>BDMV01000006.1:26710347-27149351 GCA_008326285.1 Oryza officinalis | reverse complement strand
TGTCACGCCCAGAAATTCACTACCAGAATTTCCAAAGCAAATTGTGTATTAAAATCCCTGTCCAGGACCAGCCAGGGTACACAAATGACAAAGTTGCCATACAGATCCACGTCTTACAAAACAATAAAAATCTCTTACAAAACTGCAGCGGAAAAAGGAAACAAACTTTTCTAATAAACTAAACACTCGCAACGTAGCGACTCCACTCCACAGGCAAACCTCAACGGTAGCAACAAGCCTACTCTTCCGAAAAGTCTTCTTCTGAAACAACCTCCAACTCTGGTGTGGGGAAAAATAAAGCAAGACTGAGTACTACCCACTGTACTCAACAAGTCATACCGGAAAGGGAAATAATGATGCAGGTAATAACAAAGGAGAGCTGCAATGGTTATTTTGCATAAAATACGCATTTAAAAACAATAGTTGAAAATAGAAAAACAGTTGAATAAATTAATCAAAATTAAACCATCACTGTCCAACGCTACACCACATTGCAACAGGCCCAAACCATCCACCTGAACTAAACCATTTCCATTAAGTCAAATTATTAGAGAGTTCAACTAATCACGGTGAATCTGGTTGATCGCCCATAACCGCGGGCACGGCTATTCGAATAGTTTTACTCTGATCAGAGGTGTACATCTGTACCCACAAGACACAGTCCTACAACACATTACTGTGCGCCGACATACCACCACGGTACACCGAAAAAGGAGCTGTGACAGGACCCTTCACATAACCCCCTTTAACCAATCGTACCACCTCGGGTTTCGCCCCCACTCCTCAAAAGGCAGTGGGCAGCCCCCCCTCAAGCCTTGGTGAATCCAGCAGCCGCATAGACCCTCACCGGGCCCATCCAAACTCCATCACGCTCACCCTAACCAATGTACGTCAGCTAGAGGAAAGCTACACTTCAAGTCCAGCCGTTGCCCACGCTGGCTTGTGGTACGCATGGTATTTCTTCCAGGGTTTTCCGCGAACCGGTCCTTAATTGTCATGAGCACGACTATCAAAACCATGTGCTCACAACCCACCATTAATCAAGATTTTAGTTGAAACATTTAATAAATCACCCACGATTAACCATCACGAGCCAACATGAAATAACCATCATTAAGTATTAATGAAGCTTTAGATATCCCAATTGTGAGCTAATGTTTCTAAGCAGGGCTAAGCAAGTTCTATTGTAGCAACTACTCAAATTATTTCCCAAACTATCAAAGGAATAAGGTAATTGCAAAATAAGGCTGAGTACAATAGGTAAACTATCCCATAAGTGACATTCTAAAACAATGCAATATTTAGATGAAAATAAGACTGTTTTGCAATTTAGGTACAATATAATCAAATGAATAAGTATGACTTGCCTTGCTCTTGCGCTGGGTCAACTTCGGCAACGACCTCGAAATAAACGGGACAGTCGGAATTACCGGAATCTATACGACAAACAAAGCAAACAACAATACACGCTATAAGTCTACTGAAACACGAAATAAAACTATTTTTAATGGATTCTAGACATTTTTATGAATTTTCTGAGACTTGAACGGACTAAAATGGAGTCCGGATGAATTAGTTATGAATTTTTGAAGTTATCTGTGTTTTTACTAAAACAGAAAAATCCTTAATTATTTATTGCACAATAAACCCTTAGGGCTGACGTCACGATGACGTCATGCTGACGTCAGGGCTGGCGGCGGCGGGTTAGGGCTGATGTCAGCGGCTAGGGTTGACGTCAGTCGCGGCGGCGGCGGCTACGCACCACGTGGCGCACACGTGGCGCCGACGCGGCAGCCACGCGGCGACCACGCGGCGGGGCGGCGCGGGTGACGCGGCGGCCACGCGGGCGAGCGCGGACGGCCCAGATCGGCCCGGGCGGCCGATCGGGCGGCTGAGGCGCACGGACGGCCGAGCGGTCGGGCTCGGGCTCGACCGAGCCGGCCATGGCGCGCGGCGGCGCTAGGGTTTGGCGGCGCGGCACGGGAGGCGGCGGCGGGTGCGCGCGGCGGCAGCGGCGCGGGCGGCGCGCACGGCAGCGGCCGGGAGGCGCACGGCGGACGACGGTGCCGAGAGGGGAAGGAGAAAAGCGGAAGGCGGCGGCGCTTACCGGCGGCGCGGCTTCGGCGACAGCGGCGCTCACGGGCTCGGGTTAGGGTTAGGGTTAGGGCAGCGGCGGCACGGGTAAAACGAGGAGGCGGTGGCCTCGGGGGGGAAAATAAATAGGGGCGGCGCGGCGGGAATCCCGCCGGGATTTGCGGCGGCGCGGGCGCGGCGGCCGGCCGTGTCGGAGGCGGACTCGGCCGCGGGCGGGCCCACGCGTCAGCGAGCGTGGCGCGGGGAGGCGGCGCGGACTTTCCGGGCGGCTCGGGCCGTGGCCTCGGGCCGGCCCGGGAAGGAGGAAGGGCGCGGGGCGCGCGGCGGCTTGGGCCGGCTGGGCCGAAGGAGAGGGGAGGAGGCGCGCGCGACGGCGGCTTGGGCCGGGGGAAAAAAAGATAGAGGCCGACGGCCCGAGAAGGGGAAAAGGAGAAAGAAAAGGAAAAAGAATTTTCCAGGGATTTATTTATTGCGCTTGAGGGTTTTTAAATGTTTCAAATTATTTTTAGGGCTCTGAAAATTCCACTAAAAATCCTGATAATGTATTTTTACGTGGGGAACTCAAGAAAAAATTCCACCTTGCCATTATCACTTCTTTAATGCATTATTTAATTGGGTTTTTCTCCAGATTTAATTAAACAATTTCTTAGATCAATTATTAAATTTGATTTTTACGATTTGGGAGAACTTCAGGGTGTGACAAGCTATATCGGCCAATATGGAATCAGACTTGGACAGCCGATACGGGTAACATGAATCGGACTCGGTTGAGCCGATATAGGTAGCCTAGCTTCATATTGGATTTCGAGAAGAGCTTGAAGATATTATCGGTTAGGAATTGAGTCTAGATAAGACAATTGTATCTATTCATTAGGAATAAGAGTTAGTTTTCTTTTTGTAATATTGTGGTAAGAGTCCACCTAGGACTTGTTTGTTTAGGCAAGTTGTAAATAGTATCCGACAAGGACAAGGTCTGTCTGTACGGGTATAAATATAAGCCCGAGGAATTGTAAAGACAACAACAGTTTAAGAAACACTTTCGGCGCTAACAATCAAAAGTTGGGTGTCAGTTGTAAGGACAAGGTCTCTTTACTTTTTGACAAGTTCCGACTTCAAGTTGGGTGTCGGTTTCTATCTTCAACGGGAGGTATGGCTTATTAATTACCACCTAACTTAGCTAATCTAAATCGATGACTTGATTTACCTGTATCGGCCGAGTCTTACCCAAGGTTTTGTCGGTATCGGCTAAATTAGTTAATTGGCTTAGATTAGCTAAGGTATCCACCACCCTGAAAAACATTCAAAGACTTGATTGTCTAAACATTATGCTTCTTTTTACACTTTGCGCTGCATCAGCCCTAGTCATGATTAGAACCATGATCTCTAGCTTGTCTCTTGACTGCAATAAGGGTAGCATCAGAGTTTCAGCCGATCTTATATGATATAACTTCTTAGTTTCGTTTAAATTACCTTAATCATGCTTTTTATGTTATATCTGCCCCTTATACAAGTCTATCACTTTAGTTAAATATATCAAGCTTGTCCTGATAAATTTACCTAGATTAATATTCTTGTATAAGGCTATATCGGAGTATTAGCTGATACAGTATCTATCTTTAACCTAAGTATGATTTCATCGGCTATGATATAATCTTTGGCCATAGATTACATGTTTGGTCATATTTATAGCCGATGGGACATATTTAGGGTTTGCTTAATATTATTCTTGTTCACCTTACAGCCGATTTAATTAGATCGCATCGGCTAGGCCCATATGGTACTTGATCGGCTTATTGGCCGATCGGCTATCGTACATCAAACTAGTTTTATTTGAATATCTTGTTGGTTGCAGGATGAAACCAACCGGCACACCCTAAACCCTTTTTCTAAGAGTTGGACCTGCACTTGAGTAAAGCAAATGTTCCAGGCCGCCGTGTTTTCGCATCAACTTGCTTTTAGCACGCCCAGTGGGACAAGTCTTTCAAGACATTCGTCATGCCTGAAATAACTGAAGGCAATATCATCCCGGTTATGATTGAACAACTGTCTGAGGAGCAAAAGGCATAGATGGATCAGCTTACGCAAGCTTTTCACAACATGTATCTGGATTCCTTCACTGTGTCTCGGCAAGGCAAAGTAATTCAAAAAGGAAAAGTGATCTTCCCAAAGCCCAAAGCAATGTCCAGTACATGACAAGATGAAGCCAAGACAAAGGAGATCAAGGCTAAAGGAGAAGAGCCAGCTATGGATGAAAAAGTGTTATTACAAGATAGGTTGTATTATGCAATGCATCAAGCCTTGATCAACCAATCGAATGTGTTAGTGAACACATTGACAAATGTGGTCAGAAAGGTAATGGATGGGACTATAGTTGAGGAAAAAGCAAAAGGACCAGTATGTTTCCCAAACAATGTATTTACTCCATATAGGAACATCAAGACTGAGATCCCAGGTTCTTTAGGGATGCAACAACAATTTATACCTGGGGACAGACATCTCACCAAGTTTTACAAAATCAGGCTCTAAGGACTATACCAACATCGGCTGGAATATTTCAAAACTCACAGCTAACAGGGGAACAAGGACATCAGATTCCTGTTCAACAGCCGATTTTGCCATAGCCATCAGCTGGACCACAATATGTGCATGAGGTGGCACAAAATTTTCAATATCAACCTCATCAAACTTACTTGGGTCAATGTCGTGCCCGGAAATATACACCATTGCCAAACGCTCAGTGCAACAATCCTCATCCCAGGAGGCGAGGTACACATAGACATTGTTGATTATTACAAGCCACACTTGTGAAAACATAAAGGAAGTACTTTTATTACATGGGTGACTCTAGGCCCTTACACTTAAAGATAAACAAATAAAACAGCGGAAGACTACGGAACAGCAATGGTAGCAACCACAGGCACTTGACAGCGGAGCAAACTAGAAGTCCAGGCCTTCATCCTCATCAGGTCCATCCTCTGGATTGGTTTTGTGAGCAAGAGTGAGTACCACCACCGTACTCAGTAAGTCACACCGAAAATGCAACAATAATGCATAGGGGAGACAAGAAAGGGCCTAATAGGGTTCATTTTGCATAAAGCCATAGTTTCAATATTTTAACTGGTTAAAGTCAATTTTAGAACACAGTCCTGTTCTAAGCCAATATTTTAATATAATCAAGGTCGCATGAGCCTGCAAACCTGCCTTAACCCATAACCGAGGACGCGGCTATTCGAATAGTTTTTAACTCTAATCAGAGGTGTACAACTTTATCCACAAGACACAACCTCAACACTCGTTGTCACGCGCCGGGTACCACCACGGTACTCGGATAGAGGTCATGTCAAGACTTTCCATCTAGCTCTATCCAAAACAAGAGAACTCGCTAAGGTTTCGCCGCCCGCCGGTCCCCGATGAGGTGAAAGTCATCGGATCCCCCGAGATGAGAAAGACCCCCTTGCACCGGGCGAAAATCGGCCTTAATCCTAGCCCCACACCCTTCCAACCAATGGTCTCTGTTTTGAGAAGATCGAAACTTCCAGTCACGCCTTACCCACTAGACTTGTGGTTGCACGAAGATGCCTTGCAACAGAGACCCAAAGACCGGTCCTTATATTAGCCGGGGTGCGACTACCATAGTAACTAGCTTGCACCCCGAGCCCAGCCCGAAAACATATTTTAGCTGCACAAAGCATTTTATCACCCATCTATTGACAAACCAGTCAATAGTCCATAACTAATCCAGGTTTAGTTGTGAACCACCATAGTCTAGTTATCAAAAGTTCTAGGTTGGAACAAAGCATGACTAAGCATTTACCTAAAGCAACTAGTCAGTCCATCATGTAGGGTACTAGACTAGTCAAGTTATAATTTTACTAGGGTTCACAACGATGACAGATATCAAATCAATAACAGGGCCATAACAAAGAGCATAAGAATAACTAATAAACAATTATTAATAGTGAACGATATAATTTATAAAGCGATGCAGTACAGGTAAAACAATATAATTTTCACAAAATGGTATTCAACATGTTCAAGGTAGATATAAATTGCCTTGATCGCTCACAAAATCTTCGGCGTCAACGGCGATGAACAGCTGGTCTTCCGGAACGACGGGATCTACACGACCAACGCAAAGAAGTACAAAAAGGCTAAGAAAAACCATATAAACAGAAGTAACAAAGCACATAATTGGGTTCTAAGCATTTTTACAAGAAATTAGAGACTTGAACGGGTCAATTCTGAGTTCAAACGGTCAAGATATGGCCATTTGAAGTTTACGTGTTGTTTAAATGGAAATTTACGATTTAGTGAATTATTTTTCTAAAGGAAAATATAATTATTGCGTCAGCGAGGAGGGAGAGCATGTGGACCGGGTACACGGAGCGGGTCCCACCTGCCAGCCACATGGTCCATCGTGAGCCCGGCGCACCGAGGAGGCTCAGGGTGCTCCGGCGCACGGGCATGGCCAAGAGGTCGGCACTTGAGCCGGTCGGCCTGTCGGCAACGGCCAAAGGCGGCGGCGGTGGTGCGACGGGGTACGGGAAGGGGAAAAACGGAGAGGAGGAGGTGACGATTCTCACCGTGTAGTCACGATGGCGAGAGGTCGATGGAGTTGGTCGGAGGCGAGGAAGAACCGGTGGAGACCTCAGGGTCGTCGGTGTCGTCGTCGTTCCCGTGGTCCTCGTGCTCGACGGAGGGGTGGACGGGGAAGAGGAGGAGGAGGCGAAGTGGATGGTGGCGACGCCGGGCTCCGAGCAAGTCCCGACCATCGGTGAGGGGCGGCGGAGTTGCGCGATGGCGACGACCCAAAAAGAGAGCAGCACGGCGGCCGAGAGAGAAGGAGAGGAGGACGACGGTGTGTGGGGAGGAAGGAGGAGGCCGAGGGCTCCCTTTTATAGGCCGGAGGGGAGAGAGAGGGTCGCCGGGGAGAGAGATCAATGCCGGCCATGGTGGAGCTCACCATTGAAGAGGGCCTTCAAAATCCACCACGGAATTAAACCGATTTGAGTGGGGTTTGTTGGGGGAATTGATGAGGAGGAGGAGAGGAACCGATTTTTGTATTCAATTTAGGGGAAGAGCAACCAAGGAGGGAGATCAAGTGAGGCACTGTTGCTTGAGTTCATGGGAGAGAGAGGGATGGGGGCGGACGAAGGTGGAAGACGCCCCTAACACATGGGCCCCACAGCGGTGCGCTCACGTGCCGCGCACGTGAGGCACGGGCGGTCGGGCGCTGCGGCTCGGCTGGGCCGGGAAGGGGTGAGGAGGAGGGGCGGCCTTGGGCTGGCTGGGAGGTGGCGGCCCATGGGGAGGAGAAAGGGAAGGGAGAGGGATAGGGAGTGGACTTTGTCCTCGGGCCGAGAAGGAGGAGGTGGGGCAGCCTTGGGCCGGCTGGGAGATGGCGGCCCATGGGAAGGAGAGGGGGAAGGGGAGAGGGAGAGATGAGAGAGGGCGGCCAGGCTGGGCCGAGAGAAGGAGAGAGGGAGAGGTGGGTCGAAAACGGCCCAAGAGGAGGAAGGGGGTTTCTTATAGCTTTTTCTTTTTAAGAAAATCTAAAAATGGTTATTATTGCATTAAAATTATTTAGAATGCTTTGAAAATTCAAGTAAAAATTGGTTAAATATTTTGAAGCATGGGGAATTTGTTAAAAATACCCACAAGCCGAATTGACATCAATCTTGGTGAGTTTTAATTGTTGTAGGCTCTTTTTGGCTTTTAAAATTTCTAGAAAATGCATTAAAACATGATTTAAAATTAGGGTGATTGTTAGGGCATTACAGTCAAAGTTCAAGATCCCAACCTCAGCCGATATCACCTAAACAGTATCGGTCAAAACCTATTCCACAGTACTAATATCAGCCTCAATTCAACAATTATGAGCAAATGCCGCAGTTTGAAGGGCAACAACAACAATGGGCTGGTATGATTGCAGAGGTGGTAAGGGAGCAGTTTGGATTGAAGCCCAAGGATAGTGAGAACATGTATCAGTATCCATATCTAGATTATTTTGACAAAGTACCATTGCCAAGCTGATACAAGATTCCAGACTTCTCAAAGTTCTCAGGACAAGATAATGTTTCTACATATGAATACATCAGCCGATTCATAGCACAGTGTGGAGAAGCATCGGTTGTCGAGGCTTTGAGGGTTTGGTTGTTTCCATTGTCATTATCTGGATCGGCCTTCACTTGGTTTTCTTCATTACCTTACAACTCTGTTAGAGGATGGGCTGATCTGAAAAAGCAGTTTCACAGATACTTTTCCAATTGGGTTCTAGAAGTTGTCAGATTTAACATCAATCAGACAGAAGTCTGATGAATCGGTTCCAGATTATATTCAAAGGTTCAGAGACATGAGAAACAGGTGTTATAGCCTTAACTTGACCGATTCACAGCTTGCTGACTTGGCTTTTTGGGGATTTCTTTTGCCGATAACAGAAAGATCGTTTGCGCAGGATTTTGAAAGCTTAGCTCACCTGGTTCAGAATATATTGGCTCATGAACAAAGATTCCAGGAGACAAAAAAGTTTGCTCGGAAGGCCAACAATGTCAACAATAGTTATAGTTATGAATCAGAATTAGAAGATGAAAACCTAGAGATTGGTTTGGCAGAATGGTCAAGGAATAAGAAGACAGTTGTTTACCAATGGGTCAAGGACAATGGAAAAGAAGAAAGATGTAATTTTGATATCAATAAAGCCGATAGGATATTTGATCTATTATTACAAGAGAAACAAATCCAACTTCCAGTAGGGCATGTTATCGCATCGGCTGAAGAATTAAGGAAAGGGAAATACTGTAAATGGCATAACACAGGATCTCACCATACCAATAAATGCAAAGTGTTTAGGCAGCAGATCCAATTGGCTATAGAACAAGGCATAATCAAGTTTGATGATGGAAAGAAGCCGATGAAGATTGAATGCCATCCTTTTCTTGTAAATATTGTCCACACCAATGAAGCCGATAATAGGAATTATAGGACTTATCAAAGTACATTCAATTCTATTAAGTTGATCAGCAAATACCAGAAGAAGCAAGACAAGCAAATCCAAGTATATTCTCAAGATAATGAAGCTTGTTTTGATCCTCATTGGAGATGTGAGTTCTTTAGGTTTTGCTAGAATGAGAGAATGAGATTGCCATCAATTGAATATTGTCCAGACTGCAGTGATGCAGATGCAATATACCAAGGTAGTTTTCATCAATCAAGCAGTCCAAGGGTTGAGAATCGGCTGATGTAGAAAAGATTGTCAGTACATCAATGTTTGGGGCCAATTCATCAAGATTACTTTAAGGATGAAGATCAAGATCAAGAGAAGTAAGTCCAAAACCCTCAATGGTGTCCATCTGGAATATTTAGCAAGAATCAAAAAAGGAGGGTCCAATGGTTACGAAATCGGGAGAAGATGCAAGAGGTTGATGAAGAAATTGACCATTGGCTGCAACGAACCAGTTAAGAATGGCGTGTCAAGTCCAAAGTTGTGTCAGCCGGTGAGGTCAAAGGTGATAAAGCATCTGTGAAAGGAAAAGCTATATCTTCATCTTTGGTCAATATGATGTTTGTGTTGCCAACAGAGTACAGCATACTTGCAGCCGATGAAGAGATTGAAGAATCATTGGCAAAGTTGACACTATCACTAGAACAAGTTGTTTTTGAAAAACGTGAGGATGATGAGCATCGGCATTTGAGGCCTTTGTCGATAGGAAGCCGATGTCCAAAATGTTAGTTGATGGATGGGCAGGTGTCAATTTGATGCCTTATACAACAATCAGAAAGCTTGGAAAGACTCCATAAGACTTGATCAAGACTAATATGGTTTTAAAGGACTTTGGAGGGAATTCATTTGAGACAAAGGGAGTCTTGAATATTGAATTGACACATGGTAGCAAGACAATTCGAATCATATTTTTTGTCATTGATGGAAAGGGATCATATAGCTTGTTGTTGGGGAGAGATTGGATACATCCTAATTGTTGCGTACCTTCAACAATACATCAAAGATTGATTCAGTGGCAAGGAGACTAGATAGAGATCGTGCAAGCCGACAGGTCAGTTAATTTTACTATTGTCGATTTATCTATTTGGGAAATAGAAGGAGTTGATTGTTTATCAGGAAAGATTTGGGAGGCTGGTTATTTAAAAGAGTCCGATTGTGATATTGAGTCGATCGGTGATGAAGGACCCCAACTTTTGCTTTGAAAACATAGAGGATGGCCCCAATACATATGTAAGGGATACTGTAGATGATTTTAAAGGTAAATTGGGGCAAGGTTTTATGTCGGCTAATGAGTTAGAGAAAGTAGATATTGGTGATGGTGATAGGCCAAGGCCGATATTTGTGAGTGCTAAATTGTCAAATGAATTCAAAAAAGAATTGATTAAATTATTAAAAGAGTATAAAGATTGTTTTGCTTGGGAGTATCGTGAGATGCTAGGACTTAGCAGGTCTATAGTAGAACATCGGCTCCCTATCAAACCAAGATATCGGCTATATAAAAAACCTCAGAGAAGATTCAAGCCTGAGATGTACCATGCTATCAAGGCAAAGATTACAAGACTTTATGATGCCAATTTTATAAGGCCTTGCCGATATGCTGAGTGGGTTTCAAACATAGTGCCAATGATCAAAAAGAATGAAAAGCTTAGAGTTTGCATTGATTTTAGAGATTGGAACAAGGCTACACCCAAGGATGAGTATCCAATGCCGATTACTGATTTATTGGTTGATGCAGCATATGGACATAAGATTATTAGTTTTATGAATGGCAATGCAGAATATAATCAAATTTTTATGGTTGAAGAATATATTCCTAAGACTGCTTTTAGGTGTCTTGGTGCAATCGGCTTATATGAGTGGGTTGTTTTGACTTTTGGATTGAAAAGTGCCGATGCTACATATCAAAGAGCAATGAATTATATATTTCATGATCTCATTGGTGTATTGGTTGAAATCTATATTGATGATGTGGTTGTGAAATCTAAAGAGATTGATGGACATATAGCCGATTTAAGAAGAGTGCTAGAGAGAACAAGGAAATATGGTTTAAAGATGAATCCTAACAAATGTGCTTTTGGTGTATCGGTTGGACAGGTTCTTGGTTTTCTAGTTCATGAAAGGAGGATTGAGATAACACAGAGAAGTATAAATGCTATCAAAGATATTTAGCCTCCACAAAATAAAACCAAGTTACAATCCTTGATCGGCAAAGTTAATTTTGTAAGAAGATTTATTTCTAACTTGACAGGGAGAATTGAGCCTTTCACTCCAGTGTTAAGATTGAAAGCTGATCAATAATTTGTTTGGAGAGAAAAACAATAGAAGGCATTAGGCAATATGATAGAATATTTAAGTTCACCTCCAGTATTGAACTTAAATATTCCGTACAAGCTTTACCTATTAGCCGATGAGAGGCACTTAAATATCAAGGAATATTTAAGTGCCACCTCAGCAGAGGATTCCATTCAAGCTTTACCTATCTGTTGGCGCAGAATTTAGACCCGCCCAACAAGAAAACGGGTTCCGCGTTTCCACGGCGGCCTGGGAGATCTGTTTAACTCCAGAGCAGGTCCAAATTGGCTTGCCTAGTCGTGCGCAGAGCGTGCCAGTTGATTTGATCTGCAATCAACAAGAAACAAGTAAACCATGTCAGAAAACAATGGTCGATCGGCCGATAGGCCGATGTCACATTGTTATAGCCCAGCCGATAGGGCAAAGCTGTGTCGGCTTACTCAATATAGTAAGTAAATTAAAAGGATCTAATCTCATCGGCCCATACTAACATGCATATAACAAATTAACAGAATCGGCCGATGAGGGTTTCACGAAGATAACTACACCAGCTATTACTCCAGTGTAAACTTATACAAGCCAATCGGATAATATAAATACATCAATCTCAAAGAGGTCTTTAAAGACACTCTATGACCGATATGTTTATATTCATCAATCCACATGTATAAGTGGCAAACGCATGCAAGAACATAAATAATCACATGCATTAGATAAGACTGGCTGAAACCCCGGCGCTATCCTTAATTACAATCAAAAGCAGGCTTTGTGTTAGATCTCGAGACAGGACTAAGGTCGATAGCAACTCAAAGTGTGAATCGAAACCTAACACAAAGAAAAATCAAGCCGTCGATTGCTTTTGGGGATGGTAAATGCCTTAGATAATCCAAACGAGTAAACTAATTCAATCGTCGTCGGCAATAAACCCTAAAACGAGTTAACCGCTGGCAAGACAGAATCAGAAAACTACATCGAGATTAGCTAACACACGATAACGACGATCACATCATCAGGGCTTAACGTGCCTAAAGCGACACGCTAGCCCCGACGATGTAAATCGTCGGGTACGAGTTCTTACCTTGCTCTAGGGAAGTAAGAACTCGTCAGGAGTCAACCTCTTGCGAGGGTTGGCGATGCGCCGAAAGTAGATTAGTTTGATTGTATGATTGATTGAGCGTCCTCCTTACATGTACAAACTATCGGGATATTTATACCCGAGATTACAACAGAACCCTTGTCGGGTACGATCTTATCTACAACTAACAAACAAGTCCTTGCGGCAGACTCTAACCACAGATTAGATCTAAACTACCTAATTTACAAGATACAATTGCCTAAAACCGAGCTCTATCTCTATTTGGCAACTTTCTTGAAGCTTATTTCGGGCCCAGACCAAACCCACGCTAACACGGTCAACTCACAACCCATATCGGCCCACGTTAACACCGAATCTGTATCGGCCGATACACTCTTTATAGCAACACCTCCCTAGTCCGATACAGTTACTGAGTCCGATACGAGGCCTGGCCCGACTCCAACTCAACCCTTCTTCTCTGCTTCAATTTCCCTTTTTCTTTCCAAGTCGATTACCAAAATCCGTCGTTAACACATGCCCCCCAATTCCGCTTCATTATATAATGTGGCGGAATTAACTCCGAGGAACTCATCGACTTCTTTGCTAGGTCTTGTCTGAAAACCGCACAGATCCAAATTCGAACCCTTCCGCCGCCGATTCAACAAACCCTTCGCGTTCCTCAACTCCGGCGACCTTTCGGCGTCCCGTCAACATCGACCCCCTTCACAGCGACCCCTTCAACGACAACGATGGCCTCCGCTCCGTTCTACGCCTCCGAGATCCCTGCAGTAAGTCTATTCCTTCAAAACCTACATTATTGCTTTCTCCGCCGATTTATTCAAATTAGGGTTTTTACTCTCTGCCCCCCAGGTTTCATGTTTTCATTGTCATCCTCGCGATCTAGGTCTTCAAAAACCAAATTCTGATCCCCACCGACGACAAATCTCACCGCTTTCTGCTAGGCCCCATGGGCGACTGCGACCCAACTTGGCTAATCAACGCCGAGACTGACAGAATCCCCTTCAGGCAAGCCAAGCCCAACGTATCTTCATGGAAACATACTTTCAGGTCCTGGCCATCAAAGCTCAACGGATACAGGACCTGACACAAAAGGGTTGCTGCTGCCAAACAAGTCCACTGGGATGAGATTGGGATCGGCCAATGTATCACCTTATCCTTGGCCGATACCAAAAAGAATGAGCCACTTATGTCGGCCGCCAGCTACTTCTGGTCAAATACCTTGAACGCCTTTATGTTCAAGCAAGGTCCGATGACCCCAACCCTTATAGATGTCAAGGTACTGACAGGACTGGATATCGATTCTGAGATCAATCCCTTCAGCCTCCTGATAAACAGCAGCCATAAATTGAAGACCAAAAAGATTGGAGGCTGGTCTGGGTACATTTCTGAGCACATGGAACAAGGATCAGTCTCAGAGCGAGAACATGTAGCCTTCCTAACATTGTGGTTGGAAAGATTCGTCTTCTGCGGATCGACCTGCGGCCCCACTACAAACTGTCAACATTTGGCTCAGGCCCTGGTCAGCAAGAAACAAATCCCTCTTGGCCGATATCTCTTAGGGGCTGTATATCGGCTACTCCATATCGCCACGCAAGATTTGATGCTGAAACAGACCGTGGCACACGGAGGACCATGGTGGTTCATTCAACTCTGGCTAACCATTCACACCAACACCATGGTTGATCGGCCACCTCTATCGGATTCTCGTTTCCCATCGAAGTATGCCGACCACGAAGACCCCAGGAACAGACGATGCATGTCCTTCGGGGAAGCAGCCTCCGTCTATCCAGGCGCAGACCAATCGGCCGATGACATGGCTACATGGTTCATTCATTTCTTCACCGGCCCTCCATCAGCCAAGATGGACATGTTCGTCTACACATCGGACCGGGACTTTGAACTCCCCGACGACCTTCAGCTAAGCTTGATAAATGATGACATAGAGTCAAGGGAGTTACTCATGATCGGCCTCACTCCATGCCTGCTCCCAGTAGGCGTTTTTCAAGGAAGGAGCACCAGCCTATCCTATGAGTTTTACAACCCAATGGTGGCTGCTAGACAGTGCGGGCTCGGGCAACTTCCCATCAGCCTGTATCTTCATAAGCTCCTAGAGAGCAGAGGCACAGTTCCATCGGCCCTGGTCATGAACAAAGCGCTAGACATCGAGCTCCCAAACCTCGGCGACTGCGACCGACTGCATCTAAGTGCCTTTGTTCACATCAGCTTCCAAACTTGGTGGCAAGAGTGGGCTGGTCACATCTTCCATCAATCGGCCAAGTTTTATATAACGGAGCTTATCCAGGGTATCAGCCCTCAAGTCCCAGACGGGCCGATTCCAACCGTGAGCAACAGCGGACGGAAAATCTTTTATGCTCAAGCTATAGCTCCATCAGGGTCGACCATCCTGGAATCCATCATCGGCCTTACTGCCCCGAAGATATCATCATTGCTCCAGGGGCCGATGATTAAAGAAAATCGCAAAAGGAAAGCGTCAACCAAGGGCAAAGCCCAAAAATCCAGCAAGAAGCCTAAAGTTGATGACCAAGCCGATCTTGAAGAGCTGGATCCCTCCATAGAAGAATTCCTTGAAGAACAAGTGATAGAGGAGGAAATCGATGCAGCAGCCGCCGATACATATGAAGAAGAAAATACATCGGCTGAAACCACCAGGGAGCCATCGGCCGAAACTGCTGAGATCCCAATGGCCGATGACCAAGATGACGCCCCGCAACCAAAAAGGACCAGACACGCAATCCGCAAGGTCAGTATAATCTCTTCTTTGCGTTTACATAATCAGCTTGTACTGCCATACTCTAACTTCATATCCTTTTCAGGCTGCGGCGTCATCTGTATTGAAGGAGAGAACTCGATTGGCCCCCCTGCCAAGAACCAAGAAAGCAACTTTGCAACGGCGCGAACGAGCCAAGGCACGATTGAGGACTCCCTCTCCTTCTCCACCACCCTCTCCGACTGTCTCGGTAAGAGTTAATTTTTGCATTACCTTGCCATTTACATAGCCCTATTTACCAATTCCCTGCTTTTTCAGCCTAGGGCTCCATCACCTTCACCACATCGGCCAACCCCCTCACCTACTGCATCAACACAACAAAGGGAGGCCGATGCAAATACCATTGATGTTCCAACACAGGTAACTGAGATTATTCTAATCCTCTCTCTGCTGGTTCCTGTTTAACAGAGCTGATCTTGACCCATGTTGATATCTGCAGAACCTAGCCGATATGTTCTCCTTTGACATCGGCCAGTTTCTCGACGACGAGGACAAAGAACTACCAAGCACAGCCAGGACACCAATTTCTGACGACTTGAAGAGCCGATTGACCGACATTGCTAATCGGCTAGAGGCCTCGTTGGAGTGCTTGGTGGAAAACTGCTCCTCCGTCAGAACCAGAGTACAAGAAATCCAAGATGAACTGCCCGAAGATCTGATGGAGATTCTAACGCCAGCTATCTTCTTGGAGCAATACCAATTTAAACTCAACAAGGCAAAAGAAAGACTCGCAGAGCGACGAGAACGTGAGCAATTGGAATCGGCCTTATCCGCTAGCAAGGCTCAAGTTAACGCCGATAAGACCAAGCTGGACGAGCTAGCGGTGGAGCCGATTACCTTGAAGCACAAACTTGAAGAGCTCCGTCGCCTCGAGGCAGAATTAGTATCGAAGCTAGAATCAACACGTCAAGAAATCCAAGAAGTTGAAGCCGGAATAGCTGCATCACCTAAAGCCATAGAAGACCAGACAGCAAAGCTCAAGGCATCGGCCAAGTACCTTGCGACCCTAAGCAAGTCACTGAAGCCTATCCCAGGGTCGGCGGCCGATGATGCCCAGACTATAGAAGACGTTGAGCAGATTCGCCGCAAAGCCATTGTCGCTCTTGCAGATTTCATAGGGTGATGTAGCGTATTTTGTCCTTATACCGTGTAAACATAAACCTTATCGGCCATGTAGCCGAATTTGCGCCAAAAATTCCAATCTGAATATTATTTCCTAATGAAGTCTAACCTGAAAAATTCTGAAAAAAAAGTCCCAGAAAAATTCCTTGAGAAAATTCCATGCTTGTATATATATATATGCCCCCCAAATTTTAGAAGATGAGGGCTCATGTTGTAAAATTTGAACTAAGGGCGATAGTATATATCGGCCATCTAAAGACGATGCATTCCACATCGGCTATAATCATAAATCGGCTGGGAGGCCAATCATGAGTCGATCCAGACACTGGGATAATATCTCTTTAAGTATTTGCCATTAAGAGCTCATCCATAAATCTCACCATCCAACCCCTTGAGCAAATAAGCATTGTGAGGAACACATCGATGAATTTGAAAAGGACCTTCCCAATTAGGTGACCACTTGCCGAATCTATTATCTCTGGAACCAATCGGCATTATTAATTTCCACACAAGATCCCCTTCCTCAAATGACTTGGCAACAACCTTTTTATTATAATGACGAGCCACTCGATCTTTATCACGCTTGATCTTCTCTAAGGCCCGTAATCGGATATGCGCCAGATCATCTAACTCATCGACCATAAGGTTATGGTATTCATCGGCTGTCAAGTCATCTTGCAAAACAATCCGCCTTGAGCCAATGTTGGTTTCCCACGGCAGTACAGCTTCATGTCCATAAACCAACTGATACGGAGGCACTTGAATTGCACCATGGCAAGCCATCCGATACGCCCAAAGGGAATCGGCCAGCGTTGTGTGCCATTGTCTCGGTTGTTCGTCGATTTTCCTCTTAATTAACTTGATTAAGGTCTTATTAAAAGCCTCTGCCTGCCCATTAGCCTGTGCGTAGTAAGGAGAAGAATTTAATAATTTAATACCCATGCTGTCGGTAAACTGGACGAACTCATCGGATACGAAGATTAATCCCTGATCGGTGGTTATTGTCTGGGGTAACCCAAACCGATATATAATATATTCCTTGACAAACTGAATTGCATCTTTGGAATCAACCTTCTTAAGGGGAACGGCCTCAACCCACTTTGTGAAGTAATCTGTAGCCACCAAGATATATTTGTGTCCCTTGCTCGATGGCGGGTTAATCTGGCCGATCATATCTATTCCCCATCCACGAAACGGCCATGGCTTTATGATTGGATGCATAGCCGATGCCGGTGCTCTTTGAATTGCTCCAAACTTCTGACAATCCTGACATCCTTTATAATACTTGAAACAATCCTCTAGCATGGTTGGCCAAAAGTATCCGACGCGCTTCAACAACCATCTCATTTTATGGGCCGATTGATGGGTTCCACAAATCCCTTCATGTACTTCACTCATAACAATTTTGGCCTCCTCGGGGCCTAGGCATTTGAGTAAGACGCCATCAATCGTCCGATAATACAGGTCATCATCCAGCAAGACATAATGTAATACTTTATACTTCATTCTTCGTGATGCCGATTGAGAAGGATTCCTCAAATACTCGATGATGTCAGACCTCCAGTCATCGGCATGCACGAGAGCAATCTGAATCTGGATATCTTTAGCCATAGGCCTGTATCCCGATGCCCCCTGAGCTAAATCATTGGCCTCGAAATCCTGCTTCCTGGGTATATGCCTCATCGTCACAATCTTGAAACCTTGTAGCAACTCCTTGCACTCCTCGTTGTAAACTCTGAGAATATCATTCTTGCATTCATACGCCCCAGAAAGTTGATTGATTACCAGTTGTGAATCACCAATGATCTCTATGGAATCGGCCTCGACTTCTTGTAATAACTGCAAGCCTTTAAGCACCGCTTCATACTCTGCTTGATTGTTAGTATAATAAGGCTTGATAGTAAAAGCAAACTCAAAACTTGCCACCCGAGGGGATATGATAACTAGGCCGATACCGCATCCATGCCTGCAGACAGACCCATCGAAATACAAGGTCCATGGCACAATATCTGAATATTCAATTGAATCATCTCTGTGCTGAACAATAAAATCGGCTAGGGCTTGTCCCTTGATCGCTTTGGCCGATTCATACCGTAGGTCGAACTCTGTCAAGGCAAAAATCCACTTCCCAATTCTTCCTTTTAATACGGGGGCCGATAGCATGTTTTTCATCACATCGGCCTTACTTACCATAATGCACTCATTGGAAAGTAAATAATGCCTCAACTTAGTACATGAGAAATATAAGCACAAACAGAGTTTTTCTACTGGCGTGTACCTTGTCTCGGCATCCAGCAGCCTCCTACTGAGATAGAAAATGACTCGCTCTTTGCTGTCAATCTCCTGAACTAAGACTGAGCCGATAGACTTCTCATCGGCCGATAGGTACAGCTTGAACGGAACTCCCTTCTGTGGAGGAATTAAAACTGGTGGGGAGCTCAAATACTGCTTGATGTCGTCCAACGCCTTCTGGTGCTTATCACCCCATATGAACTCTTCATCCTCTTTTATCTTCAATAACAGAGTGAACGGCTCTATTCTTCCTAACAGGTTTGATATAAAGCGCCGAACAAAATTGACCTTGCCGAGCAGAGATTGTAACTTGGTCTTGTTCGTCGGGGGTTTGATTTTCTTTATAGCATCGATGTTCTTCTGTGTAATCTCGATTCCTCTTTCGTGGACCAAGAAACCCAAGAACTGACCGGCCGATACGCCAAAGGCACACTTATTAGGGTTCATTTTTAAACCATACTTCCTTGCTCTTTCGACTACCTTGCGTAAATCGGCCAAGTGCATATCATATTCTCTGGACTTTATGACGACATCATCAATATAAACTTCAATCAAAGAGCTGATGAGATCGTGAAAAATATAATTCATGGCCCTCTGATACGTAGCTCCAGCATTCTTCAAACTGAATGTCATGACAACCCATTCATATAGGCCGATTGCCCCCGGGCATCTGAAGGCTATCTTATGAACATCTTCTTTGGCCATAAAAATTTGGTTGTAGCCCGCGTTCCTATCCATGAAGCTGATAATCTTGTGCCCAGACGCGGCATCGACAAGCAAATCGGCCAGAGGCATAGGGTATTCGTCTTTCGGTGTTGCTTTGTTCAAATCTCTAAAGTCGATACATACCCTAAGCTTGCCATTTTTCTTCATTACTGGAACTATATTGGAGACCCATTCTGCATATCGGCAAGGTCTGATGAAGTTGGCATCATAAAGTCGTGTGATCTCTGCCTTGATAGCTTCGTGCATATCGGCCTTAAATCTCCTGGGAGCTTGTTTAAACGGCTGATAGCCTAGTTTGATTGGTAGCCGATGTTCTACAATCGATCGGCTTAATCCTGGCATCTCATGATATTCCCATGCAAAACAATCCATGAATTCTTTCAACAGATTTATAAGATTAATCTTGTATTCCTTTGATAGGTTAGCACATACATACGTCGGCCTAGGCCTATCACCTATTCCTATATCAACCTCTTCAAGTTCATCGGCCGACGTAAAACCTTGTCCTAACTTGCCATCAAGCTCGTCCACCGCATCATCTGTGTAGGGACTAGCTTGTTCATCTTTAACGGCGAACGATACATCTTTGCTAAAGTAACTGCTTGTCTTGATCTTCAATCGTCTCGATGTCGCAGTCAGTTACTTTGAGGAAATCGGCATCCCAGACTCGCCCGGACAAGTAGTCGATTCCCTCCATCTCCCATACTGCGAGATCGGCATTGGCCACGTGTACTGACCGATCGGCCTGCACGATCTCGACCTGGTCCCCTTGCCATTGCATGAGGCATTGGTGCATTGTTGAAGGGATGCAACAGTTCGCGTGGATCCAATCCCGTCCTAACAACAAGCTGTAGGAACCCTTTCCGTCGAAGACGAAGAAGGTGGTGAGTACTGTCTTACTGCCCACAGTGAGTTCCACGTTTAGGACCCCCTTCGCCTCGGACGCGTTGCCACCAAAGTCCTTTAACACAATGTTTGTCTTGATTAAATCTTCAGGTACCTTTCCAAGCTTCCTGAAGGTTGTGTATGGCATTAAATTGACCGCCGCGCCGCCATCGACCAGCATTTTCGTCATTGGCCGCCCGTTGATGAATCCCTTGATGTATAACGGCCGCAAGTGCCTGTAGCTGTCGTCAACTGGCTTGTCAAATATGGCTTGATCTGATGACAATTGTAGCCTAGCCGAAGATTGCTCGTTGTCGGCCACTGCTTCATCGGCCGCCTGCACACTGTACTCTACTGGCAGTATAAAAACCATGTTAACAGGCGCCGATGCCACTCGTTTTCCTTTTGAAGCCGCAGAGGCCCGGTCTTTATTGGAGATGCCCTCATCGGCCGTGACCACCGTGGACTTTATCCTCCACTCTTTCTTGGTCTTAGCCGGCCGATGGGTTATTGTCACCTGTTGCTCTTGGATTTGTTCTTTCCTCCTTAGCCTCTGAACCCGTCGTTTTTGTATCTTAGTGCATACATCGCTTGGGCACCATTGAGGGTTCTGGACCTGCTCCTCGGCTTCGGTCTGTTGGTCTTGGTGCATCGGCCCTAACCTCTCATGATCAAATTTCCTTTGCTTGGCCGGCCGATGCACTTGCCTGCTTAAGCTGCCCTTATAATAATGTTCTGCTCCATTGCACGCAGGGCACTCCTGAATGGATGGCAACCTCATCCCCTCATTCCAGCAAAACTGAAAAAATTCACACTCCCAATGTGGGTCGTAAGAGTTGTCTTGATCGACGTGGTCTTGAGCTTGTTCTTCCTGCCTTCGCTGGTATTTTTTGATCAGGCTCTCAGAGGTCTGATAAGGTCGCTTGCCGGTCCGATGGGCACCGCCATCGGTCCTGTCCGCCCGCACCATATTGACTGGGAACGGGTGTCCTTCGATCTTCATCGGCCGTTTGGCATCATCGATTTTAATCCTACCTTGCTCGATGGCCGATTGAATCTGTTATCGGAAGATCTTGCATTCGTTGGTATGGTGTGAGTAAGAGTTATGCCACTGGCAATATTTTCTTCAGCCGATGGCAATACGTGACCCACTGGCAACTGAATTTGCTTTTCTTGCAACAATAGGTCAAATATTTTGTCGGCTTTATTGATGTCAAAGTCGAATTTGTCTTCTTTGTCGCCCTTTTTTACCCATTGGCAAGTTGTCGGCTTCCTCATCCGGGCCCACTCGGCCAGGTCGACATCGACATCTTCCTCGTCTTCATCGTCGGAGGCATACTGATAGACCGTGTTGATCTTTTTTGCAAATTTCTTTGCCTCCTGGAACCGCTGCTCGTGGGCTGATACCCGTTGTGCTAGCTGAGCTAGGCTTTCAAATTCCTGTGAGGAGAACTTGTCGCGTATTGGCCCTAGCAATCCCTGAAACGTCAAATCGGCGAGCTGTGAATCGGTCAAGCTAAGGCTGTAGTATCTGTTCCTTATGTCCCTGAATCGTTGAATATACTCCGGGACCGATTCGTCGACTCGTTGCCTAATGGCGGTCAGATCGGACAGTTTCATCTCTTGTACGCCGTTATAGAAATACCTATGAAACTGTTTCTCCAGATCTATCCATCCTCTGATGGAATTGCAGGGTAAAGATGAAACCACGTAAACGCAGACCCTGACAAGGACAGAGGGAAAAATCTCACCTTCAACGCCTCGATAGCCGATGCCTCCCCGCACTGTGCTAGGAATCGGCTCACATGCTCGTAAGTCGAGATGTTGTCCTGCCCCGAAAACTTGGAGAAGTCCGGGATCTTGTATCGGCTTGGCAACGGTACTCTGTCGAACTCCTCGGGATACGGGTGCTGATACACTGTGGAATTCTCCTTGGGCTTCAAGCCGAACTGATCCCGCATCACTTCGGCTATCATATCGGCCCAGTATCCTGCAGGCCGATGTGGGAGGTCTTGCTGATATGATTGCTGCAAGCCCTCTGCTTGGTACTGCCTGGGTGAGTATGGCTGGTAGCCCTGCGGCGTGTTGTAAACCGCTTGTGGTGGAGGATTGCTGAAAGTCGGGGCTTGTGGCTGTCCGGCCGATGGCTGATTGATAGGGACTTGCTGCATCGGCTCGATCACAGGTTGCTTCCCCCTAGTCCATTGTGCATACTGCTCCTCCGTGATATGCTGAGGGCTCCCCCCTGTCTGCTTGGTGAGGACAAATGGCAGTGTTGTCGTTGGCTGCGCCGATGGGGGTGGCATCGGCGCTGTTGTGCCTTGCCGAGTCCTAGAATATGTTTGCAGGTACAAGTTCTGGAACTGCTCGACCAGATTTTCCATCTCAGCCTTCTGCTCCGCATTGAGCTGTTCGGCAGTTACCGGGACAACGTTCTCCTCAGAGATCTCGGCCTGCTTCGACATCTTGAGGTGATCTTGTTGTTGATGCAGAGTTTGCGTTCTTTGGTCCCACCGGGCATGCCAAAAGCGTGTTGGCGCAGAATTTAGACCCGCCCAAAAAGAAAACAGGTTCCGCGTTTCCACGGCGGCCTAGGAGATCTGCTTAACTCCAGAGCAGGTCCAAATTGGCTTGCCTCGTCGTGCGCAGAGCGTGCCAGTTGATTTGATCTGCAATCAACAAGAAACAAGTAAACCATGTCAGAAAACAATGGTCGATCGGCCGATAGGCCGATGTCACATTGTTATAGCCCAGCCGATAGGGCAAAGCTGTGTCGGCTTACTCAATATAGTAAGTAAATTAAAAGGATCTAATCTCATCGGCCCATACTAACATGCATATAACAAATTAACAGAATCGGCCGATGAGGGTTTCACGAAGATAACTACACCAGCTATTACTCCAGTGTAAACTTATACAAGCCAATCGGATAATATAAATACATCAATCTCAAAGAGGTCTTTAAAGACACTCTATGACCGATATGTTTATATTCATCAATCCACATGTATAAGTGGCAAACGCATGCAAGAACATAAATAATCACATGCATTAGATAAGACCGGCTGAAACCCCGGCGCTATCCTTAATTACAATCAAAAGCAGGCTTTGTGTTAGATCTCGAGACAGGACTAAGGTCGATAGCAACTCAAAGTGTGAATCGAAACCTAACACAAAGAAAAATCAAGCCGTCGATTGCTTTTGGGGATGGTAAATGCCTTAGATAATCCAAACGAGTAAACTAATTCAATCGTCGTCGGCAATAAACCCTAAAACGAGTTAACCGCTGGCAAGACAGAATCAGAAAACTACATCGAGATTAGCTAACACACGATAACGACGATCACATCATCAGGGCTTAACGTGCCTAAAGCGACACGCTAGCCCCGACGATGTAAATCGTCGGGTACGAGTTCTTACCTTGCTCTAGGGAAGTAAGAACTCGTCAGGAGTCAACCTCTTGCGAGGGTTGGCGATGCGCCGAAAGTAGATTAGTTTGATTGTATGATTGATTGAGCGTCCTCCTTACATGTACAAACTATCAGGATATTTATACCCGAGATTACAACAGAACCCTTGTCGGGTACGATCTTATCTACAACTAACAAACAAGTCCTTGCGGCAGACTCTAACCACAGATTAGATCTAAACTACCTAATTTACAAGATACAATTAGCTCTATCTCTATTTGGCAACTTCCTTGAAGCTTATTTCGGTCCCAGACCAAACCCACGCTGACACGGTCAACTCACAACTCATATCGGCCCACGTTAACACCGAATCCGTATCGGCCGATACACTCTTTATAGCAACACCTCCCTAGTCCGATACAGTTACTGAGTCCGATACGAGGCCTGGCCCGACTCCAACTCAACCCTTCTTCTCTGCTTTGATTTCCCTTTTCCTTTCCAAGTCGATTACCAAAATCCGTCGTTAACACTATCAGCCGATGAGAGGTCTATCGGCTCAGTTTTGGTTCATGAAATTGAAGGAAAAGAAAGAGCACTAGTAGATGACTTTTGGATGTAGAAACAAGGTATACCCCTGTTGAGATGTTGTGCTTATGTTTATATTTTTCATGTACAAAGTTGAGGCATTATTTACTTTCAAATTAGTGCACAATAGTCTACAAGGCCGATGTAATCAAATATATGCTATCAGCTCCAGTCCAAAAAGGTAGAGTTGGGAAGTGGATTTTAGCCTTAACAAAATTTGATCTTAGATATGAATCGACTAAGACAGTAAAAGGACAAGCGGTTGTAGATTTTATCGTTCAACATCGGGGTGAGTCGATTGCTTATGTTGAGATGGTGCATTGGACGTTATTCTTTGACGGATCTGTTTGTACACAGGGTTATGGCATTGCCTTGGTGATTATATCGCCTAGGGGGTGTAACATACCAAAAATTCGCATTTCAAATTTTTGCTTGTTTTAAATAATAAAAATATGTTTTCGAGTTTAAATTTAAAGAAAATAGAAAGTAAAGTCTAAGCATAACATTTCTGGTTGATTATGACACAAAGTATAATTTTTCAACCATTTAAATATATATATTTACAAGAAACGTAAAACATAAAGTTGAGCAATTAAAAGTATAAATCTTGCTCAACAACATCATATCAGGTCAAGAGTCATCTAAAAATAATTTTACAATCATTTAATTATATTTTGCAATAGGAAACATAGATGTAAGGATAAGCTCATTGAATTGTTAAAAATAATTGGTGCAATATAAAATCTTGAGGAAATTCATGAAGGTGCTATTTAATGTATAAAACTCACTGAAATTTTGGTATGAATTATTATGTACTTTTGATACCCCAAATAATTAGGTCAAAACAGTCAACCCATAGGTTAATATTAAACCCTAATCGGCAAAAACGACACACATCTCATAAATGTATTTTATCACATGAAAAGGTTTATGGAACATAATTTATTAAAATACTACCTTAATTATCATGAATTGATATAATTTGTTCAGAATTTATTTTATTAGTTTTGACCTCCTAAAAATTCAAACTAGTTTCAGCCAGGCCTACTTTCTTTATTTTCCTGGGAATAAAGTATAAAGTATTTTTGAGTGCAACCAAGGAAAATGGAAACTAGGTAGTTTTATCTATCACCAGTAAAATCCACGTTATATTATCTTGCACAGAAATTAAATTAGAGATTTAACAAGAAGGGAGAAGGAAAAATATATGGAAAATCCTTTGTAGATCATCTGTGTAACAGATCACCCTGGATCTTACTCATTTCTCTCTCTGCCATGTGGGCCCAGCCGTGGTAGGACCCACCAGTCAGTCACTCGAGCTTGCCACCTCCTCCTCCAAGCCAGGAACGGCTGCCACGTCGCGGACGCGCGTCAGTGCTCCAGTGCGCCACCGCGCCGCCCACCGTTTTCCCGACCTCCAATATAAATAGAGCCACTTTGCCCACCGACGAAGCTTTCCATCCTCGCCGCGTTCCACCCAAAACCCTAGCGAATTCGTCTCGGGAGCTCCGGTTGTGAACTCATCTTCTCCTGTGCCGTCAAGATCCACCACCGTTGCCGTCTTTCTCTAGTGAGCTTCGCCGCAGACCAACCGTGGGAACACGATCCCCTATCCATGCCTAAACCATCTGTACACTTCTTCCTTATTTTGGCGCAGGTCGAGCACCTCGCGCCAAGCTCATCGGCGTCTTCGGTGTCCAGAGCGCCGTCGCAGTTCGCATCACCGTTCCCGTCGACCCGGCGGAACCCTAGCCGAGCCGCTACGCCAGCGTCGTCGCCTAGACTCCAGGAGCAAGAAGCCCCAACTAATTCAAGCCGAGACACTACCGTTGAAGAGATCCTCTCCGTCGTCCTCAAGTCCGGCTGCTGGCCATCGCCGTTGATTTCTTGACCTCGGGTGAGTTCCAGCGCAATTCCTCTCGCGGGTAGCAACCCTAGAGCATCTCTAACCGAGCGCAGGTGTCACTTTGACAGGGGGTTAGCCGCTCTTCGCTGTCGCCGTCGCCCTGCCTGTTTCTGCCGCCGCTGGAGCTGTCATCGTGTCGCTGCTGCTGTCCAAGCTTCGCCGACTCCAGTGCGACCTCAAGTGAGTATCCACGACCTCTTTAGATGCATGTGCATGCATGCGTTTGCACTGAACCGAGCTGGAGCCCAAGAAGCCTTTGCTAGCCGAAGCCTTCCGCCGCCCACAACATCACCGGCGTCAACTCCGGTCACCACAGTCAGCACCACGACCACCGACGGGTTCGCCAGCCTCTCCTACACCTTTTCTCTTTTGGCCGCACCCCGCGAAACCTCGCCGTTTGCCGTCGGCGTCGACGACAAGCTCATCGGCCGTCGCCTCCAGCCGCTGCCCTCGGCCTCTCCCTCACTGAGCCGCTGACCCACGGGCCCCACTTCATCTAAGTAGCCAAGGGTTGTTCTGTAAAGAAAATAAAATCCTCTGTGCCAATGTGTAAACATGCAACCTATGACATGTGGGACCAAGGACCTAATAGCAATAAGTCAGAAACCTAAGTACTCTTAATGAAAATTCAATTAGACATGTGCTGAGGACTTCGGGTTGAAACCCTAGAAACTAAGGGACTTTTCTGCAAAAGTTCAGAGGCTGACCTGTGGACCCAGGGTTTTGTATTTTTGTAAATAATAAAGGAAATATCCAAAACAATAATTTTACAAAAGGAAAATGAGTGAAACTTGTAAAATGCATATAAAATTCATTTTAACTCCTTTTGAGGTGAACCAAATTTCTATGGACTTACAAAATTGTAAACTTTAATTTGGTAAGATAAAACATGTTGCCTACAGTAGAAGAAATGTCTCTAAAAATTAATATATGGAATACTTAACATATAGCCTTTACTAATTTATAAAATTCATACAAAATTCATTCTAACTCCAAATAATATGATTCTAGATGGGTTGGGTTATAAATCTCAAATACTTGGTTTTCATAAATTTAAATGTAGTACATGTAGTACCAAAAACCTATTTAAAATTTGTATAATAAGAAGGACTTATAATATGTCTTTTAAATTGTTAAATTCATAATAAATTCATGCTAGCTTTAAATATTATGAATTAAATTTTGTTAAGCTTTAGAAAAAGTACTCTCTGCTGCTGTAACCTAAGACTTTACCAATCTTGAACCCAAAATACACTTAGAGCTAAATAGAACTTAATTAAGTTATTTCTAGTTTTAGACTTTAATAATTTATAACTCACAAATGCAATGTGATAAAATAGAAATTCCTTCACCATAAATTATAAACCCACAGCCTCTAACCACACTAGTAAGTTCATGCATTTTAGTGCATTTTGAATATTTGTATGTTTCGGTATTTATTCGATTATCGATATTTCTATTAGAAGACGATTACGTTGTTGGTGAGGAGATTTAACCTTTCGCTTGACTCCAGTAAGGACATCCATCAAGGCAAGTTTATGCCCTCCTCCTTTGAACACTTTGATCCTATGTTTTATTTGGGCAAACTTTTCTATTGCGAAATTGCACGCGGTAGATAGTAATATTTGGAAAAACTATTTGAAAGTGATACAATGGTAGCTATGACCTACTTGATGCATAAACCTCCTTGAGAATTGTTATCCATGATGTTTGTAACCTTAGAATGGTTTAGAGTACCCTATTTGTGCTCAAATGGAAACCCCTACGCTTTTATAAAATGCAAATGCTTAGCCCTGCTTAGTAACAGATAAATCATGGTTATGGATCACTTATTATGTTATTTGAATCATTTCAAAACTTATGAACAGAGATGTTTTCTCTGCTTATTTGTGAACTAAAATAAAAGGAATGTGAATTTCAGACTTAGGCGGCAAGTGATATGCATATGGTGGTAGTTGCATATCGATAGGGGGAGTGTCCGCCTGAGTTGTTTAAGGACTGAACTACATATCACCCACTTATGTTTACCGTACATCCACATGTGTTATTTATGGGGATAACCTTGGCCTATTAAGTTAAGCATTTGTCTGACCTTGCATTCGGGAGGCCGTTGTAGTAGAGATAGTGGCCACGAGTGTACTGTGGGCAATCTATAGGAACTACCCATGTATGTGTTAATGATTGTGTTGAGTATATTGCTAGCAACAAGTCTAGCTGGATGTGTGTTTACCGTGAGGGGACGGATGGTCAGCCTCACGGCATGGGCGTCTAAGTCTGTCCAATACAACGATAACGTGCCTCGTGAGGGAACGGATGTGTTCGCCGTCACGGCGTTAGGTTTAAGGCGTGGGCCCGCCACCTAACGACTCTAGGACTTAAGCCTAGGGTGGATTCACACTTATCGTGCTCATGCAAGGTTAGACAATACTTAATGTAAAAGCCTCGTTATGACCTCTAGACCGCACTCAACATGTAGAGTGTGATAGTGCTTGGCCGGCACAAGACAAACTAGAGAGTTCATACCGTGTGGGTAAAGCTGTATAAGCTCTGCAGAGTTATAAAAACTAATCGATTAGCCGTGCTCACGGTCATGAGCGGCATAGTGATGTGATGTGGGTATACTTTTATGTTTTCCTAAATGCCTTTGAAACTAAATGTTTTGGAATGATAATGAAATTGATATATGTGATGTGATTGCCCTATTTCCGGATTGGATCGTGATAAAACGCTACTATCTATTTATGTTGGTACCATACCATGAATTTTATGCTTTACCTAATTGTTGAAATGTTTCGTACAAATTGCGTTGCAAATGAATTGTGAACTAAAATTAGCTTTATGCTAAAAACCTTGTCTACATACAAGCCTCTCTTTGAATATAGCTTTCATGTATGTAGGATTGACTGTGCGCTTGCCAGTACATTAACTTGTTTGATGTACTGACACTTGTTAGACTGGAATATCCATTTTTGCAGGTATTTGAGTGTTACGGGAATCGTTGTTTCTCTCAGGATTGGTCCTATCAAGGGGTTTACCCCAGTCGGAATGCTTGTGGGGAATTTGGGTAGACATGCTTCCGAAGGACTCTAACTAATTAGCCGAATGGCTATATGTAAGTAACTCTGATAATTGTCTCTAGTTATGTCTAAGTCACCTTACATGTATTTGAGTTAATACCATGGCTTAGATGAAAGTGCGAAGCTAGCATCTTCCTGGGGCTAGCTAAGCATGAGTATGGATTCTGAGCAATTGAGATGTTGTAGAGCTCAGCAATTTGAGTCAAGTCTCCTAAGATGTGTAACACATCTGGTCGCCATCTTCGAATGGTTTGACGGGCATGTCTCAGGCTGAAGTTGACTGGCACGCTGAGTCCCAGCAATATTTCCTTTGCTCATTATTCGGCATCGCAGAGTTCATATCGAATGGTGTTGTGTTGTGGTCATGGACACATTGAGGTATGAGTGGCTATTTATGCGTGTATGGATCCCACTCAGCCAAGATCATGTGGTGACCACAAATATCACCGGACTATATGGATTTTGGGTGCTTGACAGCGGTGGTATCAGAGCAGTTTTCCGACTGTAGGGAAACCCTTTTGAAACAGTTGTTTAGATTGGCTTCTTAAAAATTATTTTGAGGACATTGTTCTCAGCTATAAATTATTTATGAAAACTTACTACAATCTTATATCTCATCCATCTTTAAAGATTACTCTTCCCTATGTCTGTATTTCGATTTTAAACTCTCATCCTTGCTCTATAGGATCAAAACCTTTTGAAAAATGGTACTTCTATAAAAACATGTTTGAAAACACTTATTAATCATTGTAAATCAGTACCAAATTGTTTTGAAAGGTTTTGAAATCCATTTGTAAACTCCTCCTATTGTCTAGTACGAATTTACAAAATATTGGGTTGGAAATGGCCTATAGCTTGTAAGTTTGAAAATGGTTTAATAAGATTTAAAACCTGATGGATATGGTAGGATTTATTCTATCTCATGTTATTTCTGAACTGAAAATGAATTTGATGGGTATTTGAACTCTTCTCTCCCGACATTTCAACACTTTGACGATATGGCCTAGAACGGGTAGTTTGGGGCAGGTTGGTAAATTGCTGTGTTTAAATCCCTAGATTGCTTGTTTAGATGGACCACCCAAAATTCATATAGACTCTGGACCACTCTAACTTCATGTGATTAAAAGATTATGAATTTAGATAACATAAAACTCAATTTAAAGATTCACCTTGTGCTTGTTGTGTGTGTTCTGAAATTTTGAGACAACCAGCTTGTGAATTTTTCCTAGGACAAACCATAGAAGATAAACCTGTGAATTTTTACATGCAAGTTGTAGACTAACCCAGTAGGCTTCCTGAATTTTTGTGTGAGTTTTGAACCTTTGCATCATAAGGTAATAATTCGATTAGTGTGCATAATTGTGTGCTGAAATCTGTAGACAGCAGCATTCAAGATTTTAGGTAGCCCAAACTATAGGTGATAAAATGTGCATCTTTTAACAGTAACTTATAGATGTACCCAGTAGACTTGAAAATTTTTGATAGAATTTTTGAACCCTTGTATCATGGTCTAAAAATTTATTCAACACTGCATGGTTACAATCTGAAATCTGTAGATGGTCTGACTGACAATTTTGTCTAGCCTAAGTTATAGGTGATAAAATTCTGGATTCTTTAGAATAGCTTAATAACATAATCATGCATCTCCCAGACTTTTGACCAAAATTTTTACACTTCTACAATCATCATGAATATCCAACAAAAACAATAGGCAGAGAATTGCAGCATTGCATTACCTACCTTATGTATTCCCTCTAAAAATAATAAAAGTACAATTGGTTGTTTGCGAAGCTGCATAATTTTGGAATTCTAGTTGAGATGGCTAAATATGCAAATATTGTGCCCCTTTAAGGTTGGAAGCAAAATTTGTGAATTGTAGCAACTCACAAGTATTCCTTTAATATCATGAAGAGAATAAATGAAGTTAATATAACTTGTAAACTAATTTATATATTTTTGAGAACTTCCCTAAAATGATCTATATGTCCAAAAAAAAAAAAATTTATTTTAAGGGGGGTAGCATTTCATGCTAGCTTCAATCATGCAAGACTCAAGGACCTCCGCACACCTCCAGTGATTTTTAGCGACTATGATGAATTATAGGAAGCTTTTCTTTTCTGTCGCCCTGGAAATAACAGACGCATTAATGTGGTAGTGAGAAAGCTAAAATCTGGCTATAGCAACTTAATTCTAGTTCTCTACCTTAACTATACTAATTTCCGAGTTTTTGAACCATCCTCCAATTTATCATCTCTTCATATAGCGTCTTTCTGTACCCTGTGTGCAGGATGACTAAATCCAACCCACGTCACTCGAACCCAATCAACCCGCCAATAGTTGATCAAGCCAGTGATGACCAAACCGCTGCCCACAGAGACCAACACAATGAGGAATCTACCTTAACACATGTTCTGGCAATGCAAAACCGTTTATTTGAAAGGATGCTCGCTAATTCTGAGTCATTGAACACAGCCTTAATGCAAAACAACAACCAGGGCCAATCCAAGTTGGCAGACGTGCAATGCACTCTTCCGTCAATTTTCTCATTTGCATCCGATCCACTTGAAGCCGATGACTGGCTCCGTGACATCGAAGCCAAACTTAACCTCGCTCGCTGTAATGAGATGGAGAAGGCGGAATATGCCGCGTACTATCTTCAGGGTGCAGCTGCAGTTTGGTGGGAATGTCACAAATCCATCCTTCCTCGCGATGAACCCATCACTTGGGACGTCTTTAAGAAGGAATTCCATTCAGCTTACATCCCCACTGGTCTCATTGAGGCTAAGCGAAAAGAGTTTCTCAATTTAAAGCAAAGGGAAATGCCATTTATGGACTTTCTTCACCGTTTCAACTATCTTTCTCGTTATGCCATCGAAGAAGTGCCTACCGAAGCTAGAAGGGTAACCTTTTGCCGGGAACGCCTTAACCCAGAACTGAAACATGCTCTTGCCGCCCACGATATCCTCAACATGAAATCCCTGGTGGACAAGGCCCTTCGTGCAGAAGAAAGCCGAAAAGAGTTGGTTGAAGATCGTAAGCGCAAACGGATTGCAAGCAAATCGGAAAACAATAGCTCCTCTAGACCAAGCATTGTGCAGCCCAATGTTATTCATATTGCAGCACCACACTCTTCCAGACCTCGGTACATTGCGTCCAGCCATAACTCCAACACAGTTCAACAACCCAAACGTGTTGCACCGCAACGTAGAGCCCGAGACCGAACCGCACGAGTCAACTGCTTCTACTGTGATAAGTGGGGACACTTTGCAAGTGTTTGTCCATTTGCCAAAGGAAAGACATCATCATCTTAACTCCAAGACATGCAACCCCAAGATCCAACGGAGAGCCAAGGATACCGATATGAGGATATATCCCGACCTTTTCAAAATTTAAATCAGGACCATCTCAACTATATGATCTCCGAGCCAGCCACGAATCCATCTAATATGGCACTAGGTATGGTTCACACTCTCATAACATCTCATCTTGTAGCTCATCTATTTACAGATCATGTATTTCCTTTTCCTTATCAATTGCGAATATTCACTTAAGGTTTTACAAACTTTTGATCCACTTATTTTGCTGGGATTATTAAAATGGAGTGTAGTTCCAACCTTTTTATATAAAGTTTTATGCTAAAGGTTAAAAATCCTGGCTAAAGACTTTTGTAAAATAAAAGAAAGATTATTTAGAACCAAGTCCCTAGTTCCACCAAAACTAGCAAATCTCGGGGACGAGATTTATTTTAAGGAGGGTAGATCTGTAACATACCAAAAATTTGCATTTCGAATTTTTTCTTGTTTTAAATAATAAAAATATGTTTTCGAGTTTAAATTTAAAGAAAATAGAAAGTAAAGTCTAAGCATAACATTTCTGGTTGATTATGACACAAAGTATAATTTTTCAACCATTTAAATATATATATTTACAAGAAACGTAAAACATAAAGTTGAGCAATTAAAAGTATAAATCTTGCTCAACAACATCATATCAGGTCAAGAGTCATCTAAAAATAATTTTACAATCATTTAATTATATTTTGCAATAGGAAACATAGATGTAAGGATAAGCTCATTGAATTGTTAAAAATAATTGGTGCAATATAAAATCTTGAGGAAATTCATGAAGGTACTATTTAATGTATAAAACTCACTGAAATTTTGGTATGAATTATTATGTACTTTTGATACCCCAAATAATTAGGTCAAAACAGTCAACCCATAGGTTAATATTAAACCCTAATCGGCAAAAACGACACACATCTCATAAATGTATTTTATCACATGAAAAGGTTTATGGAACATAATTTATTCAAATACTACCTTAATTATAATGAATTGATATAATTTTTTCGGAATTTATTTTATAATTTTTGACCTCCTAAAAATTCAAACTAGTTTCAGCCAGGCCTACTTTCTTTATTTTCCTGGGAATAAAGTATAAAGTATTTTTGAGTGCAACCAAGGAAAATGGAAACTAGGTAGTTTTATCTATCACCAGTAAAATCCACGTTAGATTATCTTGCACAGAAATTAAATTAGAGAATTAACAAGAAGGGAGAAGGAAAAATATATGGAAAATCCTTTGTAGATCATTTGTGTAACAGATCACCCTGGATCTTACTCATTTCTCTCTCTGCCATGTGGGCCCAGCCGTGGTAGGACCCACCAGTCAGTCACTCGAGCTTGCCACCTCCTCCTCCAAGCCAGGAACGGCTGCCACGTCGCGGACGCGCGTCAGTGCTCCAGTGCGCCACCGCGCCGCCCACCATTTTCCCGACCTCCAATATAAAAAGAGCCGCTTTGCCCACCGACGAAGCTTTCCATCCTCGCCGCGTTCCACCCAAAACCCTAGCGAATTCGTCTCGGGAGCTCCGGTTGTGAACTCATCTTCTCCGGTGCCGTCAAGATCCACCACCGTCGCCGTCTTTCTCTAGTGAGCTTCGCCGCAGACCAACCGTGGGAACACGATCCCCTATCCATGCCTAAACCATCTGTACACTTCTTCCTTATTTTGGCGCAGGTCGAGCACCTCGCGCCGAGCTCATCGGCGTCTTCGGTGTCCAGAGCACCGTCGCAGTTCGCATCACCGTTCCCGTCGACCCGGTGGAACCCTAGCCGAGCCGCTATGCCAGCGTCGTCGCCTAGACTCCAGGAGCAAGAAGCCCCAACTAATTCAAGCCGAGACACTGCCGTTGAAGAGATCCTCTCCGTCATCCTCAAGTCCGGCTGCCGGCCATCGCCGTTGATTTCTTGACCTCGGGTGAGTTCCAGCGCGATTCCTCTCGCGGGTAGCAACCCTAGAGCATCTCTAACCGAGCGCAGGTGTCACTTTGACAGGGGGTTAGCCGCTCTTCGCTGTCGCCGTCGCCCTGCCTGTTTCTGCCACCGCCGGAGCTGTCATCGTGTCGCCGCCGCTGTCCAAGCTTCGCCGACTCCAGCGCGACCTCAAGTGAGTATCCACGACCTCTTTAAATGCATGTGCATGCAAGCGTTTGCACTGAACCGAGCTGGAGCCCGAGAAGCCTTTGCTAGCCGAAGCCTTCCGCCGCCCACAACATCGCCGGCGTCAACTCCGGTCACCACAGTCAGCACCACGACCACCGACGGGTTCGCCAGCCTCTCCTGCACCTTTTCTCTTTTGGCCGCACTCCGCGAAACCTCGCCGTTTGCCGTCGGCGTCGACGACAAGCTCATCGGCCGCCGCCTCCAGCCGCTGCCCGCGGCCTCTCCCTCACTGAGCCGCTGACCCGCGGGCCCCACTTCATCTAAGTAGCCGAGGGTTGTTCTGTAAAGAAAATAAAATCCTCTGTGCCAATGTGTAAACATGCAACCTATGACATGTGGGACCAAGGACCTAATAGCAATAAGTCAGAAACCTAAGTACTCTTAATGAAAATTCAATTAGACATGTGCTGAGGACTTCAGGTTGAAACCCTAGAAACTAAGGGACTTTTCTGCAAAAGTTCAGAGGCTGAGCTGTGGACCCAGGGTTTTGTATTTTTGTAAATAATAAAGAAAATATCCAAAACAATAATTTTACAACAGGAAAATGAGTGAAACTTGTAAAATGCATATAAAATTCATTTTAACTCCTTTTGAGGTAAACCAAATTTCTATGGATTCACAAAATTGTAAACTTTAATTTGGTAAGATAAAACATGTTGCCTACAGTAGAAGAAATGTCTCTAAAAATTAATATATGGAATACTTAACATATAGCCTTTACTAATTTATAAAATTCATACAAAATTCATTCTAACTCCAAATAATATGATTCTAGATGGGTTGGGTTATAAATCTCAAATACTTGGTTTTCATAAATTTAAATGTAGTACATGTAGTACCAAAAACCTATTTAAAATTTGTATAATAAGAAGGACTTATAATATGTCTTTTAAATTGTTAAATTCATAATAAATTCATGCTAGCTTTAAATATTATGAATTAAATTTTGTTAAGCTTTAGAAAAAGTACTCTCTGCTGCTGTAACCTAAGACTTTACCAATCTTGAACCCAAAATACACTTAGAGCTAAATAGAGCTTAATTAAGTTATTTCTAGTTTTAGACTTTAATAATTTATAACTCACAAATGCAATGTGATAAAATAGAAATTCCTTCACCACAAATTATAAACCCACAGCCTCTAACCACACTAGTAAGTTCATGCATTTTAGTGCATTTTGAATATTTGTATGTTTCGGTATTTATTCGATTATCGATATTTCTATTAGAAGACGATTACGTTGTTGGTGAGGAGATTTAACCTTTCGCTTGACTCCAGTAAGGACATCCATCAAGGCAAGTTTATGCCCTCCTCCTTTGAACACTTTGATCCTATGTTTTATTTGGGCAAACTTTTCTATTGCGAAATTGCACGCGGTAGATAGTAATATTTGGAAAAACTATTTGAAAGTGATACAATGGTAGCTATGACCTACTTGATGCATAAACCTCCTTGAGAATTGTTATCCATGATGTTTGTAACCTTAGAATGGTTTAGAGTACCCTATTTGTGCTCAAATGGAAACCCCTACGCTTTTATAAAATGCAAATGCTTAGCCCTGCTTAGTAACAGATAAATCATGGTTATGGATCACTTATTATGTTATTTGAATCATTTCAAAACTTATGAACAGAGATGTTTTCTCTGCTTATTTGTGAACTAAAATAAAAGGAATGTGAATTTCAGACTTAGGCGGCAAGTGATATGCATATGGTGGTAGTTGCATATCGATAGGGGGAGTGTCCGCCTGAGTTGTTTAAGGACTGAACTACATATCACCCACTTATGTTTACCGTACATCCACATGTGTTATTTATGGGGATAACCTTGGCCTATTAAGTTAAGCATTTGTCTGACCTTGCATTCGGGAGGCCGTTGTAGTAGAGATAGTGGCCACGAGTGTACTGTGGGCAATCTATAGGAACTACCCATGTATGTGTTAATGATTGTGTTGAGTATATTGCTAGCAACAAGTCTAGCTGGATGTGTGTTTACCGTGAGGGGACGGATGGTCAGCCTCACGGCATGGGCGTCTAAGTCTGTCCAATACAACGATAACGTGCCTCGTGAGGGAACGGATGTGTTCGCCGTCACGGCGTTAGGTTTAAGGCGTGGGCCCGCCACCTAACGACTCTAGGACTTAAGCCTAGGGTGGATTCACACTTATCGTGCTCATGCAAGGTTAGACAATACTTAATGTAAAAGCCTCGTTATGACCTCTAGACCGCACTCAACATGTAGAGTGTGATAGTGCTTGGCCGGCACAAGACAAACTAGAGAGTTCATACCGTGTGGGTAAAGCTGTATAAGCTCTGCAGAGTTATAAAAACTAATCGATTAGCCGTGCTCACGGTCATGAGCGGCATAGTGATGTGATGTGGGTATACTTTTATGTTTTCCTAAATGCCTTTGAAACTAAATGTTTTGGAATGATAATGAAATTGATATATGTGATGTGATTGCCCTATTTCCGGATTGGATCGTGATAAAACGCTACTATCTATTTATGTTGGTACCATACCATGAATTTTATGCTTTACCTAATTGTTGAAATGTTTCGTACAAATTGCGTTGCAAATGAATTGTGAACTAAAATTAGCTTTATGCTAAAAACCTTGTCTACATACAAGCCTCTCTTTGAATATAGCTTTCATGTATGTAGGATTGACTGTGCGCTTGCCAGTACATTAACTTGTTTGATGTACTGACACTTGTTAGACTGGAATATCCATTTTTGCAGGTATTTGAGTGTTACGGGAATCGTTGTTTCTCTCAGGATTGGTCCTATCAAGGGGTTTACCCCAGTCGGAATGCTTGTGGGGAATTTGGGTAGACATGCTTCCGAAGGACTCTAACTAATTAGCCGAATGGCTATATGTAAGTAACTCTGATAATTGTCTCTAGTTATGTCTAAGTCACCTTACATGTATTTGAGTTAATACCATGGCTTAGATGAAAGTGCGAAGCTAGCATCTTCCTGGGGCTAGCTAAGCATGAGTATGGATTCTGAGCAATTGAGATGTTGTAGAGCTCAGCAATTTGAGTCAAGTCTCCTAAGATGTGTAACACATCTGGTCGCCATCTTCGAATGGTTTGACGGGCATGTCTCAGGCTGAAGTTGACTGGCACGCTGAGTCCCAGCAATATTTCCTTTGCTCATTATTCGGCATCGCAGAGTTCATATCGAATGGTGTTGTGTTGTGGTCATGGACACATTGAGGTATGAGTGGCTATTTATGCGTGTATGGATCCCACTCAGCCAAGATCATGTGGTGACCACAAATATCACCGGACTATATGGATTTTGGGTGCTCGACAGGGGGCAAGTTTTGAGTTTGTCTTTACAATCAAACCTTATTATACAAATAATCAAGTTGAATATGAAGTAGTGTTTAAAGGTTTGCGGCTCTTGAAGAAGGTTGAGGCCGATGCTGTTGAGATTATTAGTGATTCATTATTGGTGATCAATCAGTTATTAAGGGAGTATGAATGCAAGAATGAAGTCTTGAGATTTTATAACGAAAAATGCCAAAAATTGATGAAGAATTTCAAAGTTATCACTATGAAACATATTCCCAGAGAACAAAATATTGAAGCCAATGACTTAGCTCAAGGCACATTAGCTTACAAGCCGATGTTGAAAGATGTTGATATTGAGATTGCAGTGGTTGATGCTGATGATTGGAGGTATGATATTATTGATTATTTAAAAAATCCTTCTCAATCGGCGTCTAAGATATTGAAGTATAAGGCTTTGAAATATGTTTTGCTTGGTGATGATTTGTATTATCGGATGATTGATGGAGTTTTGCTTAAGTGTTTAAATTTGGAAGAAGCCAAGGTTTTTATGTGTGAAGTACATGAAGGAATTTGTGGTACACATCAATCGGCCCATAAGATGAGATGGTTACTTCAGAGAGTTGGATTTTTTTGGTGGACAATGCTGCAAAGATTGCTTTAGATATTATAAGGGTTGTCATGATTATCAGAAGTTTGGAGCAGTTCAGAGAGCACCAGCATCGGCAATGAACCCCATTATCAAGCCTTGGCCGTTCAGAGGTTGGGGAATTGATATGATCTGTCAAATTAATCCACCATCAAGTAAGGGGCATAAGTATATTTTGGTGGCAATAGACTATTTTACAAAATGGGTTGAAGCAATTCCTTTGAAGAAGGTTGATTCTAAAGATGCTATAGAATTTATTAAGGAGCACATAATTTATCGGTTTGGGATTCCACAGACGATAACAACAGATGAAGAATCTATTTTTGTAGCCGATGAGCTTTTTCAGTTTACTGAGAGTATGTGCATCAAATTATTGAATTCTTCTCCTTATTATGCACAAGCTAATAGGCAAGCTGAAGTTTTTAACAAGAGTTTGATCAAGTTGATTAAGAGAAAGATTACAAAACAACCTAAAAGGTGGTATAATACTTTGGCTGATTCACTATGGGCCTATTGGATGGCATGTCATGAAGCTACGCAAGTACCACCTTATCAACTTGTATATGGACATAAAGCTATTTTACCTTGGGAAACTAACATTGGCTTAAGAAGGATTTCCTTGCAAAATGAGTTATCAACCAATGATTATCATAATCTAAGGATTGATGGCTCAGAAGACTTGCCACAAGTACGATTGCGTGCTTTGGAAAAGATTAAAAGAGCTAAGGAGAGAGTTTCAACATATTATAATAAAAAGGTTGTGCCAAAGACTTTTGAGGAAGGAGAGCTTGTTTGGAAGTTGATTCTGCCGATAGGGACAAGGGATAATAAGTTTGGAAAATGGTCACCTAATTGGAAAGGACCTTATCAGATTCATCGTTGGGTACCTAAAATTGCATACATGCTCGAAAATCTTGATGGAGAAGTTTTTGGGAAAGCTTTAAATGGAAAATATTTGAAGAAGTATTACCCAAGTGTTTGGATCAATTCATAATCAACTGTTTAGCCGATGTATGATAAAGTCAATGTATGATGACATCGCCGCAAGATGGCCGATATGTATTATAGCTCTTAGACCAAAAATGCAACAAGATATAGAAGATGCAAATATGGAAGTCAAAATCGGCTATGAAGCCGATGAATATATTACACAAAAGTTTTGAGTGTTTTAAGACAAATATTTCAGAAGCCTAGAACTATTACATCAACTCAAGAAAACTTGAATTGTCGATATTGCTCGCAGGCGGATTTGATCAACTTCGTTGATAATTTTGATGTCATCGGCACACGTCCTTGTGATCGGCTTCAAAGCTTTACTCTGCGCTGCCAAATGTTTAGCCGATGCTTTCAATTTTGCTTGCTGGGCTTCGATGGCTTTTGGGAGATCGGCTAATTTCTGTTTTTCTTGGGTAATTTCCTTCTGGGTTTGTTCCAGTTTAGCGAGGAGATCGGCTTCTTGTTGTTCAAGCAACTAAGTTAAGTTTTGCAAACCTAGAGTGATATGGGCTCAAATATATCTCTAGGAAATTAAATCACACACCTAAGTTTAGTTTTGCAATCCTAGGGTAATATGGGTTCAAATATGTCTCTATGAATGTAAATTGCACAAATGTAAATGCAACAAATAAATGAGATAAGAGACAAGGAATTTTTCACCGAGGTTCGGAAACTCACCGGTTTCCTAATCCCCGTTAAGGCGAGCCCAACTCCACCGCTCAACCACGAAGCCACCGCACGCCCCCTTTGTCAAGGGGTGGGCAAGGTGGGAGCCGGCCCAAGGAGAGAACTACCCAAGCCTCGATCACTAGGGTAATTCTTCCTTCACTCCGAAGGTGGTGAACTACAAACCACTCACAATCGCCACCGGGCCTCCTCCAGAATCTCCTTGGAGAGGTCACCGGGAAACTCCTCCACAAGCCGTCTACGAGGCGGCAACCTCCAAGAGTAATAAGCAATGACGCGGCTCAGAGATGATCAAGTGTCACACTAGCTCTAAAATGAAGCAATGCACTTGGCTCTTGGCTCAACAATCCCTCAAACACACTAAATGGATGAACACAAGCTCAAGTGAGTATGGGAGAGATGCAAGGGGTGTATGCAAATAAAGCAAGTGCCAAGAAGAACCCCTTGCTGCTGGTGGGGTTATTTACACCCAACCCACAAAAACTAGCCGTTGGAGGTCAAAATCCCCAACTCAGTGCACTGCCGGTCAGACCGCCGTTGTGTGGCCGGTCAGACCAGAATACTTTGTAACGGCTAGAAAACTAGCCTTTACAGGGCAATCATAGAGCAAAATCGAATTGGCCGGTCAGACCGCAGTAGGACGGCTAGTTAGACCGGCCTCGGCTCAGTCAGACCACCACTGGCTCGGTCTGACCGGTTACGGCTCTGGCGGCTCGGGTTTTCCACCCCAGAGCGCCACCACTAACACACAGCCAGCCTGTAGGGGGCCGGTCAGACCAGCCAGGGACTTCGGTCAGACCAGCTCAAGGTCCTCGGTCAGACCGGCCATGGTAACAAACTCAACAAAAAATGAAAATAAGAAATGAGTCTAATATGCAAATGACCTAATGTAGCATTTTGATCATCTCTTTGTCTAGGTCATTACTCTTCATGATAGTACGGCAAAGCTATAATTAAACTAGCAGATATTTGATTGCCCAACTCCTTGATCAATTTAAAATTAAAACACTAGTTTACTGTCTTGTCTTCCTTTTGCTTTGCGCCATCAATTTTAATCCTTTGGAAAACATCCAAGCATATATATCACGTCGTCCTAACTCAACAAATATAACTCAAAGAAATAGTTAGCCCACAATTAGCGCTTGTTATTAATTACGAAAATAAACAACGGGGGCCTAGATGCTTCAATCCCCCCCTTTTTGGTAATTGATGACAAACACCTCAAAAAAATATAATCACAATGAAATACATGGATACAATTTGCAATGAATGGAAAATGCTCCCCCTAAACATGTGCATATCAATGACAATGAACACATATGGAACAAATGCACTATCCAAGGTGAACTTCACATATAGTTCAATCAATTGCATAAGATGGTCACAAATATATCAATATGACATCCATCATCCATCATAGCACAAGTTCACCACAAGTCTCACATAAACATCCTTAAGGGCTCACAAAAGTAACTTAGGCTATTACAAGACCACGACTGGTCCAAATGACACACAAGTTCAATAAAACGATAAAAAACCACACAAGATAGAGTAATAACCCATACCCATACATAATATATAGCCCAACCATCTTATCCTACTAGATAGGAGGTAACTAACCTCAATACTACTAGTCCCATCCTAAAGATAAAAACATCCTAGAAGACATTTTTCTCCCCCTTTTGGCATCAAGCACCAAAAAAACTTTCATTCTTGTGGACGAGAAGGAGGACGAGCCGAAGAGGATGGGTGATGAGAGTCACGACGACGGTGGTAGACAAAAGCATGGGTGCTCTCCAAAATTTGAACTCGTTGATCCAAAGCACCAACTCGAGTGTTCAACCTTCCAACCGTCACATTCAAGCCCCCAATATCCGTCCTCAAGCCTCGCAAATCCTCATACATGGCTTCTTGCCTGGTGCTTAACCTTGAAATGTTATCACTTACGGTATTTATAGCCCCAAGCACCAGGTTGAAGTACTCATGAGGTTGCATCCCAAAGTAGGCATATTGGGGATTGAAAAAAGCATTTGGATCAAACCTATGAGGAGGAGGAGGAGGTGGTGCCGCACTAGAGCTTGCGCCTTGATAAAATGAGGGTTGACGCACTCTAGGGGCTCTAGGAGTTGAAAGTTTGAGCCTTGGCTTGTATTGCTTGCACTCCTTCAAGTTGTTTCCAACATTTCCAAGCTTATTTTTGATCAATCTCATGATGTATGGTACATAGTATATCCCTTGTCCAAAAGTCCCCTTAGAGATGGTGATCTCTTGTATCATGAGATTGATGACATCAAAATGACGTCCCTCTAAAATGGCATCAATCACATGCCATGCAACTCCTCGGATGTCATCATTGTTCCCACACCTAGAGAGGATAGTGGCTCTCACAATACGGTTGACCACGCTATGGATGGTCCTCAAACCCGCCACCTTCCCATAGGTGTGCCTCCCCCTATCCTTATAGAACTGTGCAAAGTCATCAATGGTGAATGGATTGCGATTGAGCTCATCATGGAGATCATCACCATTATTGAGCCGAATGTTCAATAGATCCATGAACTCATGCCGAGTGATAAAGCATTGCATAGTCCCTGACATGCACTTCATAGCATCATAAGACTTTGAGACCCAAACTGTGGCATAAAACTTCCGGATCATCTCCTCATCATAATCTTGCCTTAATGTCACGATCCGGTCAATTCCCACTGCCTTGAACATCCTCTGTAAGTCCTCAAACTCAGGAGTCTCATTGATGTTCCTCCAATTGATCCACTTATGCTTAGCAAAAGCTTTTCTTGTATAGACCTGCTCAAAGACACACTTCTGAAACTGAGTGTGGAACCTCTGATCATGGGTATCTTTAGGCCTCCGAAATTGATCATGATGGTGAAGGATTTGATACTGAGTGGCATTCATCATGTTGAGCACAAATTGAATGAAAGGGTCAAGAGGTCCCTCATCATCTTCTTCATCATCCTCCCCATCATCACTGCCATCATCATCATCATCATTACCATTTTCTTTATCCACTTCAGCCCCTTCAACCTCTTCTTCTTCCTCTTCCTCACTTTGAGCATAATGCTCGGCACTGGACTCCTCTTGCTCACTCTCTGATTCTTGCATGGCCGCTTGACGACCACGGCGAGTGCGATGAGCCATCACTGTCAAGAAGGAGCAAGGAGTGGAGTATTAGCAAAAATCTAGAGCACATTTGAATTTTGGAGGAGAGATGGGCAATGTCTCTGGCAGGGACGGTCAGACCATGGCCTGTAGGCCAGTCAGACCGACGGCACAGGGCCGGTCAGACCGGTGGCATAGCCATGGTCAGACCGCCGCAGGTCCTAGTCAAACCGCCGCTGGCAGAGCACAAATTGCAACACATGTCCAACACTACTCAAATGATTCTAAAAACTTGCTAGAACAATATTGCACAAGGTGAGGAACATGAGCAACATGGGGTGGGTCTATTTCATCAAGATTTGAATGACCTACCCTTAGCCCTAAGATGAAATAGATTGATTCGAAGTTAATCACAAGAGGGAGAGTGATTTGCCAGTTGAAAGGGGTTGAATCACACCAAGAAACTACCCTCTAGTGGTGCAAATCGAAGACACCTCTTCCTTCACCTAGGATTTCATGCCATGGATCACAAAATCAACAAAAACATGAAATAATCCATGGAATAGAGAGAGGAAGCTGAGGAGAATCACTTACGGTGTAATCGGAGTGATTTTGACGGTTGAACCGGAGGGATTTGGTGGAGAGAGGTGGCTAGGGTTTTGGAGAGGAAAGAGAGAGTTTTCTTCGGGTTGGGGAAGAAGACTGAATGGGGAGAGTTAGGTGTGGGTAGGAGAAGAAAGGAAGCAAGACTCGGGCCCACTTGCCCGGTCAGTCAGACCGGACCTGTGTGGCCGATCTGACCGCAGCTTTCTGGCCGATCAAACCGGGCCTATATGGCAGGTTAGACCGCCTGTCCCAGCCGACTATGCACAGCCCTTGCACAATCGGCTACCCCACATAAAAAAAATCAAACAAAAATTTTGTTTTTGGAGCATTTTGAAATGTATGAGTTGAAATATTACCAATCATTCACAATATTTGAAAAATTGTGAATTTTTGCAACTTAACTCACTTAAGTGCTAGGAGGTGACCTATTATGGTCTATAGGGGTTCTTGGGCCAATTTGATTTTCAAACAACTTTTGAATGCTTTGGTTTTTGGAATAGATTTGAATACCAAAAACATTTGAAATTATCTTCTCTACCAACTTTGTTTTAACCATTTTCTCAAAATCTTTCTCAAACTTATTTTGGAGATAAATCACATTTTTGCCTAAACTAAGAATCCAGTTTCTCTAAAAGAGGGCCAAAAGAGCATTTTCATTCAAACTCCAATTTTCTTGCAATGTGAGGTTTGGAAAACACATCGGGAACCTTTTGAAATATTTTCCAAGAGATAGTTTTCAAATTACTTTGATTTTTCAAAAGTTTTGACTTATGTTGACTTGGGCATTTTGAAAATACTTTTAGCACTTCTAGTTGATTTGCTCACACACAAAGAGAAGTAGAGCACATGAAAGAGTGCAAAACTCCCCCTTAATGTGACATGCTCTATTTTCGCAAAGAAGAGCCAAATGGCAATAAATCCAAAGCATAAGAGCAAATGAGAGCAAATATACAATATGCACAAGAAGCAACCATGGTGCACCATCTCAAGTAACATTAGAGAAATCTATGACATTTAACTCAATCCTCAATTTGCAAAAGCGGGTTTCATCAAGAGGCTTGGTAAAGATGTCGGCTAGTTGATCTTCGGTTCTTATGTGGCTAATAACTATGTCACTCTTGGCAACATGGTCTCTTAGGAAGTGGTGGCGAATGTCAATATGCTTGATTCTGGAGTGTTGGACCGGATTGTTGGCTATCTTTATGGCACTATCATTGTCACATAGGAGTGGAGTTTTGGTGAAGGTTATGCCATAGTCCAACATGGTTTGTTTCATCCAAAGCAATTGGGCACAACAACTACCCGCCGAAACATATTCCGCCTCGGCGGTAGAGAGGGCTACGGAGTTTTGTTTCTTGGATAACCATGACACAAGGGATCTACGAAGCATTTGGCAACTACTGGATGTGCTTTTTCTATAAACTCTGCAACCGGCATAATTCGAATCGGAATAGCCAACTAGCTTAAACTTAGCACCTTTGGGGTACCACAAGCCAATAGTTGAGGAATACTTTAAATATCTTAGAATCCTTTTCATGGCCACTAAGTGACACTCCTTAGGAGCGGCTTGAAACCATGCACACATGCAAATACTAAACATGATATCCGGACTAGATGCTGTAAGGTAAAGCAAGCTACCTATCATAGAACGATAAAGCTTTAAATCTACCGGTTACCTCCCTCATCAAGGTCAAGATACCCGTTGATTGCCATAGGTGTCTTGACGGGCTTCGCATCCTCCAAGCCAAACCTCTTGAGTAGATCCTTGATGTACTTGGTTTGGCTCACGAACGTCCCATCCTTGAGTTGCTTGATTTGAAGTCCAAGGAAGAAGCTCAACTCTCCAATCATGGACATCTAAAATTCCCTAGACATCATATCACCAAACTCCTTGCAAAAATCCTCATTTGTAGAACCGAATATGACATCATCAACATAAATTTGACACACAAAGAAATCATCACCAATGATTTTTGTGAAAAAGGTAGTGTCAACTTTTCCAATTTTGAAACCCTTTGACAAAAGAAAATGTCTCAATCTTTCATACCAAGCTCTAGGAGCTTGTTTTAAACCATAAAAAGTTTTTGAGAATTTATAAACATGGTTAGGATTTTTAGGATCTTCAAAACCGGGAGGTTGCTCAACAAAGACAAGTTCGCAATTTCACCATTTAGAAAAGCACTTTTCACATCCATTTGAAAGAGTTTTATATCAAAGCATGATGCAAATGCAAGTAGGATGCGAATGGCTTCAAGCCTTGCCACGGGGGCAAAGATTTTACCAAAATCCAAACCTTCAACTTGTGTGAAACCTTGAGCCACCAATCTTGCCTTGTTTCTCACCACCAACCCGTTCTCATCTTGCTTGCTCCTAAAAACCCACTTTGTCCCTATGACATTGTGGTCTCTAGGTCTTTCAACCAAAGTCCACACCTTGTTTCTTACAAAGTTGTTGAGCTCTTCATGCATAGCATTTATCCAATCCGGATCACTAAGAGCTTCATCTACATGTTTTGGCTCAAGACAAGAAACAAACGAGTAATGTTCACAAATAGAAGCGACACGAGATTAAGTTTGAACACCCTTACTAATGTCACCCAACACTTGGTCAATTGGGTGATCCTTGGAAAGAGCGGTGTGTATCCTCGGTGGCATAGGTGCATCTTGTGCCTTGTCCTCCTCCATATCAACTTGAGCTTGACTTGGCGTAGTGGAAGTAGATAGCTCAGCTTGATTGGAGGTGGATGGCTTGTCTTCCACTTCAATAGGCTTGACATCTCTAATAGACATATTCTTAATAGCCCTCATTAAGCCTTCATCACCTACATCATCCAAATTCTCATGCCCCTCTTGGGAGACATTGGTTTCATCAAATTGAACATCGGCGGTTTCCTCCACAATACCTTTGTTCTTGTTGTAGACCCGGTATGCCTTGCTATTGGAGGCATAACCTAAAAGAAACCCTTCATCACACCGACTTTCAAATTTGGTTAGTCTAACACCCTTTCGGTAAATATAACATTCATAACCAAAAACTCGAAAATAGGCAACATTTGGCTTCCTCCCAACAATTAGCTCATAGAAAGTCTTTTTCAAGAGACGATGCAAATAAAGCCTATTGGTTACATGGCAAGTGGTGTTTATGGTTTCTGCCCAAAAGAAATCGGAAACACCATATTCATCAAGCATAGTCCTTATCATCTCAATCAATGTACGATTTTTCCTCTCCACTACACCATTTTGTTGTGGTGAGTAGGTAGCGGAAAGTTCGTGCTTAATACCAAAATCATCACAATAGTCCTCAATATTGTTATTTTTAAATTCAGAACCATTGTCACTTCTTATTTTCACAAGAGTGCAACTAAATTCATTTTGGGCCCTTTTTGCAAACTTTTTGAAAAGCGCGGCAACAATAGACTTATCATGTAAAAAGAACACACAAGTATAACGAAGATAATCATCAACAGTCACAAGACAATGACTATTTCCACCAATGCTCTTATAGGTTGTTGGGCCAAACAAATCCATAAGCATGAGCTCCAATGGTCTATATGTGGACATGATACTCTTAGAAGGATGAGAGCATGCAACTTGCTTGCCGGCTTGACAAGCACTACAAAGTTTATCCTTCTTAGGCTTCACATTTTTCAAGCCCACAACTAGATCATGTTTTGAAAGTTTGCTCAATTGATTCATACTAACATGGGCTAGCCTCCTATGCCAAAGCCAACACAATGAAGTTTTTGCAACTAAACAAATTTTTAAATTTGCTTCACCAGAACTGAAATCAACCAAATAAAGATTTCCATATCTAAAACCTTTGAAAACACAAGACTTGTCAAGAAGACTAGAAACAATAACTTCTTGCGGGAAGAAGGCACATGACAATCCAAGATCACAAATTTGTGCAACCAAAAGCAAATTGAAATTTAGAGATTCAACAAGAGAGACATTTTGGATTGATAGATCATTGGTGATAGCAACATTACCTAACCCAATTACCTTTCCTTTGCTTTTATCACCACATGTCACTTTCTCTTGTTCTTTCCCTCCTACTTCAAATGTCGTGAACATCGCCCTATCACTGGTCATGTGTTGAGTGCACCCACTATCAAGCACCTAATGGCTCGCACCGGTACGGTAGTTCACCTACAAAAGAAAATCAAGCTCTTTTAGGTACCCAAACTTGTTTGGGTCCTTGGAGGTTAGAGACCAAAGCCTTGGGCACCCAAATGGCGTTCTTTTTACCACCAAGTATAGGGGAACCAACATATCTAGCAACAATGCTACCATTATAATCCTTCCTATGCATATAATGAGAATCAAACATGCAAGTCTTAGAAGACTTACCACCGGAGCAATTATTCACCAAACGCCCAACCTCACGACACTTGGAGCAATAGTTACCATTGCTCTTGACAAAACAAGTGACATGGTAAGAAGGTTTCTTACCCTTCTTTGGAATGAATCCAAGTCCCTCCTTGTTAAGGATGCACCGTTGCTCACTCAAAATCTTGTCAAGAGTATTCTTACCCTTGAAGCATTTCTCCAAACTCTTGTTGAGCTTGGCCACTTGCTCCTTAAGCTTATTGTTCTCAACAACAAGTGAGGCATCACAAATAGAATCACAAGAGCTAGAGCTAGACATATCCATAAGATCATCACAAGAAGTAGAGATGCTAGATGATGCAACATGAGTAATATGACAAGTAGCATTATCATCAAGCAAGTCACAAGATATGCCAACATCAATATGAGCTCCATGTTGGGTAGTGGAAAGGAGTGTGTCATGAGCTTCCTTAAGCTTCTCATGAGAAATGGTGAGTCTCTCATGTGAAGTCTTTAGCTCCTCATACAATGCCTCCAAAGAAGTATGATCCTTCTTTAGAGCCTTGAACTTGAGAATCTCCTTCTCACTATATGTATGGAGGTCCTCAAACATGCTCACAAGCTCATCACAAGAAACATCATGATCACTTTCACTATCACTAAAAGATGTTACCTTAGAAGAGCCCTTTGCCATGAGGCAAAGTGGAACGAAGAGTGATGGAACCTCCTTGATAGCGACTACGGTCATCTTCCTCTTCTTCTTGAAGCTTGCATCATCATCACTATCTTCGGCTTCAAACCCGGATGATGCGGAGCTCTCTTCATTTGAGTCCCATTACCCAATGAAGGCCTCAATCTTGTTTCCCTCCTTCTTGAGCTTCTTCATGAGCTTGTAGCCTCCACTCTTCTTCTTGAATGACTTGTCTCCATCATCATTCTTTGAAGGACACTTGGAAGCATAGTTGTCACGCCCCGATTTTCGATCGGGACTAAAAATCGTTAAATAATACATTTTCAAGAAAATAAATAAAATTTTAAAGCAATTTAATCAAGTGAAATTGTGAGGGAAATTAAAATTTTCCTTTGAAAATCATGGCCGGAAATATTTTTGTAATATTCTCTGTGCCCTAAAGTACTCTCCAAAATTTTTCGTGAATTTTTGGAGCTAAAGAAACAATTTTAAAGTCACAAAGTTCATTTAACTGATTAAATTAATTAAAAAACGAATTTAAAATGTCCCTTTTGTTTTGGGCCGATTTCGGCCCAAAATCCTCTCTCCTTCCCGCGCGGCCCACGGGCCCCGTCCCCTCCTCTCCCCTCTTCTTCGGCCCAAGGCGGCCCAAGCCGCCCGCCTCCGCATCCTTCCTCCTCTCGGGCCGGCCCGAGGCCGTGGCCCAAGGCCGGCCGAGAGCCGCCGCCGCCGCCTCCCCGCGTCACGCGCCGCTGACAGGTGGGGCCCGCGGCCGAGCCGTCCCCAACTCGGCCGGCCGCCGCCGCGCTCGCGCCGCCGCAAACCCCGGCGGGTTTTCGCGCGCGCCGCCAACCCTAATCGGCCCCCTATTTATTTCCACCACCCCCCCCCCCGAGGATCCTCCTTGTTTTCCCCGCCGCCGCCGCCCCCAAAACCCTAACCCTAGCGCCGCTTCGCCGCCGCCGTTTTCCGCCGCCGCCTCCGCCGCCGGTAAGCGCCGCCGCCTTTTCCTTCTTCCCCCTCCCGGCCGCGCCGCTCGCTGTCGTGCGCGGCCTCCCGCGCCGCCGTCGCCCTTGCGCTCCCGCACCGCCCCGCTGCCGCTCGTGCGCCGCCTCCCGCGCGCCGCCGCGCCGAAACCCTAGCGCCGCCGCGCGCCATGGCCGGCTCGGCCGAGCCCGAGCCCAGCCGCTCGGCCGCCCGCTCCCGCCCCCGCGTGGCCGCCACGTGGGCGCCGCGTGGCTGCCGCGTCGGCGCCACGTGTGCGCCACGTGGAGCGCAGCCGCCGCCGGCCGCGGCTGACGTCAGCCCTAGCCGCTGACGTCAGCCCTAGCCGTCCGCCCGGGCCGTAGAGGCCGCTCCGTTCGGCCCACCGCTTTCTCCGGCCCATCACCCCGTTCGGCCCGATTGGCCCACCTCCTCGCGAAAAGTCCAATCTTGGTCCCTCGTCTTTTTGGGCCGTCAGCCCGTTAGTCCTTTCTCCAAAAGTCCACTTCACGTCCCTCGCAGTCCTTTCTCCTTTATTGGGCCGCCGGCCTATTATCCTTTATCCTCCAAACAAAAGTCACTTTTTGTCCCTCGGCCCTTTTAACTTTTCCGAGGAAGTCCAGTTCATCTCCTCAAGTCCAGTTTACCTCCCTCTCAGCCTAATTTTTTCCCCTTTCCCCTGCAAAGTCCATTTCACCTCCTTTTTCTCTCCTGTTCGCCGACACTTGTGTCGCCGACACGTGGGCCCCTTTGTTTACTCCGGTCCACACGCCACGTCGGTGCTACGTGGTGCTTTTTCACCGTGGACTGTCCGCCTTGACCCGTTGACACTTGGGATCCGCCGTTCCGGCGCCGATTCCCTTTGATGATGTCAGCGTAGCCCTTTCCTTTGCAAAATTAATTAATAATTGCGCAATAAATCAATTTAATTTCCAGAAAATCATTTAAATGGCTCAAAACTTCTAAAATTCATATCTAATTCATACGAACTCCAAATTGAGCCATTCAACTTGCAAAATTCATCTAAAATTGAGCTCTACATGTTTGTTTACTTTTTATGTACTGTTTACTTGGTTTTTATTAGAGTTTTTCCTCGTTTTGCGTGCCAGCGTGTAGATTCCGCCGTTTCGGAAGTTCGCGTTCGCGAGGAAAAGAGTTCGGAAGATTGTTTGAAGAAGCAAGGCAAGTCACACATTCCCCTTGAGCATGTTGTACCTATTTTGTGAAATGTTTTACGTTTGCAAATAAAGTGCATGTTTTGCTAATTACATGGGAATAGGGTTTACCTATCCGTTCGCTTGTGCCATGTTTACTTGTTAACCATCCTTTGTTAACCTTGGGTGATAATTTGACTAGCGTGAGTCACTTATGTTGACTTTGCTAGAATTATATCTGCTTAGCCATGCTTAATTACCACTAGCTCATTTAATGGGATAATTACATTGTTTACTATTAGCTTCTATTGAGCTGTGTGCTCGGAACACCCGACCATGTTTTATTGGTCGTAATTATCCAACTAAAATATGACTTAATGGTGGGCTGTGGGTGCATGGTTTTGCTGGTCGCACCCATGGCAATTAAGGACCGGTTCATGGGAAACCCTGGAAGAATAACAGTGCTTACCACAAGCAAGAATGGGCAACTGCTGGACTTGTAGTGTAACTTTTCCCTAGCTGACGTACCGAGGCAAGGGTGGGCGTGATGGAGTTTGGATGGGCCCGGCGAGGTCTATGCGGCTACCGGATTCACCAAGGCACGAGAGGGGGCTGCCCACTGCCTTTTGAGGGGTGGGGGCGAAACCTGAGGTGGGTACGATTGGTTAGGGGGAGTTATGCGAAAGGTCTTGTCACGATTTCCCCCTTTGCAGTATCGTGGTGATACTTCGGGGCATGGTAACATGTGTGGAATCGTGTCTTGTGGGTACAGTTGCGCACCTCTGATCAGAGTAAAACTATTCGAATAGCCGTGCCCGCGGTTATGGGCGATCAACCAGATTCACCGTGATTAGTCCCACATGCTTAATTAATTTGACTTAATGAACTGGTGTAGTTCAGGTGGAATGGTTGGGCCTGTTCAACGTGGTTGTAGCGTTGTTCAGTGGAGATTTAATATTGCTTTAATTAAACAACTGTTTTACTGTTTTAAAATATAAAGGTTTTCAACTGCTTTTCTGCAAATAGCCACAAGCCTCCCTTTGTCTCCCCTGTGCATGTTTGCATCATTGGTGTGGCTTGTTGAGTACGGTGGTTGTACTCAATCTTGCTATTTTTCCCCCTTTTCAGAAGTTTAGTACTTCTGAGTTGAAGATGAAGTTAGAGGACCAAGGCTCAGACCCCAGTTGAGTTTGCCTGTGGAGTGGAGCTGAAGCCCCGCTAGGATCGTCTTTTTTCCGCTGCTGTTTTCTTTTTGGTGTGAGGACTAAGTGCCTCTGTTGTAAGTATTTATCGCTTTATTTGCGTTTGGATCTGTTTAGTGATTTGTCGTTTTGTGTACCCTGGTTGATGCCTGGACAGGGACTTAATACACAAAATGGTCTGGAAATTTGGGAAAATTTCCGGGCGTGACAATAGTGCTCCTTCTCACCACACTCAAAGCATCTCAAGTTGGAGAGAGTCTTGTTGGGTCTCCTATTTCTTCTTCTATTTGAGTTAGAGCCTTTTCCTGCCTCCTTTTTTCTTCCCAAGAGATCATTGAACCTTCTAGCAAGAAGGGCAATCTCTTCCTCCAAGTCATCATTGGCTTCATTCACCTTGCTCTTGCCCTTGTCTTCCATTTTGGCTTGGAGAGCAATGCACTTCTTGGATGGAGAGGCTTCCTCCATCTCCTTCTTCTTCAACTTGTACATGTCATTGGTGTTGATCTTCCCCAAGAGGCTTGCGGATGTCATCCTTGACATGTCGGAGTTGATGAGGAAGGTGACTAAGTGCTCATACTTGTCCTGTAGAGCCCTTAGCATCTTTTGAGCCACCTCAAGGTCGGAGTAGATTGCCCCAAGCCCCTTGAGATCATTGACTATCACATTCAATCTCCCATACATGTCATTGACACTGTCATGAGGCAACATGGCAAACGTCTCATATTGGATCTTGAGGAAATGAAGCTTTGCATCCTTGTACTCACTAGTGCCCTCATGAATCTCACTCAACTTGTTTCATATCTCATATGCGGTCTCAAGGTTGCTCACTCTATCAAACTCCTCTTGGCTCAAAGAGTTAAACAATGCATTCATGGCTTGAGCGTTGAGTTGGAGGTTGCGGTGATCAACTTCCATCAAGGGGCTACCGGTGATGGCAAAACCTACACCCACAATACTCCAAATATGGAAGCTCATAGCATTCAAGTGAGTAGACATTTTAATTTTTCAAGTGGAGTAATTTGTGCCATTGAACATAGAAGCCTTCTCTACATGGTTCACCTCGTTCGACATCTTCTGTCTAGGCGGTGAAGCCCAATCAAGAGCGACCAGGCTCTGATACCACTTGTAGGATCGAGATGTCGACTAGAGGGGGGTGAATAGGCAATTTAAAAACTAAATGACACTTAAACAAAATTAACCTAAGTTGCTAGGCAAGATGAGGTGCAAGGTTAACTAAGCAACTAAGTTATGTTTTGCAAACCTAGGGTGATATGGGCTCAAATATATCTCTAGGAAGTTAAATCACACACCTAAGTTAAGTTTTGTAATCCTAGGATAATATGGGCTCAAACATGTCTCTATGAATGTAAATTGCACAAATGTAAATGCAACAAATAAATGAGATAAGAGACAAGGAATTTTTCACCGAGGTTCGAAAACTCGCCGGTTTCCTAATCCCCGTTAAGGCGAGCCCAACACCACCACTCAACCACGAAGCCACCGCACGCCCCCTTCCTCAAGGCGTGGGCAAGGTGGGTGCCGACCCATGGAGAGGACTACCCAAGCCTCGATCACTATGGTAGTTCTTCCTTCACTCCGAAGGTGGTGAACTCCAAACCACTTACAATCGCCACCGGGCCTCCTCCACAATCTGCTTGGAGAGGTCACTGGGCAACTCCTCCACAAGCCGTCTAGGAGGTGGCAACCTCCAAAAGTAAAAAGCAATGACGCGGCTCAGAGATCATCAAGTGTCACACTAGCTTTACAATGAAGCAATGCACTTGACTCTTAGCTCAACAATCCCTCATACACACTAAATGGATGAACACAAGCTCAAGTGAGTGTGGGAGAGATGCAAGGGGTGTATGAAAATGAAGCAAGTGCCAAGAAGAACCCTTTGCTACTGGTGGGAGGGTATTTACACCCCAACCCACAAAAACTAGCCTTTGAAGGTCAAAATCCCCAACTCAGTGCACTGCCGGTCAGACTGTCGTTGTGTGGCCGGTCAGACCAGACTACTTTGTAACGGCTAGAAAATTGCCGTTACAGGGCAATCATAGAGCAAAATCGAACTGGCCGGTCAGACCGCAGTAGGATGGCTAGTCAGACCGGCCTCGGCTCGGTCAGACCGCCACTGGCTCGGTCTGACCGGTTATGGCTCTGGTGGCTTAGGTTTTCCACCCTAGAGCGCCACCACCAACACACAGCCGACCTCCAGGGGGCCGGTCAGATCGACCATATGGCGCCGGTCAGACCGGCCAGGGACTTCGGTCAGACCGGCTCAAGGTCCTCGGTCAGACCGGCCCTAGCAACAAACTCAGCAAGAAATGAAAATAAAAAATGAGTCTAATATGTAAATGACCTAATGTAGCATTTTGATCATCTCTTTGTCTAGGTCATTACCCCTCTTGATAGTACGGCAAAGCTATAATTAAACTAGCAGATATTTGATCGCCCAACTCCTCGATCAATTTAAAATTAAAATACTAGTTTACCATCTTCTTTTCCTTTTGCTTTGCGCCATCAATTTTAATCCTTTGGGAAATATCCATGCATATATATCACGTGGTCCTAACTCAACAAATATAACTCAAAGAAATAGTTAGTCCACAATTAGCGCTTGTCATTAATTACCAAAATAAACAATAGGGGCCTAGATGCTTCAATAGGGTACTTGAACATTGCGGCCATGAGATACCCCTGTTGGGAGGATGCATGGATAGATAGCCGATACGAAATTTTCCCTTGAACTGGGATCGGCTGCGTCGTTTAGATTATTAAGCCTCAAATCGGCTGGGAGTTCATAGTCTGTAAACCTATCATAAGGGAACCATGCTCTGGCGCTCTTGGTAAACCCAATAGAGAATTGGTTGAACCACTCTTGGAAGGCTTCAATCGATGCCCTGATCCTGGATAGGTTGATGTTGCTTCACCAAAAGACATGCATCGGCGGGTGCTCGATTCTTCATCGTCTGAATGGTCCGATGGGAAGCTTGATGAATGTAATGGGGTTCTTTCAGCTACATCGATTGTGTACAAATTCAACTAGAGCTGTAGAAACCACCAAGGTCCTTCAGAGCCAACATGGGTAAGAGGAGTTTGGATCTTAACTGGCTTAGTGTTTGGTATACTGCTCCAAGCAAGAATTTGCCCAAGGGGATGGATTTCATTGCTACCAATGATTAGGCCAGGTGTTGCATGTTTGCTGTTGGACCACAGGTTGATCCACAAAAGATAAACCTTTCTAGCTAGAGCTTGAGAAAAGCTATTTATTCCCTATCTGTTACTGGGCTTGTGCCGATATGCTTGGAGATATAGGCTGACCAGCCCCCTACGTTCTTTGTTGATAACTTGTGCTCACATTTAATTTTTAGAGAGAAGGGGTTAGCCGATGAAGCAATGTCTAAGCCGGTAAGCATCTTAACATCTAATAAGGTGAGAGTCATCGGTCCTTGGCCAAACAAAAAGGCATTGAGGGTGGCAGACTAGAAATATGCAGCCAATGATAGCATTAATTCATCCTTTTTCATATCGGCTAGAGACAGAGCTAAACACTGGGTTATGCCTGCTTCTTCCATATTGATTGCTTGGAGGCCGATATCCTCTTATACCATGTTCTCCATCCGTCCAAGCTGGAAGGCCAAGATCTAAATACAATTTACCAATTGGCCATTGGGCTTGGTTTGCTTGTAGGGGATTCTATCAGTCTCAATATTGATAAGATAGCAGGGGTCTACATCGCCCATCACCCCAAGAAAGTAATGGGTTGTTTCTTTCAAAACAGTGTCGACCACCCAAAAATTATATTGTCCAGTGTTTATTGTGACCATCACATGGTTTTGGGTGAGTGGGATCCATACATGCATAATAGCCACTCAAGCCTCAATGTATCCGATGATCGCAATTAAACACCATTCAATATAATTTACATAGTGCCGAACATTGAGCAAAAGAGACATTGCTGGGACTTAGCGTGTCAGTCAACTTCAGCCTGAGATGTGCCCGTCGAACCACACGAAGGCAACAATCAGATGTGTTACACATCCCAGGAGACTTGACAATTTGCTAAGCTCTACAACTTCTCGTTTGTTCAACATTCATACTCATGTCTAGATAGTTCTATAAGCTCGAATATACCAAGACATTTTCATCAAAACAAATGATATTCATAAACAAGGAATACTAACACACAAATAATTTAGAATCTAAGTCTAGGATACATATGGCCGAACGGCCTTATAAATAGAGGTTCGTACGGAAGCTTATTTACCCAAGACTCATAACCAATCCGACTAGGGGTAGACCGCTAATGAACCATCCTGAAGAGATCAACGAAACTCATACCACTCAACTAAACCTGCAAAACAATTTAGACAAACAACCCACAAAATATACAAGTATCAGTACATTAACCATGTTAATGTAGTGGCAAGGCAATACAATCCTACATACATGCAAGCTCTAATTATCAAAGTACGGCTATTTGTAGGTTCACTTGCATAAAGCTAAGTTGGTTCACAATATTTCACAAATGGTAACTTTGTAAACATTTGTAGAATAAGTATATAAAGTAAAACATGGTGATCAATATAAATAATTTTAGCAACATAATCATCATTCCTCCTCATTAACATCATCATAAATCATAAACACTATACTCGCACCTTCCCTGGTAGCAAGTCACCATTATAATCGAAATCATCATCAAATTCCCATCCTCAACCATTTTTATAAAGCATTTTGGAAAGACTAAAATTACACTCATCCTATTTCCCTAAGTCGCTCTTGACCATGAGCATGGCTAACCGGTTAGTTTTAACTCTACAGAGTTCGTACAAATCCACATGATGTGATAGAATCCCGGAGGCTACACTTTAGTTGGTTCGGTGCCGGCCTAGCATCCCACACTCTACACGTTGAGCGTGGACTAGAGGTCACAAGTTAGCCGTTACATTGCCTAGTGTCTAGCCTTGCATCAGCGACAACAAGTGTGAATCCACCCTAGGAATGACCCAGAGTCGTTAGGTGATGAGCCCACGCCTAAAGCCTAACGCTGTGACAGTGAACACATCCGTTCCCCCACGATGCACTATACCATTGAATTGGACAGACTTAGATGCTCATGCTGTGAGGCGGACCATCCGTCCCCTCACAAAACACACACATAGCTAGTAATATTCGCTAGCAATAAATTCAACACACACACATGGCAGTTCCTATGAATCATCGCTCAGACTAACTCATTCTACTCCGGCCTACCAATATGCAAGGCTAAACACTAAACAACTTAATAAGCTAAGGTCATCCCATACTAACACATGTGGTAGTACTGTATACTTACTTGGTAACAGAGAGTTCGGTCTTTAATCGACTCAGGCGAACGCTCCCCTTATCGGTGCACAACTAGTACCATATGTACACCACTCGCTGCCCAAGTCTAGAATCAATATATTCCTCCATTTTATTTCACAAATAACCAGAGGCTTCACCACTATCCAGGAGTTGTAAATTTACCATTTTCAAATGTATAAGGTGATCACAATGTTTAGAATCATCTCACTAGGCATGGCTAAGCATATGACATTATATTTAGCAATTATAAGCCCATTTGAGCACATGGAGAGTACTCTAAACCATTCCAAGGTTACAAACATCAAGGATAACAATTCTCAAGGAGGATTATGCAACAATTAGGTTATTGCTACCATTGTACCGCTTTCAAATAATTTTTCCAAACATAACTATTTAACACATGCAATTTTGCAATAGAAACGTTTGCCCAATAAAAACATAGGATCAAAGTGTTCAAAGGAGGAGGGCACTTGCCTTAGTTAGACTCTCCATCATAGTCACCAATAAAACCCAAACTCTTCACCAATATCGGATTCGTACGCTATACGAAATAATGGTAGCGTATAAATACCAAATCATACAAAAATTTAGAATGCTTCTAATATGCATAAATTCTCTGCTGTAATTAGGTACTGATCATTCATGATTTATGGTGAGATAATTTTTATTTTATCATTTGTATTTTGGGACATCTAAATTTTATAATTTCTATTCTAGGCCTAGGTGAATTATGCTCTAATTAATTTTAGATGCATTTTATGTCTAGGTTCTGTCGAGTATTAGGTTATAGCAGTGAAGAGTGTGTTTTCCTGGGTTCCATAAGATTTATTTCACAATTTTTAGAGTTAGCATGAATTTATTATGAATTTTATAAGCTATGTGTCATGTTGTACTATTTATTTGCTATACAAAATTTTAGAAGCATTCCTAGTACTGTATGATTCATATTTTAGCTTAGGAAAATTAAGATCATAAAGTTATTAGTTTAACAAAATTGAAATCACTTTATTTGGAGTTATAGTTATTCCTACATGAATTTTGGAAGTTCATATTATTAACTATGGACATAAACCTGTGGTATGTGATACAAATATAAGGGCATTTATAAACTAATTCTTCTAGCCCTCACTGTTACAAGAATAGGGTCCATCATTTTGTGATCCTAACAAATTTTAGTTCATATTATTTTCACTTAAGTTGGACTTCCCATGTATTTTAGAAATTGGAAAACATATGGTGGGAATTACATCTATTCAAAATCTTGGAGTTATTACCTTTATAGAAAGTGCCATATTTTAATTCATGGTAATTAACTTTTTAAAATTATGGATCTAACAAAATTAGAATCAACTCATTCGAAGTTAGAACCAATTTCTTATGAATTTTAGAAGTTCTCCTTTTAATTATAATCATTTATATCTATCTAAAAGTGGAGGTATTTTGTATATTGTTTATTCCAGATCTGAGTTTCCCAAAATAATGTTCATACCCTTGTGAAGCTAACAAGTTTTAATTTGATTCATTTATAGCTAAAATTATTTTCCTACAAATTTTATAAGTTAGATTGTGCTTTATGCCAATTATCCTTCACACAAAATTTTAGAGATATTTCTTACACTGTATGTGTATATTTTATTTTACAAAATTAAAGATCACTACTTTATGAACCTACTGGAATTGGATTCACTCCAAAATGAGTTATAGTTAATTTTACATGGATTTTACAAGTTTCGATGTTTTTCAGTTGAACAAATAATAGTTGAAGTATTTTTCTTATATTTCCTATAATTTAAATACATGGGTCCACTTTTAGTGACTGGCAGCTTTGCAGAAAAGTCCTCAGAGTTCTTGGATTAGAATCCAAGGTCCTTAGCATGTGTTGAATGAGAAATCATTAAGAGTGCTCAAGTTTCTAAATTATTACTAATAGGTCATTGGTCCTCATGTCATAGGTTACACATTTACAAATTAGTACAAAAAGTTTTGTTTTTCTTACTAATCAAGTCCCTGCTACTTAGATGCACTGGGGCCCGCATATCATACACCTAGAGGAAGAAGAAAACAGCAGCAGCAGCAGAGCTCACCGGCGAGCTTGCCGTCGGTGCCGGCGACCAACAGTGGCGAATTGAATGACGCAGCCAAAGGAGAAAAAATGCACAGGCTTCTTGCGCACTCGACGGTTGTAATCTTGTCACCGGATATGGCTGGAATCGATAATGGTGACGACATGAGCGACGACCGCCTTGGGGGTGACAAGCCAAAAGGAGCTATGGCTCGATTTGTGCCAACTACATGCATGCACGCGCATCTACGAAGTCCTTGGAGACTCACCCGACATTCCCTGTGGGTTGGTAAAGGCTGAACAGCTGCGGTGACGTGAGGAGCTCCCCAGCAGTGGCAGAAATGGCTGGGCGACGGCGATAGCTCCTCTTGGTCTTCGAGCTGCCAAGGAGAGGAGCAAGGTAGCTCAGAGAAAGCCTAGGGATGCTACTAATGCAAGGAATCGGATTAAATCTCACTGGAGCAGAAGGAATCATCGGTGGCGGCGGTTGACGGGAGCAAGGGAATATGACGGTGATCTCCCTCGTCAGTGGATGATTCTTGGAATTTCTTGAGGGCTTTTGGTCGTCATGGTGAGAGAGTACTAGTGGTGCAATAGCTCAGCTTGGGATGATCGGTTCGGCCAGAATGAAGACGATGTCATGGCGGCGATGCACAGAGCACACTCCGGGCTCTCGTAGGTGAGGCCATGTTCCCGATGATCGGCTGCACGAAAAAAGATGAGATTAGTGGGGACGGAACCGGCATGGTGGAAAGATGATGGAACGCGGTAAGGATGAAGGCGACCGCGGCTCCATGGCGATGGTGGCCTTCGTCTTCCTCACGGCCGATGGTGAGTTTGAGGGCGATGGAGTGGCTTGGGTTCCTCTTCGTCTATTTGACTGGTACTAGGGAGGAGAGGGAGGCCATGCGACGCTATATAGGTGGGCTCTCGGCGTCGGACACGATCGCGGCCACGCGTCGCCATGCTCGGGTCTTAGTCTCTCACTATTTCGGGCTCCCTGTGTTGAGCGGTGGTGGAGGATGGTGGACAGAGCCTGGGCAAGCTAGAGAGACTTCCATGTGGGCCCATGCCGTTATAAACAAGACAACCGTGAGAGGGGTGGTAGAGACTTTGGTGAACACAGGTTTTTTGGTATTTTCAGGATTTTCCCATAATTATTTCTTTCTCTCATATTTATAATCCTATAGTTTATATTGTAGGTCAGATAAATTAAAGTGTATTTTTGTAGAGATTGATAAAATTATATTGTTTCCATTTTCCTTTGTTGCACTCAAAAATTCCTTTTATTTTATTCTCAGCAAAATAAAGAAAATAGGCCTTTCTGAAATTGAATTGAATTTTTAGGGTGTCAAAACTAATAAAATAAATTCTGGAAAAACTATATTAATTAATGATAAATAAGCTGGTATTTCAATAAATTATGTTCTATATACACTTTCATATAATTTAATGCATGTTTAGATGAGGCATGAGTTTTGCCGATTAGGGTTTAGGATTAAACCAGATTTTGACTTCTTTGACCAATTTAATTGAGGCTTAGATATAAAGATAAAACTATGCCAAAATTCCAGTGAGTCTAACCCATTGATTAGAATCCACATGAATTTTTTCATGATTTTATCTTACACCAATTATTTTTGAAAATTAACTAAGCTTATCTTTACTTATAGGTTTACTATTATAATAATATGATTAAATGATTATAAAATTATATTTAAGTTGTGTTTGATATGAGATGATTGTTATCAAGTTTAATTTCCTTCTCACCATGCTTGATTCCCAAAAATAATTGTAGGTTTAAATGTGTGTATGCTTGGGTTAGATTAAAGGAAATACTTCTAGTACTTGTCATTAAATCCTTTTAATTATTTACTTCATAGTTTAATAAATGATCATGTGACCTATTATGACATGCAAGCAAGATCCAAAAACACTTAAAAAGACTCAAATTACACCAACCAAACTATGCAAATGCATGCATACACTATGTTTTAGTTTTATTTATAGGTTGGTAAGGAAAAGTTTTAATTTGTTCTCAAATTTTCATAACGACACTAGCTCGATTAGTCTTGTCTAGGTCTTTGATTTGAAAATTTTGGGATTTATAATTCACAAAAATCATTCTCAACATTTTAGTTACAAAATTTGAAATTCAAGATTTTGGGTATGTTACACAACGGCGGTGCTTTTGTTCGGCCAAGAGGGAGAGGAACAGGCGCGGCTCGGCTGTTGAAGGAGGAAGACGACGTCTTGCCTCCCTGGGCTGGCTAGGCCGCACGGAGGAGGAGGGCAGGCCGGGCAGGGGCGGCTGGGCCGAGGGGAGGGGAGAGGAGATGGGCCGAGGAGGGAAAAAAAGGCCCAAGATGGGAAAGAGAGGGACGACGAAAAGGAGACTTCGGTGGCAGGCCGAGGGAGAGGAGGAGGACTTCGGGCTGAAAATGACCCAAAGAGAAGGAGAGAATTATTTTTAGGTTTTCTATTTTATTTAACTTTGAAATTAGTTATTGTCGCATTAAAATTATTTCTTGTGCTCTGAAAATTCAAGTAAAAATTGAGGGACCAATTTAGAGCATGGAGAATTTAGGAAAAATACTCCAAGCCACTTTCAAAATTTTCTTGTACGCATTTTAATGTTTGCCATTTTTTTTGAATTTTAATTAATTATATTATTCCTTTTAACGAACGATTTTTAACTTGGGATGAATTTATCAGGACATGACAAACACTCATGGGCCACATAGTCTAGATTTTAATTGGGCTAGAATGTCACAAGTTTTGTGGACGTAAACCTATGTAGGGGTTAGAAGTGTTGTGGTTCACGAGGTGCGTGCATGAACAGTCTGCGTATGTGGTGATCGTGGATAGAAACACAACGAGCCTACGTACGCTCAAAAGGTTTACGTATAGCGTGTCGTGGTTCGTGAGACATGCGTGAAGCTATGAACGGTTTACGCGTACGTGGGGATCGCGGACCTAAACACATCAAGCCTACACATCATTTGGTCTTTTGGATGTAGACATATCGATTGTATTGTGGTTCATGAGGTGCCTGGATTTTTTATGCATAAGTGTGGACCACAGGAGTAAAAGCATCAAGTCTATGCTCAATAGGTTTACGCGCATGAAAGGTTTACAGCGTTGAGTGATGTGGTTCACGAGACATGCGTGAAGCCGTGAACGATCTACTTGTAGGTGGTGATCGTCAATGTAAACACATTGAGTCTATGCATTATTGGGTCTTTTGGACGTAAACATATCGATTTGTATTGTGGTTCATGTGGTCCCTATATGGTTTACGCATATGTGTGGATTGGGGACGTAAACATCGAGCCTCCACTTGAAAGGTTTACGCGCTCGAAAGGTTTACACGTAGATTGCCATTGTTCGCGAGAAGTGCGTGAAGCCATGATTGGTTTATGCGTGTGTGGGATTGCAGACATAAACATATAGAGTCACAACACTTTAGGCGTAAACCACGTACGCGATGGTCATGTACGCATAGACCGTTCACGGCTTCACTCTTGTTGCGACCATGCCACTGTATCCATAAACTTTTTGAGTGTAGGTTCATTGGATTTAATTCCGTGATCCCCACAGACGCACAAAACATTCACATCGTGGACCACACACAAACTGTTTATGGCCACAAAACCTATGACATCCTAGCCCAGTTAGGATGTGACTTTGTGTGGCCAATGAGTGTTGTGTGCACTTGATTAGTACCATCTTGCTAGTTGAGAAAGAATGTAACCAACTTATAAGGCCTCGTCCCTCCAACAATATCACTTTCGAGTTAACCATTTTACATGAAGCGAGGACAAACATGTAAGTGCTGTCTTATGTGTAAGTGGGTTCGCCCACCAATGGGGTGTTATGTGTAAATGTGCTCACGCGTCAGATGCACTGGGTAGAACTGCCAAAGTTGTGGCTCGAGTACGGCGATGTTGTTGTTATCCATCCCTACCGTACGTGAGCCACAAGTTCCGTAGCTTTGCACAGCCCATTAGACAGGTCCACTTACACATAATGGCTTGGTTTGTCCCTTCAACAATATCAATTTTGGGTTAACCAGTTTACACGAAGCGAGGACGTGAGCCCGTCCATCAGTGGGTTATTATGTGTAAGTGAGCCAACCTGTATGGAGTGTGGTTGTAGACTGGATCTGTTTACCACTGCAATTGCTACGTACGCGTATACCATTCACGACTTCACGTACAATCATGACCACACCTCTATGCGCGTAAACTTTTCAAGCGTAGGCTTGATATGTTTACGTCCGTGATGCCCACATATGCGTAGACCATTTAGGCACCTTGCGAAGCACAATAGAAATCAATATGTTTACTTACGAAAGACCCAAAGATGCATAGTCTCGATGTGTTTATGTCCGCGATCCACACGTATGCTTAACCCGTTGATGGCTTCACAACCGTCTCACAGACCATGACACTCTACGCATAAACCATTTGAGCATAGGCTTGACGTGTTTATATCCACGATCTGCTTCACGCATGTCTCGCAAACCACAACACTCTACGTAATAGGTTCTCAACTTGCTCCAACAAACTAAAAACCAGTCACATCTGATAATCAGGGCCGTCCTAAAGGGGGGGGCAGCCTGTGCGTGGCCCATGGGCCCATGAGTCCGGGGGGCCCATGAGGGTATATACTGTATAGGAGATGTATCAGCAGGCTTCGTACCCAAATTACGGCCGCCACTTCGTATTGGTGTCTGAAAAATTTTGCATCAAGAAATGCCCGAAGACGCTTTTTTAAAAAGCACTGAAGCACTATTGTTTTATTTGAGGTAACAATGTTAGTTATTTTGCCGATTTTTATCTTCTTTGATGTACTGTCACTTTTTCAAGGAGGATTAAATATATGCTACAAGTTACCTCTTATCAATAGTATTATATATTTCAATCGTCATATTAAAATATTATATGGTCGGGCCCTTAGTGTCTTACTGGCCCAGGGGCCCATAAAAATTATGGGACGGCGCTGCTGATAATGGAGCGAATTGTGCAGCTTTGAATGCAAACTCGCACTTCACTGTGTAGCGTTGAGCTTGACAAGGTCATTGTCCTCTGCATGGTTGAATGTTGCAGCCCACAGTGTCCTCCGTTTGACATATCCCTGAAATCCACTTGTTATTCTATTCATTGTGTTGTTCAATAAACATATCGTCCAATTGCTTTCACGTCATTCGGGAGTATATCGGCGATAGAGCAATTGCATGAAGGCTCTTCACTGCCTCTCATTGCAAAGATGCTTCACAGTGTCATGACCAATCTACCATGAGCAAAATATGTGGCAGAGGACTTATATAGTATATTCATGATGGTAAAAGTTACCATTGGTGATCACAGTTTTGGGGTGTTGTTAGTTCATGGCTGCAGAAATGTCTGGAGCAACCACGTAGGTGCTTCAGAGGTTACTTGCGAGAAAACAGCGCACCCGAACAATATGGTTTCTTGGCAGTCGTTCAATCAAACAAAGGTGATGAAGGGCATGTTATACCAATTTGTCTTGTTCATGTTCTCAAACACGATTGCGTCTCCAAAATACTGATAACACATGACAAGAAATGATATGCGGCCGAATTGAACGTACTGCTTGTTATGAATGACATAGAAATGTGCATAAACTTCACCTTCATATGAATGTAATGTGTTGTACATTATAGATATTAAAAGTAGGATTTGATTTGCTATACAACTCTTTTCTTCTCCTTATATATAAAAACTATTGGCACTATCAATCTGATGTAATATACAACCCTTTTCTTGTATTCGTATACAACTATAAACCCTAAACTGTGTACAATATCTATATCTTCTATGAAGTTACAACTCACTAAGCATGTAAATCTCAACATGCAAACATAGCAATTAATTGTTAACAACATGTAAATCTCAACATGCAAGCATAGCAATTAATTGTTAACATGCAAGCATGTGCCACATCAGCCCACTAAAAAGATACACAAATAGCAAATACAACTTATGCGACTATATATACTCTACTTGCATGTCTTTTGCTTCTTTGATGATGGTTCATCTCCATCGAAGTCGTCATTGTCTTCATCTTCTAAATCATCGCCGTTGTCATCAGAAGAGTACTTCGGCGAGACATTGTCTTTATCGTCCCAGTCGTTGTCTTCATCTTCATCGTTAGCATGGTCGGACAAGGAGTGCTCGTCTGCCTCGGAGCCCTATTCTTTCTCTTCCTCCTCCTCATCGGATGTAGGCCATTCTCAGGCCCGGCCCTGGAGGCGGGGCAGCCGCATTGGGCCCCAAAATGTGGCGGCCCCATGTATCTCAGGGATTAGTGATGGATTAATTCGGCAGTATCGCTGGAATTAGCACTTGTGCCTGTGGTTGTATAATTGGTAGTACGTTGCTGTGACTATGCTTATATACGTTGCTACTGCCTGCTACTAGGTTGGAATCAATAAGAGTCTGCTGCTATTCCCGTTTCTTGTCTCTTCTCTTCATGGCTTCCAAGTGATCGTGATATACTTGCAATATAATTCTTTTACCTAATTGGAAATAAAAAAATATGTTTAAATTAATTCAGTATTTTCTATGTTTTGTAATCCATATGAGTTTGACCACAAATACATTACTCCCTACATCCCAAAACATAAGACACCTATCACCAACTCAAATATCAAGAAATAATTATTATCACCTTCTTCTCTAATAAATACCATGCATGCATCCAATGAGATTATAAATCTTAAGGGTGGAGGATTAAAAAGACGAATTTAGGGAAGGGAGGGGTGATAGTTAATTACATGCATGCATGGCTTGTATTACGAAACATCGATAAAAAATAGTTATAGTTATGTCTTATATTTTTAAATTCATGGAGTATTTTGTTTTTCAAAGTTTTAGCCCATTCTTGATGTCATGTGTAGAGAAATTAAATGGTTGAACGATTTGGCAACTTTATGGATCGTGAAAAAATATTACATGCTTTTGTGAAAATAAATTTCTATATGAGATTGATATTGATATTATCATCATCGCATCAAGAAATGTCGGATATTTGTTTTAAGGTAACGCTTATGTTCTTCACAGAAGTATTGCTTTTGGATGCATTAAATGTTTATCAACATTTCATATATATATATATATATATATATATATATATATATATATATATATATATATTGATTATTATTTAGATATAAAAGTAATGGCTCATATTGTTAGTTTTGCCTTGGGCCACCAAAATCTCAGAACCGGCCCTGACTCTTGCCATGTTTCTCAATTCATTGTATGAACATGCCCTCTCAAGTTATTGTTACCTTTTTAAATGTACACTATGAAAAGTGCCTTGTATGCTAGTATGGAGCATATTATAGAGTGCCTTTACAGATGAGACAAATTATAGACTGCCAAAACCATGCCTTTAGAAGATAAATTTAGCAAAATGTACTAAAGCTGTCTCTAAAGATTCTCCTGGATAAAAATATTTTGGACAATTTTTAAAATATCATTAAAAAGTTTCTCTAGTCTATAGCACATTAAATTCTCAAATCGCCTATAGGAAAGTGCCTTTATAAGGGTTTTGTTGTTGTTCGACTCCAAATTCCTCCTCTCCGACCAACCACCACCACACGCGATTCTGCTTTCAACTATGAGCTGCGGACCAGCCGTTCACTTGTACACTCTCTGCCTGCAACCTTCAAGCTCATGCTCCGGTCCAGACAGTCCGGTCCTTTGCAAGATTTGGATATTTTCCGGTGCATGGTCCGAACAGTAGATGCTATTGTATTCTTTCTCCCCGAAGGCCGTACTGGCCGTTCAAGGTTCAATAGCCAGCAATGGTATTGCGCTCACTAACAATGCCAGCAACGCACTCCTAGCTAGTTCAAAACCAGTAGTAATGATCATTTGTTTAGCAGTGATCCAATGGCTCAAAACAATCTAACCATCATAATTTTATCCGAACCTCGGTTGTAGCAAACATGTAGTCTATTTCACTTACCTTGATGAGCTCCACCGTCTCCAACTAACGGCTTAACAGTCAAAATTTCACCCTCTCTTTTAATTATGTTCCAGGAAGTACTTAATTATATCACGGGAAATTATAGGATTCAAACCTTTGTTCGAGTTCTTTTTATTGAAACTTTTGATGACAAATCATGGGTGTGCAGCCATGCATTGTTGCTGTAGTTGGTTTAGCCAGATGCGCCCTTGTTATGAGTAAGTATAATGGCTGGATAATGTAGCCAATAAACATTATATGTCAAATCAGTAAGAATGGTTTTGTTCTTCTTCATGTTACAGAAGTTACGTACCAATCAGATTAAGCTGCACAACAATTAACAGATCTTTTTATTTTATCAAAATCTGTTCACTTATTTTAAAATTCCATTTCCTTTGTCGATGGATCGAATATTTCAATTTCTGTTGATAATGCATAACTTCCATCGAATTTAATACTGCTGATCCTTTTTTTTTACAGGCTTCAGTTCCCAATAGGCAATAGGGTTGGATAAATTTGGATCGTCCACATTTGTGTCATCTATCTGGAATGGAGAATTAAGTCTGATGTAACAATCCCTAGAAAAACAAACTTTGATGTAACAAAGCTAGCTTGCCGTATTTTGTCCATGTGTATGACTTCATTCTGTTGCGCTGATAAAACTGCAGAATAGGTTATTTTTGTTTTAGTGAGTAAGAGTTGACCATAGATGATATAACACATTTAATTATAAATTGTTTAGCATATGTTATTATTTCAGTCCAACTTTTTGTTTCTGATTGTTCAGGATGGGTTGTAGGTCCGGAAAAAAAAATGCTACCGACATTTCACACAAACTATCTTCTATTATTACACAGAGAGACACATGCACACCTCTCACACACAAGCAAGTGTTATAACACGCTCAAGAGTCCGGCATCAATATATTAATCAGTGACCTTACTCAGAATCCTTTTGAAAGAATATACACGTATCCACTAAAAATAAGTATACATAAATAGGCATCAGGGATCAAATGGATGGAGTCATACACCTAAAACTCCACCACTAACCTGAAGGTGCATGTCTTACAAAAAATTATTTGCACTATTATTTTTATAGTTATTTTACACTTTTTGAGAAGCCGCAAGAATGTCCCATATCTTGTAGTTATAATTTTAGTGTTAATTTGTGGCACCTTCTAGTAGCTTCACACTAATGTAATGGAAGGTACCAAATATATATTAGAAAATTGTGTATCAATGAGGCATCAAGGTCCTAAAATAGCTGTTTCACAATTATACAGTAGCACAAATAACATAAAGTTAATATTTCTTCCAGAATGATACGATAAGTCAAAAGTAATTAATTTACTTAATCAAGCAGCATAAATAAAACAGATAAAATACACCGAGTTAAACCATATCCAAGTAAACTGAACCAAAACAACAATACAACAATTTGATAACCAAAGCTGGCCAACATCTGCACAAAAAAACTTAATGCATAAATATTTGGATAATTAGTAGACTAAAGTTTCAACCCAAATTTTCTCCACTTCACTTAAATCCAATATCTGCAGTTAAAATAGAGACATCATAAGTTATTGCGGCTTGTCGGGGATGAAATTTAACTTTAAGAATTCGAATGGAAAATAGAAATTAACGAATAGGCATCTTATGGCAAGCTGAAGCATCTAGGTCTCCCCAAACCATGTGTTTGGAGCTCGTTGACAATTAAGCGTGAGAACTAATAAGTATCTTTGAGTAATGAAAGGTTTTAGTTCATAAGATAAACCTTGTGGCAAAACCTAATGTAATAGGCCTCTCAAAAGGAAATTTGAGCCAGGCGCACATAGAAGTTAAGGTTAAGGGCTCTTTCTAATCATTTATCAATTACAGAGTTGGTTGGATATATAGGCTAGTATATCACTTTTAATTCACCCATACAACTAAGAAAGGTTTATGAGATTTGCAAAGTGATAATTTGCGTGCCCTTTTAGCTGAAATGAGATAAAATTTCATTTGTTTACATGAGTTAGCCCAAGATAGAGTTTTTTTTCATGAGTTAGCCCAAGATAGAATATTTTATTTTTTCACATCAAACCAGTCGTGATAACATTGAGTTATGATAACGCATCCAACATGTCATGTTAAACAATCATGTAGACCTCAACCAACTCCATTAACATCGAACTAGCAGCAATAACCATGGGCTCGATGTTAAATAATTAATTTCAAGCCCTGAATGCTCCTTCCCCTACTACTCAAGTGCCCTTCCATTTCTCTACTGACTCTTTGTTCCCTCTCCCCTAACCATGCATCCTCCATCTCTTCCTCTCCGTATATAGTACTACCAGAGATGCATCCTTCGCCTCTTCTGTCCCAACGCACCACCACTGTCTCCCTCAACATTCACCAAATCCAGCTAGATCTGGATGGCGTGAGCTAGAGCAACTAGTTAGATCTGGTTGGACCGCATTGAACTCAAGGCCTGTAGCTAAGCTAGGTTAGGGAGCTGAGGAGAGAGGAGTCGGTGACACCGAGGATGGGGAGGAAGTGGCGTGGTGGAGTCTGCAAAATAACTACCTCAATTGAATATATGTTTTTGGAGCCGACTATAGACCAAGGACATCTATTGTGGGAAATTTTATAGCTTGGTGAACAACAAACTGAAGATTACTTTAACAAAGGAGAGGGAAATAGCAGTTGTGTGATAATTTTGTTGAACCATACCTGCACTACCATAAACACTTGTGCTTTCAATGTGCTTCATGTCTAAGGCTTAATAAATTGTTACTACTGCTTGAACAAGTAGCAGTATTAATCAATCTTTCCACAACCAGCAAGTGGGACTAAGGCAACGTTCGAGATGGCATTTAAGCTGAGCTTATCCTCCACATTCAAACGAGATGAGTGACTAGGATATGATTAATTGAGTATTAATTATTATAAACATGAAAAAAGGTTTATTTGATTTTGTATAAGAAACTCATATGTAAAAAAGTTTTGCAAAAAAACACACCGTTTAGCAGTTTGAAAGCATACTCAAAATAAACGAGGGAGATGCAAAAGTCAAATATCCCATAAAACTCAGCCTAAACCACTCATTTTGCTGCAGCACACATGCAGGCCATAGATGGCCTATAGGGCCTAGTCCTGGGCTGTCACAACTCACAAGTTGTATCTCTTGTGGCTGTGTACTTTCAAAATATTACTTATGTCTTGCAGTTTACATTTTTAGAACTGAATTGTACTCTTGTCACCGGGACTACGAAACTTAGTTATTGGTGGACTAGATGAACCTTTGATAATTTATGATCTTAGGAACATAATAGTTTTTTTCCCAAAAAATTCTTTAAACCACATCACCCTTAGTCGTATCACTACTACAAAAACCTCCATAGGTACCGGTCACATAGGTGCCGGATTTGCTAGAATCGGCACCTAAAACACAATTCCCGCCCATGATCCCAAAAAGGTGCCGGTTTGTAAGAAAAACCGGCACCTATGATACCAAAAAGGTGCCGGCCTTAATTATGAACCGGCACCTATCACATAGGTGCCGATTTAACCTAATAAACCGGCACCTACCACATAGGTGCCGGTTTTTAATAATAACCGGCACCTATGTGGTGGCTTCCGGCCGAAGGTACCTAAATAGGTGCTGGTTCAATACATAAACCAACACCTATATCCCCCAGTCTATATATACCCCTCATTCACTGCATTCTCACAATTTTGAGGCTTCTCTTCAGCTCATCCAAACGGGGGGAGGAGGTTTTCCCCAAAAATTTAAAAAATATAGAGAGATTTATGTGTTTGCATGCGTAAAGGTTAGTATATGTTGATTCTATATGTAATTCGCACTAATATTTGTCAAGTTATTATTTGCAATTTGTTTTGTTGAATGAGAAGCATGAGAAAGTATGATGACTTATTAATATTGGAGTAATTTAGAGATTAATCATCAATGAGTAATGTAACTATTATTAACATTTGTCAGAATTTCAATAGATATAGAGAATGATATATGTATGTTAGTGGTTAATTTAAGAATTTTCGTAGGAGCGATGGATGAAGGAGGGATGAACGTTCCGGAGTGCGGTACCTTGGAATATGCCAGGAGAGTAACCAACTTCGTGATCGCAGCCACGAGATCCAGATCATTGAACACGACGGAAGACTTGCGTTGTCCATACGCTGATTGCAGGAATGAGAGACAGTTTCCTGCAAAACAAGTTCATGAGCATCTCCTAACAAGGGGTTTTATGCCTAATTACACATGTCAAACCAATCGTGGTGAAGATGAGAATCCAGATGTAATGGACGGAGACAATGTGGAGTTGCCTGCTGACGGAGGTGGATATGATAGTGACGAATCAGATGGTTTAGATCAGATGTTACGCGACGGGGAGACAGCCTACGACGATGACAGGCAATACGAGAAGTTTAAGGGCATGGTGGAGAACTCAAAAACCCCGCTTTATCCAAGATGCAATGAGCAGCACACAAAGTTACATGTCGAAATGACTGTATCCTATATCAAGGTGACTATGCAGACTTGGATACATGTCCAGTTTGCAGAGCTCCGCGGTATAAGGGTGGAGGTAACGATGATGATGATGCTGATGATGACAGTGGTGGCCCAGTCCTGAAGAAGAGGAAAGTGCCCGTTAAAGTTGCGTGGTATTTTCCTATAATCCCTCGGATTGAACGCATGTATGCAAACAAAAAACATGCAAAGATGATGCGTTGGCACCACGAAGAGCGTAAGAAGGATGGAATGATAAGACATCCTGCCGATGGATCTCAATGGAGAAAGATAGATAGAAAGTACAAGAAGCATTTTGCGCAGGAGATTAGGAATATAAGGTTTGGGCTGAGCACGGACGGGATGAATCCATTTGGTGACATGAGCAGTCGGCATAGCACGTGGCTAGTGGCACTTGTTATCTACAACCTTCCTTCATGGTTGTGCATGAAGCGTAAGTTTATTATGATGCCACTTCTAATCCAAGGTCCCAAGCAACCTGGCAACGATATCGATATCTACTTCAGGCCATTAGTGGATGATCTTAAGTTTCTATGGGACCGGGGTGTGCAGATGTGGGATGCGTACAAAAGAGAGTACTTCACCTTAAGGGCAATGTTGTTCATTACCATCCAAGATTACCCTGCAGCTGGTAACACATCCGGGCAAACAGTGAAAGGTGGTTGTGCATGTGTGCAGTGCATGCGGGATACAGCGAGCAGGTGGCTGAAGTATTCCAGAAAGACTGTGTACATGCGCCATCGAAGGTTTCTTCCAGCCGGCCACCAGTACCGTAGCAATACAAGGGATTTCGATGGCACGGTGGAGGAGGGTACAGCTCCAACACACCGTACTGGCAGAGAGATTTTTGAAGAGGTACAAGATATTGAATGTATATTTGGTAAGGGGCAAGGCATTCGAAGTGCAACGAGCAAGGGTGGTGAGAAACCTATTTGGAAGAAGAAATCTATCTTCTGGGAACTACCACATTGGAAAGATTTGGATATCCATCACGCAATTGACGTGATGCACGTTTAGAAGAATGTGTGCGAGAGTTTGATGGGACTCCTACTAAACATACCTGGCAAGACAAAGGACACGTTAAAAGCCCGGAGAGACCTCGCAGACATGAACATCAGGCCCGAGCTACATCCTCAAGAACGTCCCAATGGTCGCCAGTATCTCCCTCCTGCATGCTACACCCTTAGTGCCGCAGAGAAAATAAGTCTGTTGGAGTGCCTGCAGGGTGTCCGGGTCCCTTCTGGTTACTCTGCGAACATTAAAAGACTTGTCAACATGAAAGAGAAGAAATTAGTGGGCATGAAGTCACATGATTGCCACGTGCTGATGACACAACTTCTTCCTGTTGCTATTAGAGGCATTTTGCCAGATAAGGTCCGAAACCCAATCATAAAGCTGTGCTCGTTCTTCAACGCTATATATCAGAAGGTGATCGATCCAAGCACGCTAGACAAGTCCAAGCAGATGCAATCATTACCCTTTACCAGCTCGAGATGTGTTTTCCACTATCATTTTTTGATATAATGGTTCACCTCGTGGCACATCTCGTGAAAGGGATAAAAATTCTCGGCCCAGTGTATCTGCATAACATGTGGGCTTTCGAGAGGTTCATGGGGATCATAAAAAAGTATGTGCGTAATAGAGCTCGACCAGAAGGCAGTATCGTAGAGGGTTATGCAACAGAGGAGGTGGTTGAGTTCTGTATCGACTATATGGATTTGCATCCCATTGGTGTGCCGATGTCTCGACACGAGGGCAGGCTACTAGGGAAAGGGACACTAGGGCATAAGGCAATTTTCACTCCTAGCCTAGAAACATTACGGCAAGCACATTTCGCAGTGCTCCAGCAGTCGGCCTTGGTGGCTCCATTTGTGGACATGCATTATAACACACTCCGCAGCGAGAACCCAAGCAAATCAGAAGCATGGATAGCTAAGCAGCATAGGTTGAATTTTGGCGATTGGTTACGGAAGCATATCATGGCTATGAATACTGATAGTGACCAGCTGTATGTTTTGTCTCGGGGACCTGCGAGCACAATTCATTCATTCCAAGGGTATGACATTAATGGATATACATTTTACACGAGAAACCAGGATGCAAAGAGCTCGTATCAAAACAGTGGTGTCCGCGTAGACGCCTTCGACAGTAATGGTGTAGAACAAACCTACCATGGTTATATAGAGGCAATCTGGGAGCTTGAATATGGACTGCTGAAGGTACCACTTTTCCAGTGTCAATGGGTCAAAATTCCCAGTGGTTTGCGGATTGACAAGTACGGAATGTTAATCGTGGACTTAAACAATGTGGGTTATCAAGATGAACCATTTGTGCTCGCAAAATCCATAACACAAGTATTCTATGTCAAAGACCCTTCTTCGTTGACCGATTGCCACGTGGTTCTCCATGGAAAGCGAAGCATTGTCGGAGTTGAGAATATCGTTGATGAGGAAGGCTACGATCAAATCGACGAGCTACCACCGTTTGCAACAGATGTAGAAGGAGGTGAAGAAAGTCAGGAAGACGAAGATGAGAAAGAAGCACCATATGTTCGCAGCGACCATGAAGAAGGAGTAATTGTGATAGACCTGCATGTTTGAACTTTATTGTAACATACATGAATGTGTAATTAGTGCCGGCCCAGAACCGGCACCTATGTTGTTTCTTGTAGTAGTGGCCAAGTTGGATAAGAACAAAAGGTAGAAAAACAAGCAACAAACAGTTCACACTTTGTGTTAAAAAAAAGTGCATAAAATTGTAATAACAGATGTTACTGGGACGAAAATCACAATTAAACACTATAAAATAGTTCTATAGGTGTAGCAGACAGCAAATTTCGCCTAGACATTTGTGGTTTTGCCGCAGGACATGCAAACGTTCTGAAAACTAGTAATTTGCTGAGTAACACAAGACCCATTATTTTATTATTTTTGGTTATAATAAAGAGAAACCATGTGCAAAAGACAATTTTGCCCCTGGGGCCAGAAGCTTGTAATCCAACTAGGTTAGGTTCTGTCGTCGCCGACCCCGAATTCTAGGGTTTTTGAGAGGGATCAAGGGAGGGAGAGTGGCTTGGGCAAAATTGCTTTTTCTAAATCTTTCTCACTCCATTTGGACTGAATAGTAAAATAATGGGTCCAGTATTTGTTGGAATGAAAGCCAACAGCTATGTTTAGCGAGATGATTTTTTTATATTTATTTACATATGCACATTTCAAACCAGAATATAAAATATGTTGGATCGCTGAGTATAACTATGTATGACTTGAGGACAGATGGAAGTTTAATTACAAACACAATGTAAAAACCCCCCCAGAAGGTCCATAGGTACCGGTTCGTATTTACAACCGGCACCTATTCACCACAATAGGTACTGGTTGTAAATACGAACCGGTACCTATGTGGCTTATATATATATATATATATATATATATATATATATATATATGCCGCCGTCTCTGCCGTCGCCATTTTCCCCAAATCAGCCCGCCGTCGCCATCGATCTTGTGCCCGCCGCACGCCGTCGCCCTTGACCGCCGTCCCCTCGCTCAGCCGCCAGCGCCATCACCGCTAGCCAGCGCCATCCCCGTCCTCCACCGCCGTCGGTCCTCCCCTAGCCTGGATCGATCTACCGCCATCGCCGTCCACCTCGTTGTCCTCCTCCGCCGCCATCCACCTCCTCCGCCGTCACCGTCCACCGCCGTCCACCTCCTTCGCCGTCGCCGTCCACTGCCGCCGCCCTCCTCCGCCGCTGTCCTCCATCGTCGCCGCCGCCCTCCTCCTCCCTGCCATTGGGTATGTATGCACTCTTTGGAGTGATTTAATCGAAATATTAGAGCCAAAGATCTACCTAATGAGACTGTCACTCAAAATGATCTACCTAATATCCCGACTAATAACTTTGGCTTGTATCTAATAATGAGGCCCTATTTAGGAAGTTAATATTCTGAGTAGTTGATGAGAAGGAAACTTGTGAGAATCTGAAATGGCTGGATTTTCTAATTTTGACTTCAGCTTATTTTCTACTTTTTATAATTTGAATGATAATCTAAATTGTTTTGGAGCTTCTGATAGAGATTATGTCACAGAGGCACTCCAAACCGAGCAGTAAACATTCTTGACTTGCAAATTAGCATTTTACTGGCAAATCCTACTTGTCTTGTTCGTGAACCCTTATATCCTATAGGTGCCGCAAGGTAGTGAAGTCGATTAAGTTAAACTGGAATGACTTGGCAAAGATGAGGAGGTCAGATCAAATGATTGCATTTCTAGTTATAGGAAGCTTATACCATATGGTTACCTTATCTTCGGTTATAGGAAGCTTATACCATGATGGTTACCTTACCATGATAGTTATAGGAAGCTTATACCATGATGGTTACCTTATCAACAAGCTAGGTTTCCATCTAATTTTATAGTAAAGGCAATGTTTTCCACAATGAGAGAAAGATGAGTAGCACATATTTCTTATTTTCTCTATCTGATATAAAAATTTTAAGCCAAATCTTTACTTAATCCAAATCTGAATTTTGCATCAAACTGTGTTACTTTATCTAAATAGTAAATATATATATACTTCAGGAATATGCAAGAAAAATTTGGGCCATGCCTACTACAACTGCAGGCTTAACTTTTCCTGCTTCCATGTAAACTGTTCTGTTTTACTATCCAAAAACACAGAGCACTTGAGCATTCACAATAGTGCAGTTTACTTGTTAAGTTGGAAGAGAGAGGGAAGGGAGAGAACTTGACACTTGCATCAGTATCAAGTTAGTGCTAGGGCCCAAGACAGCATTAACCGGACTATAGCGAATCTCATTACTATAAAGCATATTGCAGGGCCATTATAAGTGATAGACAACATATTCATGCTATAATAAATCTATTGTGGGACCCTTTGGTAACAAGATTCAGTAACGAGCTATCGGACTGCTTTTTAACTAAAATATTCTCTAGTCTGGTAACAACATTATAGTAACAGCCTACTGAGAATTACCTCATGGTGGCCAAAGGCAGTATTTAAGGAATGTATTAAATAAAATTGCCTAGTGGTTGACCTAGAAAATAATTTAAGTGGTTAAACAGAACAGCAGAGGATTAGGCCAAGAAATCATTCTTATGTGGGTGTATAAGCAGTCAAGACAAGTATACAACCTTCATTCAAAACCCTATAAACTGATATAAGCACTTATATAAGTATTACCTGCACCGTTGCCCTTTGGTTGCATATATATTCTCATACCTATCATCATCGCACTATAAAAACTAAGCTAATTATTAAGTGCGTGCTGGGGTGGTGATGTTGCTACTAGCTAGGTTAATATGCATGGCTACACACAAGTCTATGGATGGCTAGGTTTTCGACTTGCATGGACCTTTTCTAGAATTATTCCATCCAATATATTCCCAAATGATTATCCTAACCATGCTTATTAAATTGGTGAATCTGCATATTTCCTTTCTTTCTTTTCGAGCTCAAAAATACTGTATTGTTTAAGTTTTGAAGCTGATGGCACTGTTTAATTACACTGTCACTTGTCACATGTGGGTGAGGTCCAAAATATTGTATTGTTTAAGTTTAATTGATGTATGCACGCTGCTGGGTTAGCTACTACCTCGTGCAATTATTTAATTAGATCCTACTGGTCCAGTCAAGTTACGTATGGAATTAGATGGCATTAGTTAACTTTTGCTAGATTTAAAAGAATATCATCAAGAGGACAATAAGTTCTAACACTAATTTCTTGTATCTATCTAGCAATAGTTCTAGCCTAGATCTACAAATTTGGAAATGTCAGGCGAACAAGATAACAGTAGGCGAGCAAATTCTGGAGAAAGCGATGGTGGTAATGGTAGCCCAAGTGGCTTTCTAAACTTGAATCAGCCCGGTGATAACCCACACAATATGGAGGTAAATTAACCCATCTGGAAAAATAATACCTTAAAAGTACATATATCGTCAGATATGAATGACTAATTTATATTGATGTTTGAAGGAGGTTGATCCTTCGGCCAGTACGCACTCCGTGAATACTTCAACCTCATCAGCAAGAAGAAAGGCTAGAGGTTCAACTAGGATGCCCTCAGGTCTATACACTATCACGGAGTTAGCTGCAGATGGGACCCCTATAGCTCCAGAATCGGCACTCACCCCATATGGCAATGCTATAGGTGTCATCGTAAAGGATGACATCCCCATCAAGTACCGGCACTGGAAGAGCAGTGATACAGATGAATTGGAGTGGACGGTACCAGACAGAGACAAGGATCTTGCTTGGGAAAAGTTAAAGCGGACATTCCAGTTTCCCGAGGGACAAGAAGAACTCGCAAAGTCCGGGGCTCTTAAGAAGATGTCCATCAGCTTCAAGAAGTGGAAGACGGACCTTAACAGGAAGTTTGTCAAGAAGGGCCTGACACCAAATTTTCAAGATGCCAATTATCGAAGGTGTCGTCTTTTCTGGGATGACTTTGTGGCCTATAGAACATCAGATGAGGCAAAGGAGATTAGCGAAAGGAACCAAGCCAATGCCGCCAAAAACCGATACCCTCACCGTCTCGGCCCTAGCGGATATGCTAAGAACATAGCCAAATGGTAACTCCGGGAAGATGAGCTGCTGCAAAAGGGAATCGAGATCGAGACGAAGGACTGGTGCCAACGGGGAAAGAATTACCAATACGCCCGAGATTCAACACTCTCGGATACAGGCGAGTTGGTACACAAGGGTCCTCGAGAGCAAGAAGTGTCCCAGAGGCTCCACGAGGCCCATCTAAAGTCCTCAGAAGGTTCTTTTGTTGCGAGCAAGGAGAGAGATGAGCTTACACTTGCATTGTAGAACCCTGAGCATCCGGGACGCACAAGAGGAATTGGCCTAGTTCCATGGAGAGAAGGTTTTCCTGAAGACAGACATAGGTATTGGTCTCGGAGCAATAAAAATTCCAGAGACCAGTCGGAAGAGATAAGGCTATTGAAAGAACAAATGGCACTGGTAATGGCAAGGCTTGAAGGTCAGGAAGGAGGCAATGCTGGCCACTTAACCAGTCCAGGTGGGAAGAAAAGCAGCTGCGCTTCAACTGAGGTTCCTCAAGAACCGGACACGGTTCATTACCCCGTGGACCACATCACTGTACGTACTGCATGCAGGCTGCATGTGCCACTTCAAAACATCAGTCAAGAGGTGGCACGCGCTATGGCACATCCCGTAACGGAGGGAGGGACGATACACGGTAAGCCGATACCAAGTGGCTACTCAAGGGTCGAAGTGGAGGACGTGCCGAGGAGGTACAGGGCAGTGCAGCTTGATTTTGCTCCAAAGGAGGGGGTGAACACTCTTGGAGAAGCCATCCACAACATAATCCTGTGGCGCAAGCGTTTCATTATCTTTCCTTCAGGAGATGGTGATGACGAGCCAAGCGATGGCGGGTCTAGCTCTGAAGGACTTCCGCCCTCCCCTCAAAGGATGTCAACTCCACCACCATTGCCACATAAGAGCCCGTCTCCTCCACCGGCACAACATAAGAGCCCATCTCCTCCAGAGGCAGCACATCAGAGCCTAGTTTCATCAGACCGGCCGAAAAAGAGGGGTCGCCTCTGTAAAACTTCCCAAATGTCTGAACCACCATCTCTGAAGAAGACCAAGAAGATGCCATTGCCTACCAGGTCGGAGCCATCTTTCAAAGTGCCAGTTGAAGTACAGGATCACTTCATTCGCATGGCAAGGCCACCTACCCGAAAGCAACCTATTACGGACTTCCGACGCACGATCAAGAAAAAGGGATTGCAAGAATTTTCCAAGAAAGAATTCGAGAAAGATGAGGCCAGGAAGACTATGCAAGACTTTCTAAAAGAGGCAGGGCTGAAAAGTTTGGATGATGTGGATAATATTGAGATGGCCCCATTGGCAGCTCAGTTCAAGCTTGGTCGTTCTTTGACTACCGACGAATATCGCCACGTCGTTGGCAAATGTACTCAAATGAGAAGGGTAGAAGAGTGGTACTTACAGATGGCCAAGGATGGTAAGAGATGTTCCCCGTCTTTTACAGGGACGAGGACTTTCATCACTGTGATGGTATAGTTTGGGTCCCATTTAGAGAACTATTTCATTTATACAATATGAGGGAGCTAGACTTATCGGTAATTTAGTTATGGGCATTGTAAGTATACTCGACCTCTCGCCATTTTTCTAAGTAAATATCCTCGTTGCGTGTCTAATTTTTTTCCTTATGCAGAATGGGGGCGCTTGAATGTAGAGCGACCCATAACAAACTAGGATTCCTCGATCCACAAATAGTCAATTCCTGTAATATTGACGCAGGCGAATGGTCCTCCCAAGAAGTGCTGAACTACCTTTACACATCCTTTGTCAAGCTGCAGGACATGAATACCATCCTTCTGCCCTACCACTTTAAGTAAGTGTGGCATTATCGTTGTACCTCCCATCATTGTACTTTAAGATGTTAATTGTTCTCTTCCCTTGTATGTAGGCCTCACTGGATTCTTATTGCCATCCATTTAAACGATTCCAAGATTGTCGTCATGGATTCAATGAGGAAACCGCAATCCAACTACCAATCCCTCATTGACATCCTAGATAAGGCACTTGTGAAGTACAAGAAGAAGTGTATTCGACACGCTCCATGTGCAAATAAATTCCGAGTTTGGTGCCACCCTTATTGCTCACGCCAGGATCCGGGCACGAGCACATGTGGGTTCTACGTGATGAGATTTATGTGGGTTTTCATGGAGGACGGCAATTGGAACATTACGGATGCTGAGGTTCGCCCTGTCTCCTAAGACATAAATCCAATTTTCTAAACACATAGTATCTTTCCACATCTTTAATCCTTCCATTTGCAGAAATTAAAGCTCCCGACAAGTAAATTGCTACCACATGTTTGCTTGGGCCTCGCTGAACAGCTATGTGGATTCATCTTCGACCATATCATCTCGTCAAACGGCGCATACAACATTTCGAAGGCTCCTGCTGAGCTAGTGGGTTTCATTGAGGCTGGCGGCCCTAGTGACACTTTAGATAGCCGATCAACGCCAAAGCATACAAAGACCTAGAATTAGTGGGCCATACCTTCCAAACATTTTTTAAGTATCTTGTAGATTAGTTATTTGGATTGATGTGGTTTTCTTAATGTCTTGAACATGCATTAAGTTTCTCTATTTGTTAATGTTTATCTATTATTTTTTTACACATATATCTAACCATGTATTCAATTTTCTCTATTTCATATTTTTATCCCTAACAGCAACAGGTGATCTCACTGACTGGATGTGGCATGGATGAGCGAGGCATCATCATTGTTGTCTCTGTAAGCAACAGGTGAGCATGTGTAACTAAAATTTTCATATGAGTACGAGTTTAGAGCATTTGAGATGTTGTAGAGCTCAAGCAAATTTTTGTCAAGTCTCCTGAGATGTGTAACACATCTGGTCGCCGCCTTCGTATGGTTTGACGGGCATGTCTCAGGCTGAAGTTGACTCGCACGCTGAGTCCCAGCAATATCTTCTATGCTCTCTACTCGAGGGGCTTCGGGTTTTATATTATGATTGCTATTTGGTCTTTTTCATTAATGAAAATTGCTCACTACCTAAAAATTAATGAACATTTGTTGGACATTATTGAAACAAGTCCTAAGTCTTAAATTACGATGAGATTTTGTTGTGTGCTGGTTGAATGTTCAACACGATCCAAGCGGATGAAAATAGTTTCCTATTTCTGGTAGAAGTTCCAGCTAAGCGGATGGAAATACTTATATCGAACAAACTTTGCATGAAAATCAACATATATATATATATATATATATATATATATATATATATATATATATTACAGAAATTATATATATGTTTTTTTTTGGCGAGGACAAATTTCTGTATCCTGAAAATTAATAGAAACCCGAAGACCGTTCAATACAAATCCAGTTGTATATATACATTTCGATATTTGCCTTCTGCGTTCTGCTTCCCTTGATTTAATTTAATTAGCTGCTGTACAAAACTAGCTAGACAAATGAGCTTTTGATTTTTTTAATGATAAAATGAACACTTGATCCTACTCGATCCAATTCCAGCCTAGCTAGCTTGGGAAAATCAATACGCCATCCAGTGCAGGTGCATGTGTACTATTAATTTAATTTGCAGAATATATATATACAGCTGGATGGATGATTAAACTAGTACTACACTGTAACGAATTCCAACCAACTAATTTCCAGCAAGTAGTAATAGCTGGAGTAGTAATCAAAACATATGTATAATTGGACATAATAATATCTGCATATATACAAGCAGCAAGCAGCTGGCCGGCTATATATAATTTCGAAATAAAATGTTGCATTAACTCATTATTTTGAGAATATAACCTGTAGGCTAGCTGGGAGAATTTAATTAGAGTAGTCATTCAACAATCAATAATAGCTGGTACATTTAGGTTCCATTTGAAAAAAAAATAAGATTCTTGGAGTTCGGGTAAAATTTAATTATTTGTTTCATGCAAAACTGTCACGAGATAAATATAATTGTGTAATTAACGAGCCATGTCCGAACGACTGTTTGACACTATGCAAACATGTAGAAATTTGTTTTTCAAACCATTAATTTGATCGGAGTTTGAATGTTGGCACTTTGTGAATGTTGGCACATTACTAGCCATCATTTTCATGAATGTTGGCACTTTGGGAATATCTATCCGCACAATTAGTCCACTTTTCATATACTACTAGTTTGGTTTGAGAAGTGGATTGAATCCATATGAGGCAAGTGGGTTGGATTGGTTTGGTTTGATTTGGAAAATGGGTTGGATTCTATGATTTCTGAGATGTGAATGTAATATTGTAATATTCTGTGATTTCTGTGTTTCAGGAAATATTATATATGACCCTGAAATTATTTTTTTTTGCTTCAGGACTATAGGTGTCGGTTCTTGTAAAGAACCGGCACCTATGAGGCATCAAAGATGCCATGTCCTATCCATTATAGGTGCCGGTTATTTATAGGAACCGGCACCTATAATACCATATAGGTGCCGGTTCGACATTTACAACCGGCACCTATAGTGTTATAGGTGCCGGTTGAGGAACCGATACTAATAGCTTTGAGCATTGGTGCCGATCAATTGGTGCCGGCTTCGAAACCGGCACCTATGAGGCCTTTGGAACCGGCACCAATGAGTATTTGTGTAGCAGTGTATCTTGATCCTACACAAGCTCTAGTTCTCTTGTAATGGACCTCGACAAATTTGGAGTTCAATGGGCAACATTGTGCTATGGCACCTTTTAAAGCTTAGGCAATATACATTTTTAGATAATACATAGTTTAAGTGTACATATTGTTACCAAGATAGAATTTTTAAATCGAAGGGTTTCCTCTCATATTTTCAAAAGAAATCAAATGAAACTAGTGGCAATAGTTCTCTTGGAAATACATTTTTTTAGGAGAGTTGTTATGACTTTTTGGTATTGTAATAGGCAAATTACCAAGAAAATGTAACACACAGTATGGTATCACTATTCCAACAATTAAGACCATGGTTGTAATATTCATGCTACGTTCCCATCTTGAGCACCCATTTTTTTTAGTATGTATACCAAATCAAGTCTGTATGATTTAGCATTTATGCTGCTTTTTTTATGAACATATAAATCTATACAATTCATCTCCCCTCTTAATGTAGTTAATAGCAATTCTCTGTGTATTCGTGCTTCCATGTCATCCCATTTTCTTCTAGCCATTGGATCTCAATCAAGCGATCGAGATTCATCAGCCCAGCGTACCTTACATCCTGTCATTCCCTATATATCCTCAGCAGAGAGCAGGTAGCGCCTTTTTGAATTCCACATGCGCACGAGCGCCACCACCAGCTGCGTCATTGGCCCACCGCCTTTCTGCCTGCTCCTCCTCCACTTTTATTCATCCTCTCCTTTGGAACCATGAGCCATTGGATGCAACAAGTGTGACAAGTGAGGCATCCATATCCACCCGACGACCCGAGGAACCGATAGGATGGATCTGCGTGCTATGCTTCTCTCGGTGGCTCAGGCTTGTTCACCTATCATAGACATGGCTAGATCCCCTAATGCATGAATAGCTGCTTGTGTCTGATCTCTCACTCTACTCTAATACTCTTCCAATCAGTTTTATCTTTTGTGAAGCATGCATTTGGTTGATCGCTTGAAGTTTGTTTCAGATTGTTGGTATGTTATCAAAGCTTGCATAAATTAAATTGGCGTCGACTAATTGAATAATTAGTTTGATTTGATTTGTAGGGATTTATGGATCTGGCCATCACCCCCAGTCTTGGTTCTCTTATCCTGTATAATTCGTTGGATGGCATTTATATAACTCCAAATGAGTAATCAACGTTTGTGTTTAGTTGTTCCAGAAATTGATGTAAATATAAAAATGATCTGCTTTGTGTCCACTTATATCTTGCTTCAGTTCCTCCTTTTTACATGTTAATAGCGTGCGCATAAAATCTATTTTTTTTATTGCTTGTGACCTGATTTTACCAGTATTCTAAACTTACAGACCCCATATTTTTCAATTTGATTTTACCACTGTCGCTTATCATCATGCAATCCTTTGTTTCAGACTTTCAGGTCTGCCCTAAACACATAGAGTTGGACTCCCCGTTAGTTTCCTCTAAAGAAAGAGGATAAAATTTTGGATATTCGTGACACGCTTTTCAAACTGCTAAATGACACGTTTCGTGTGAAAATTTTTTATATGAAAGTTGTTTTAAAATATCAGATAAATCTATATTTCAAGTTTGTAATAATTAAAACTCAATTAATCACACATTAATCTTTATCTTTATCTTCATCTTCAGAAGATTCAAACACCACCTAGTACAAGACATCAAGCAGATTACCACAATGTTTTAAGGGTTTTCTAAATCGTGACACAATAAAATTAATTTCTGATTAATAACTATCATATATTAGTTGTTTTGCACATCACCTTATGTATTACTGAAGGTTCTACATATTCATATATTACCTGATTATTCTTTTCTTTTAGGAATTTCTAAATAATATTTATTGGATTCATGGTAATACGTAGATCCATACAATGAATGTAAAACCCTCACAACAGATATAACATGTAGACAGTGAATGAGAAGACGTGAAATGAGTTTTAATTGGGTGCAGTTTGCACAACAATATAAGTTGTTAGTGAATAATAAATTGCCCCTCACTAGATATATTGTAACCTTCTATAGCGTATTGTCACAACGTTTGATGAATAATATACTATATAGTACACTGTATATTGACCTCGAACAATGTGAGAAATGCCCAGGGGTTTTTTGGCTAGCTCCATGAGGTAATGGGCTAGCCGGCCTGGGTTCAAAGCCTCACCCCTTCTAATTATTTGATATTAGGTCCTTCCCTAATATTCACGTTTTTTTTACCTTGAACAATGTAGCATATTTTGCAGTTTTCGCGAATTATTCCTAGAATTTGAGTTCCTCTATTCAAAAAATATTGATTCAAAAAGTTCATATATTTCACTCTCCATAGTTTTGAAAGCTTGCGGATGCATATCCAACCCAATAGCTGAATTTCAGCATGTCCCGTAGCAACACAAATTCACCCTCTTATTTTTGGCCAAGTACATCCATGTGTATATAATTCTCAAGAGTAGCATTTGAACCCTAATGAGTGGAGTAATACAACCTAAACAGTACCACCGCACAAAGATGCTTCCCTATCATTTGTATTGCTAATATGGATAGTATAATTCAAATATTTAGTGAAGAAAAAAAACTGATATCAATGGTTAACTTACTTTGATGAGCTTGGAATCTCTTTGACACTAATTCTCTGGTAAGGTATGCCAAATTTAGTTAAGGTCATTACGATCTTTTTAACCCACATCACTTCTTTTTGACATGTGACATTGATTTTCTTAAGATGGTTCATCACAAATGGTTGTTCCATTGTACCATAGCTTTCTTCACTTTCTACCATTTGTTTAGGTTCCTTTAAATAGTATAGAAAGATCGGAATTCAGTAAAATCAACTATATACAGCATTATATCATTATAATATACGACTAGTAGTTTAAAAAAAACATTTACCATATAGAGTTTAAGAGTGATCTTCTCCAAAGCAGGTGAATGTTGTAGAATGCGCAGTAATCCCCGTAATCCATTTTCCAAAAACCACTCGTTCAATAGCAGTGTCTTTAAGTTTCTGAACAGCGGGCACCATCTCAATTAAATCTCTATCAAACATGGTTGCAATAGAGTCATTCATATTCTGGTCAAAACAAGAAGAGACGATATATCAGTTTAAGTTTGTTTTTATGAGATTAGCTTGGGTTACACATAGGTATATAAACCGGAGTTAATTTGTTAAACGAATACATATAATTTGTTACAAATTATTCACACAAGTTTATACAATTTAAATAAATACAAATGCTTATTATTGTCTTAGTGAAGAATGTCATATATAAACAAGAAATATTGTTATATCAATATTACAGTTTGAAATGAATGAATGATTTTCTATAAGTTTGATATGTGCAATAAGATCTTCACAATTTTCTAAAAAGGAGTCATAATGGTTCTCCAAGGTTCAAAAGTAGAAACTGGTCCCAATAATATAAGTTTGTTTCAGTTTTATTTAGGCAACAACTGAATTATTGGTGAATTCACTTTAAGCAATTTTAAAGTGAGTAGATTAAATTCTTTAGTAAAATGGAAGAACATGCAATCATACCATTCTGCAGTCATTTGTCAACTCCAAGTGAGTAGTACGTGATAAATGGTGAAGAAATAGACAGCCATTTTTGTGATCACCAATGGCATAGCAACCCTCACAATCTTCATTCCCACAGTCCCAAAAGCTGGAATACTGACAAGTATCATAACATTCGTCGTTAAATGTGACAATTGCAAATACCAAATATGGCATGCTTTCAAACAGTGGAGTCCAACCATCAAAACCAAGCAGGTTCAGCGATACAATGTTTGGGACAGAAATGTGTAAGCGGGAAGCCCAACCATCATCATCTTCTGTCTCAAAAAACATAGTTTCCAATTTCAAACGCTTCAATGATTTGGACACGATCTTCCTTGCATGAATAATGCAATAACCCATTTGTAGTTCCTCCAATAATGTACAGCTTGTGAAATCAAGAGAATTAGCTTCTAACTTTACAGAATCAAGTTCCAACTTTCTTAAGTTCCCAGAGATGATAGCCTGATTGGTAATCGTCAGGAAGAAATCTTTAAACTGAACACAAACTCTGAGCTCCTTAACCTTACATACTGATAGGGCATGAAAGATCCACTTATTTGCGTTACGATTCTCGCGGCGAAAGTATTTGACGAATTCCAGATGACAAGTATGGATAGAAACATCACCTCGTTGCATGATGACATGATCTAGTAACTTGTGACAATCTTGAATAGACTCGTTGGTTATGTGCACAGTAGGGACAAACTTCCAGATATTGCACCACCTTTGAGAGAGCACACATGTCTGCACAACTTCACGTGTTGATAAGAAAGATAGAATGTACTGTAGAACATCGTTTGGGAGATCATTCATGTTGGTCCCAATAGTTCCCATAGCTTCTTTCTTTACTTTTTTGCCGCCTTCAGCCATTCTATTTATTGTTAAGAAAAGAAACAAGCATGTCAAGGATGGAAGGAGCAATGAAACCTGAAGTGTTGATCTTCCCTACCAACAAAGAGAAATTAACTATTTGTCGGTTCAAACGATAATTAAACTACTACATAAATAAGATATGCTTTAACCCAATAATTAACTAGTAATGCACAATATCAATTTCAAATAAAACCTATGTTCATTATGATATACTCAATTATTTCCTTACAGTTTGCCTTTCCTTCAAATTTATATCATTAGGAAGGAATACAAATTCAATAATCTAATAACATTATCCAAAGTGATTTCAAATAACTTCCAACATTACAAGAACATAACATGTATCTTAAAACAAAAATTTCTCACTTAGAATGACATGACAATTTCTCCTAACCATGAAAAGAATTTGTTTATAATTTAGGGAATCCTCAAATACTTCCTAGAAATTAAGTAATTTGACATATGAATGACTACCTCTTAGATTTGTGCCGCAGTAAAGGGTAGCTTCGGCCTCCTTCACCTGCAATAACAAGGATATGGTGACACCTTTGGAAGGTTTGGGTTTTGGAATTGAGATAGAAAGGGTTAGGGGTGGTGGTAACAACTTGAGAAGGATGACCAACGCAACAACTAGTCGCAAAGCACACGGTAGGCGTTGATGTATCCAGGTGATGCTGGAATCAGCTTTTGATGGCAAGTGGATCTTGTAGGGAAAAGTGACCGTGGGAGGGTTTGTAACCAAAGCTGAGGAAGTTGTAGACGAGGAGGATGAGGTGATGGTGGTGGAAATGGAGAAGCGAAGAGCTGGATGGTGAGGCGGTGGTTTGAGTGAGCACTAGGAGCAACCACGGCGCAACGGATGGTGTTATGGGTGGAGGCGGCTAGGGTTTTGAGAGGGGAGCGGAGGAAGGGGAGGAAGGGGATTTGTCTGGATTAGGGAAGAGAGAACGGTCCAATGGATCTGGAAGGAAAACTTGGTATAGTAACTCTAAAATTATTGATCTATTAGAAAACTGGCTAGCCTATGAAGGTCCAGCCCAGGTTACCCACTAATAGGCCATCATTAAATATGAAAGATGTACATGACAATGGCTTTCAATAGAGGAGTGGAGAGGAGTATTGTACACTATTGGAATGGATGAATGAAAGAAAGATTGCCCGTCCCTCAGTATATTTGTGTTTCTCCTTGTATTCCTAGTATACAACCCCTTTACGTAGCTCTAGAGTTGTACAATACGTTATCCACACGAGTCTCTACCGGGAGACCGAGTAAGAAGGATGTAAAGAGTGTTATATGCATGAGTCTCTACCTGGAGATCAAGGAAGTCTCCAATCGTATCGCAAAAATGAATTCTCTCTTCGTTCTAGTTCTGTTTTTGCAACTCCCAACGGCAACGATCACCTTCACTGGTGACTCGGACTTGCTTGCGAAAGCCGATTGGGGTTTTCGGGCGCCACACCACCGTGCACGGGAAGCAAGACGAAGACCAACCAGCAAGACGTCGGTGGGTGCGAGTATCGCGCTGACCAGACCCTCGCCGCACCGCGCTCGACCGAAGCCACGCTGCGCCGCTGCAAGGCTGCAACCGCACCGGCAGCGCCGTGTGCTGCCCGAACCGGCTGCATGCCGTGTGATGGACGCGCCGGCAGCATCGGCTGCACCATGCGCTGGACGCGGTAGCTGCATAGCGGCCTTCCCGCCTGCTGTGCGTACGAACCGCGATGAACGCCGTGCTTGTGCTAACGGCCGCCATGTCCTCCGCGCTCATCTCAGGACACCGGCCGCAGGCCGGCCGTGCAGCGCCGTGCCGAGTTGGCCGCGCGCCGTCCTAGCCACGAGGGGTGCTGGCGCGGTGGCCTTGGCTCGGTAGCTCGGTACTGGACGCGGTCTGGCGCGTGCTCGACTGCTCTGCATAGTTGTCCTGGCACGGCGCAACGGCGCGGAGAGGGGCGCTGTGGCGGTGGCACGGCGTGGCCGCTGGGCGGCACGGATACACAGGCCGGCGCGGCGCGGGCACGGTGGAGTGGCCTCAGCACGGGCGCTGTGGCGGTGCGACGCGACGGGGTATACCCTAGCTGTTGCTCGCTGATTTCCCCATTCTTTTTTCTGGTCCTTTCATTTCTTATTCCTTTCCACAGACCGCAGTCTTTATCTTGAATTTGTGACTTGCCAGCTAGCCACTCCCGTGCCGCTGCGTCGCCCTGCTATACCAGCAGCTCGCCACGGGCCTTCTGCTGTGCCGAACTCCCAGCCGGCCATTCATGGCAGGCAGCGTTATCAGGGGAGAGAAGAAAAGAAAAGGAAAGAGGAAGAAGAAAGGAGAGATGAAAAGGAAAAAAAAGGAATGGAAAGAAAAGAAAATAGGAAATAATTAGTGATTTTACAATATGGCTCCTGGACTTTCTATAAATTATGTACATTTGTCTTACAATGGAGATATTGCGAACATTGAACCCCAGACATTTCACAGAATACGTAGCTAGCCCCTCCGCACAGGGAAAGTAGCTGAAGGGCTCTCGGAATTTGCGAAAATCGCTAAAATTCATATTTTTCAAAGAAAGTGCATAGGGAGTTTTAATTTTGATCCCTTTAGGCATTTGAAGCACTTCTATTGCAATTTTTATGATTATGAAATTTATATGATGCACTTACTATTAGTTATTATTCGTAATAACTAATCAATGATTTGTAGTAATAAATTATTAAATTACATAGAATATATTGGAATTATTTGTGGGAATTTTATGTAACATACTGCATTTTAACTGCATGCAATTTGTGCGTATTTTTAAATAATCGAAGATGACTGACATCATAAATTAAGTTCGTTGAATCTAGAATATGTCTAACATATGCATGTAAAGTCGAAATTACGCTAGAGTAAGAAGCTCTAAGCTACCATTAAATCAAGTGCGCTCCGTTCACTGACTTGACGAGATTGATCAAGGATTTCAATCTCTCGTTTGTATATTTACGCTACTCTCATGAATGAGTATGCTAGATGAATGAGTACATTGACATTCTTTTGATTGCATGAAAGAAACAGTTTAAAGGATTATGGTGCATACCCCACCTCTTGTAGAGCAAGAACTATGAGCCAGGACATGTGCATTTGACTACTATTAGCTGAGCAAATGATGTAGAGAGCATGGTAATGCAGCGCGACGAATTTGTACCATACACTACGGAAACTCTCGATGTTCTCTACCAGAACGCGATGAAAGACGCACACAAGTATCGTTAGTGTGCATACAAGAAGTGTGCTTGTCATGCTTCCCAAACCACCTATCATAGTTGATAATGAAATAAACATGGGCAGCTAGTATGGTGTATTTAACTCAACGAAAGAATAGAAAAAAAGGGAAGTTGAAGATTGGTCATGGTGAACAATCTAAAACCATGGGCTCATGAATATGAAAAGAAAAGGACATTCCTAATAGCACATCCGTCATGAATTAAGGGGAAGAACTCCTAACCATGGATTTACGTCTAAATAATAGAAAGCATTGCAATTATTGCTTAGCAATAAACTCGCTATGAAGTTCTATTGCACTTTCGAATGGAATATCAAATTCAATAGATGGTTTTCGTCTAAGAAGAACAAAAACTTATCCCTACAATAAGGAACTATCCCCAGTATACAGTTGCACATTTAAGGCATTTATTATTATGTTGCTACTTCCTGGTACATGGTCATTATACTTTAAATATTAGAATTATTTAGAACCCAAATTAAGGAAAAGGAGTGAAGTGTGACAAGTGTCAGTGTTATGGAAAAGGTATACCTTCTATACTTGTATTCATGACCGGCGGGAATGCTGTATATCCAATCTAATATGGTATATCCATGTTTGGTTAATTCTATAGATAAGATGGAAATACCTTTCTAGTTAATGAAATATGCATGTCAGACTCCGATTAGGGTAGTACAAGGTCTTATTTGTCTGTAGCCTGCTTAGAGTGCCCGTGTTCTACTTGGACAAGGGGTTACCTGCCCATATAAATACAAAGCCCCCAGGAGAGGAGGGCATCGAATCATAAGACATAGACACAAGCTTCATCAACATCCTACCAGGAGGAAGCCCTTCATCTAGCTGTCGACTCCAAGTCATCGAATCAGTTCTCGTTTAGATTAGTTGGTAGGCTAGACTAGCTAACTTGCTCCTCTTTGTAATTGGTATGACTTGTCCAAAGAGCTATACATATAAACTGGACTAGGGCTATTACACACATCGGGGCCCTCAACAAGCATAAAAATCCTCATCGCTTGTTCGCTTACTTTCGATCTCTGAACCTTCGGTAGTGGCGTGACAGGTAGAGGACTTTGTGCTTCAAGGTTTCGCGGAGATGGTTCCAAGAGGCAGGTTTTCGAACAAAGGCTTTTATGATCGCCATGGCCTAGGACATACGAACCAACCACCATTCACTCTCCTTCAAGCCGAACCCGTCACCTTCCCGATCTTCACTACAACACCGCCGATCCCTCCCCCGGCATCCACGGAGATTCATAGATCAGCGACAAAGCCTATCAGCAAGATTCAAAAGCAACGGTGTCCCTCCATAAAACCAAATCCCACTCTCTTGCTAGATGCAAAGTCTCCCTAAAGGAGAAAGCTAAATTCGATGCTGCCAAGTTCCAATCCACTTAGCATGTCTCCCCATACAAGCTATGTCCCATCCATAATATGGGTTCCCATCATTTGGCCAGATGCAAGGTTTTCCTTAAGGAGGTCGAAGTAGCGACAACATCTTCTCTAGCCAACTCCCCCCTGCAAGAGTTGTCTGAGACACTCCTGACAAGCTAGGTCTGTCAATATATATATGATTGGAGAGGATCCAATCTCTGATAACTTAGATTGATTAGTCGGCAAGGTTGTGCTTTATCCCCTCGAACCATCCATTCTCCACAGTCTGGATTCCCTTGAGTCCTCGAATTCAAACTAGAACTTGAAAAGATAATTCAACCTGAATGTTGAAAATGTTCAAGATAGAATCAGTGGATGTTTTCAGAAGCTTCGATCGTACATTAGTATAACAGTACACATCAAAGTACTAAATCCTGAACCAAGATAGGTTGAATAGAATGATCTAGAGAGAATTGAGGAAGCAAACTCGTTCATTTTGAATTTGAGTTTGAATTAAAATGAAATGTTTGGCTAAATCGAAATTATGCTTATGCTCGCAGCTAAAGCATGTGATAGATGGAAGTCTAGTACATCAGCCGAATCACACTCAGAAAGTGTTCGACTTTGAAATAATCAATTACTGCTTAACTCCATCGTGAGGAGGTCATTGCAAGCAGATCAGGTTCCTATGTACCTAGAGAAAAGGGGAAAAATTTGGGATAGAATCCATGTAAGTGGGATACAAAGACTTGGCTATTTGGCTAGTTGCATTAAACCAAACCAAGAAACATTGCACTATACAAGCCTCTGATTAATTTGCATGGCTTTGTGGGATGGTTACCCTGCCTAGCAATTGTGTGGTTTGAATACTCTCATCATTATGAAAATTATGTAACATATGTTGCACATATGCAAATGAATTACATGAGAAGCAATCTCACCAAGCAAACAAACCCCAAGTTCTTCTATGCTTATGAATTGCATAAAAGATTAAAGTAATTTACTAAGTCATGTGGAAAATTTGAAAGATTTATCGACTAAATCATTGCCAGCACTGTGCTTTGAAAAGCTGTGTCTGAAACTGAAATGATAAGACTTAGAGAAATGTAAATTCAGGAGAATAATTTCGCTAACTCATTCTAAAACCTTGATATCAAAAATCAACTACTATAAATCAACCTAGGAAGATTGAATGGATAATTAGGTGGATTGTACTTTTTATTCCCTTTGATAAGTTTTTTTTTGTACAGTTTCTTATCAAGGTTTTCCCTCTACTCTTTCCCCATTTTTTTCCCACTCTATTTTTTGGAATTTTGATGAGACATAGGCATAAGGCCCAAGGGGTGTGTTAGGAAATCGGCCGGCCCATGAAGGCTCGGCCCAGGTTACCCACTAATGGGCCATCACTAAATATGAAAGGTGCATTGGACTATGGCTATAAATAAAGGAGTGGAGAGGAGGACGGTATACTAGAGCAATGGACGAATAAAAGAAAGAATGCTCATCCCTCGTATCTTTGTGTCTCCTTTTGTATTCGCAGTATGCAATCCCTTTTTGCAGGTAGCATTGGGGTTGCATAATAGGATCAACATTCTAGTAACACCTAAAGGAAAATTTGGTATGGTAACTCCAAAGCTTTTAAAGTCAGTACTACAAAACTAGTGACAATGCCTAGTTTTAGTGATGTTCATGTTGAAACAGGTTGTGATACTCATTTTCAGCCCAAATAATAATACTACAATTTGCTTGTCAATTATCCATTGCTCGTTGACGGCATCCTCAATACAATTTTGATCCCTTGTAGCAATTGCACTGAAAGACTAATATCTTCTCTTTTTTGACCATGTACAAATTACTTCATTTCAAAACAGGCTAAATAATGCAAGAGAAGAAGCAAAGTGTAGGAAGAAACACCAAGGATAAAATTAGAACATGAAAGAAAATGTACCTTGGAGGATCTTCAAGATCTTCCCGCCATTAATTACTTCACTGCTACTGCCTCAGGCCGCCAATCCACACTGTGCTAACCAAATGCCCATCTTCCGCTGGAGCTGCCACTTCTGGCCCTGCTGGCTTCTTGCAAAACTACAGAATCTGACACCAATACATTTTTTAACTAGCAGTGTGCTGCCTGCTGTTACAGTTGTCACACCCCGATTTTCTTTCACGACTTGAAAATTATTAAATAAATCATTTCTAGAATTTTTATTAAAGTTAAGGGAAATTATCTAGTGAATTAAAAGTAGGAAATCAAATTTCCTTTAAAAATCATGGTTGCGAATATTTTTGTAATATTTTATACGCCTAAAGTACTCTCTAGAATTTTCCTGGAGCTCAATACCTAATTTTACTAATACAAAGTTCATTTCATCATGTAATTATATGGAAAAACTAATTTAAAATCCCCTGTCCCCCCCCCCCCCCNACCCGCTCGGCCCCTCTCCCTTTCAAGTATGCTTTGCCTCTCTCCTGCTTGTCCCAGCACCCCTGCCGTCCCCTCCGTTCAGCATGGCTTCCTCCGCAAGTCCAATTTGCCTCCCTCCTCCCTTGAGCCACCAACAGGTGGGGCCCACCTATTAGCTCTTTCCCCAAACTCAAATAGGGAGAACCGGGATGACATCACCCATGTCGAAGCCGCTCGTCACGCTCCTTGTGCTCCTGCTCTCGCCTCCAAATCGTGGAGATTGCGCCTCCCCACCGTCTCCACCATCTCCCCTACTTCCTCTGCCAAAATCAAAAAATGTCAGTGACCTGGAGCCCACAACGCCACCTACCTCTTCCCCATCCAAGTTCGCCACTCAATGACCTCCCTAAGCCTTCCTCTCCCTTTTTCCCACCTTCACCGAGCCAAATGTTGCCCGAAACCACCTCGCCACCACGCGCCATAGTTTTGCCACTCGCCGCCGCACTTTGGCAAAGCACCGCCGCCGATTGAACCGCTGCCGCACCACCCCGTTGTTGTTGCTAGATTTGCCGCATCGAGCTCCACCTCGGCAACCACTCTGCTTCCTCAAGCCGCCACCGCAGGGTTGTTTCCACCATCCACCTGAGTCATCGCGCCGGCTGTCGCCTTCGGCCACCATTTGTCGTCCTCATGGTCGTTGCCCGGCAACCATTCTCGTCGCCGTCGAGATCTCGTGTTGCCTCCGCTCCATGCGCGTTCGGTGAGCCTTTCCCTCCCTTCTTTGTTTCGCGACTTGCTGCTGCTCCCTGTGCTGCTCGTTGTCGCCGTCGTCATCATCCAGCGTGTAGAATCTGTCATTTCAGAGGATCGCGCCCACAAGGAAAAGAGTTTGGAAGATTAATCCAAGAAATAAGGCAAGTCAACATATTGAACCTAGTTTAGAAATGTTTTACCGTTTGCAAATAAATTGCATGTTCTGCTAATTACATGGGAATAGGGATTACCTATCTACTTGCTTGTGTCATGTTTACTTGATATGCATTCCTTGACTATCTTGTACCACTTGTGTTGACCTAGCTAGAATTATGATACGCTTAGTCATGCTTAATTACCACTAACTCATCTAATAAGATAATCACACTATTTAGTTGTAACATACCAAAATTTTGAATTTTGAATTTTGACTTCAGCTAAATAATAAAAATGTGTTTTTGAGTTGATGACCAAAATTTTTTCGAATATACAACCTAGGTAAGGTTAAACTAGCTAGTGATTATGTGCAAAGTTGCAAATGATTTAAAACTTCTTCCTTCTCAAATTTATTTGATATGTAAAACATTTTCACATTTTCATAAACACAAGATGTGGTATGTGATTTGAATCCTTTTAAATATTTTTGGATCTTGGAAGCATTACACTAGTTGCCACCCTAAGTCCCATTAGTCCAACTCAAATATATTCACACAAGTGCATAAGGATCTTGTGAGTTTGAGCATGGTGAAATTAAATTAAAGCTAAACACAAAATCTCTAGTTAATTACAAATCAAAATATAATTTTACAATCATTTAAATATGTATTTAAAATAAGAATACTTAAAGGTAGGTGAACTCATTGAATAATTAAAAATAATTGGTGCAATATAAAATCATGGGGAAATTCATGTAGATACTATTCAATATATATATCTCGCTGGAATTTTGGTATAATTTAATATGTACATTTGATACCTCAAATAATTAGGTCAAAACAGTCAAATTATAAATTAATTCTAAACCCTAATCGGAAAAATCGATACACATCTCATATGTGTATTTTATCACATGAAAATGTATAGAGGATATAATTTATTCAAATACTAATCTATTTATCATGAATTAATATAATTTTTCCATAATTTATTTTATATGTTTTGACCTCCTAAAAATCCAAATCAATTTCAGCTGGTCTGAATTTCTCTATTTTTCTGAGAATAAAATATAGAGTATTTTTATGTGGGACCAAAGAAAATGGAATCTAGGTATTTTTATCTACCTCAAAAAAAATCCACATTAATTTATCATGTACAAAAATTAATTTATTGAATTATAAAGAAGGGAGAAAGAAAATAAATAGGAAAAACCCTAACACTCTTCTAAACTTGTGTTTACTTAATCTTCTACCCATCTCTCTCACTTTGCCTATGTTTGCATCACCCTGGATCCACCTGTTGGTCTCTCTGTCTAACTCCAACTCGGTAGAAAATGTCCCACCGCTCAAGCTGAGAAAGAGAGAGACAGAGAGCGAGGGAGAAAGCGGCGCCGATGGTGCTCGACGCGTGTCCATCACCGTGGCAGCCGCCGATCTCGCCCATATCATCTCCTAGCCGCATCGCATGATCCTTCTCTCCATCCCTGTGCCGATCCAACCGAGAGGAAGGGAGCCCAGCCTCTCCGTCGCCCATTCTTTCGTCGCAGGTCGTGGGAACGACAACCATCGCCATCGCCATTGAGCCACGGTCGTTCCTCCTCTTCCTATGTTCTGTCACCCCCATGAGGTGCCGATCCCATCCCCTCTAACCCCATCTCATGTCTTGCAGCCATCTCACCGAAACGTTGCCGCGCCCACAGAAGCGCCAGAGCGCCGCCGCTACGGCACCATTGTCGTCCGGCCAACTTCGACCAAGTTAGGCCAAACCGCCGCGCCATCGTCTTCATCGTGATCCCAGTAGGACGCCGACCGAAGGAATCGAACCATGAAGCCGTGGAAAAGGAGATCGGCCTTTTCTTCCCCAAATCCGACCGCCAGACTCCTTCGCCAAATCCTCTTTCCCCGGTGAGCTCCAGAGCAATTCTTCACTCGTGGAGCATCCTTATGTGATCATTATGTTATCCCCCTCCTTATCTTAGCAGATCAAAGACCAAGAATCGCTGCCGCCGATGTTCTGCTAGTTCTTGCCACCACCGGAGTTCTTTTCAAGTCGCCGTCGACTACCAAGCTTCGTCGACCCCTTCCAACTCTTTGGTGAGTCTCCAGGAACCCCATAGAACCACATACATGCACCCTTTTGCACTAAACCGAGTTGAAACCCGACATGCACTTGCATGTCGAGAGCTACCACCACTCGCACTGCCGTCGCCATCTATTCCGGCCACCGCAGTTAGCAAAACCACCACCGACGGCTTCACCTTGAACCCCTCTCCCTTTTCTCTTTTAGTCGCCCACCGAGATCGGGCGCCGTTCGCCCTTGCCGCCTTCGAGAAGCTCGGCGATGCGCTGCTGCCTTTGCTTCCTTATCCGCCGAACCACTGACAAGCGGGCCCCACTTAATTAAGCGTTAGGGATTTGGCTTAGCAAAGATTTAAAACTTGCAAGGTTTAATCTGTAAGATTCTATAGTATGACATATGGGACCAAGGACTGATTAGCAATATCTAAAAACCTCGAGGACCCTTAATGAACTTTGCTTTAGCACGTGCTTATGGACTGCGGGTTAATTCCTGAGAACTCTAGGAACCTTTTTGCATAATGCCAGAGACTGCCCTGTGGACCCTAAGGATTTATATTTTAGAAATACGAAAGGAAATGGGTAAATCAATATCTTTTCAACTAAAAATAATCTCAAATTTGTGAAATTCATATAAAATCAAATATAACTAATTTTGAGGTGAAACCAACTTCAGTAGGTTCATAAAATTGTGAACTTTAATGTTGTAAAATAAAATCCTATGCTTATAGTATGATATTTATTCTTAAAATTTTAAATATGAAATAGTTAACATAAAACTTGTAACATTTGTAGAAAATCCATTTATACTCCAAATGGAGTGAACCAAATTTCTGTGGAATCAACAAAGTATGAACTTTAATTTAGAAATATAAAAGACAATACTTTCTGTAACAGAAACAGTACTAATAATATATATATAGAAATGACCACCACATGTACAATTTAATTTCTAAAATTTATAGAAAATTCATAATAGCTCTAAAAATTATGAAACCAATTGTATTACTCTTAGGAAACAATCTTCTTCATCCTAGTAAGGTTAATTTGATCAAAATCATATATTAAAAATGTTTCACAACAACACATTAGTAAATAATCCTATATGTCAATACAAACTTGGGAAATTCATAAATCACAAATGAAAAGAGATAAAATAAGAATTCTTTTATCTAAATTCATGTTAGGTCAGAACCTATCCACTGGACACAAATCATGCATTTTAGAGCATTTTATATTTTTTTGCATAATTTGGTATTTATTTGCATATCGTGTCATTTGTATAGATAAATTGCATCAACGGTGAAGGAGTAACTTAGATGGTATTCACATTGTTCCAAATGGCATATATATGCTTTTATATATGCCATTTGCTTAGCCATGCTTAGATTTAAGCAAAATACTCACTCTTATGGATTTATAAATGGGGATTTGAATATTTGGTTAATGCTGGATTGAAAATGAAAATGTTACATATTTGCGAACTAAAATATGAGTAAAATGATTTTTAACTTGGGCGACAAGTGGTGTGCATATGGTGGTAATTGCATACCGATAGGGGGAGTGTTCGCCTGAGTTAAATAAGGACTAAACTTCGTGTCACCAACTTAAGTATATCGTACATCCACATGTGCTATTGATGGGTTGGCCTTAGCTAATTAAATTACTTAAAGTCGGCCGAAGTAGAATGAATTAGTCTGAGCGATGATTCATAGGAACTACCTATTTACCCCGCTGATTATGTAGTTTAGGCATCTAAGTCTGTCCAATTCAATAGTATAATGCCTCGTGGGGGAACGGATGTGTTCGCTGCCACGACGTTAGGTTTAAGGCGTGGGCCCATCACCTAACGGTTCTGGGTCATGCCTAGGATGGATTCACACTTGCCATCGCTGATGCAAGGTTAGGCATTAAGTAATGTAAAGGCTACGTTATGACCTCTAGACCACATTCATCATGAAGAGTGTGGTAGTGTCTTGCAAACACAAAACAAACTAGAGTGCTCACATCTTGTGGGTAAAGCTGTACAAACTCTGCAGAGTCTAAAACTAATCAATTAGCCATGCTCACGGTCATGAGCGACTTGGTGAAGTGTCATGAGTATAGATTTTAATTTGTGTTTTCAAATGATACTTTGTGAATTATGGAATTGGAAATGGTAACTTGGGTTAAGTTATGATAATTATGTTATATTGATGATGAATGTGAAACTTGATGCCGGGTGGGCAATCAAGTATATTATTATGATGAGATGATAACTAGTTGCCGGTATAGGCAACGAGAGAATGTTTATGATGTTATTATGGTGAATATTACGATTTAACTACGTTAATCTTTTATTAATTGAATCATCAACTCTTTTACAAATGATTGTGAACTAAAACTTGCTTTATGCTAAAATGAGCTACGAATAGTTTTTCCTTGATTATATGCCATGCATGTAGTATGTTAGGATTGTCTTGTGCTTGCCGGTACATTAACTCGTTTAATGTACTGACTCTTGTCATTCTGGAATATTCATTTTGCAGGTTTTATGGTTAGTCTAATCTGAGTGATTCGGGAAATCGTTGTTTCTTCTAGGACCGGATCTAAAAGGGTTATCTTCCTAGTCGACTGCTTGTGGTTTCGGGTAGCCAAGCTTCCGCGGATCAGTAATTATCTAGCTGATCGGCCTAAGTATTTAAATTAAGATGTAGATTAAAGTTTATTTGTGTTTACTCCTTATTATTCTGATCTTCATCGCATAGATGAACAGGTGGAACTAGAGCTTTTCCTGGGATCTAGTTCTACACCGGTATGAGTATTGAGCATTTGGGATGTCGTAGAGCTTTAGCGACTTTTGTCAAGTCTCCTGAGATGTGTAACACATCTGGTCGCCATATTCATGTGGTTTGACGGGTATGTCTCAGGTTGAAGTTGACTGACATGCTAAAGTCCCAGCAATATCCCCTATGCTCTCTACTCGGCGCTTCAGGTTTTATACTATGTATGTGATTTGACTTGATAGGACAACAATGAGGTTGGATGGTTACTGCGTTACTTGATTATGATTGGACCCCATCCAACTAGATATTTTGCGCTATCACTTCAGATAACTTACATAATATTTAACTCGGGGTGTCCTCACATTGGTCTTAGCATCCTGATGAGCCGCGAGCTCGAGACACTTGGCCATGTTTTATTGGTCATAAATATTCAACTAAAATAATTTTTAATGGTGGGTTGTCGGTGCATGGTTTCGATTGTTGCATCCATGAAAATTAAGGACTGGTTCACAAGAAACCTTGGAAGACTTATCGTGCTTACCATAACCAAGTGTGGAAGACTGCTGGACTTATATTATAGTTTTTCCCTTTCCGACATACCCAGATGATGGTGAGCCTAATAGAGTTGGGTGGGCCCATGTTTTAAGAGTTGATCAACTTTTGGATTCATCACGGCACAAGTGGGGTTGCCCACCCTGGCTTTAGGGGTGAGGACAAAACATGCAATGCAGTGCGCTTAGTTAGGGAGAGTTATGCAAAGAGTCCTGTCACGATTTTTCCATTTACAGTACCATGGTGCTACTTTGGGGCATGACATCATGTGTGGAATAGTGTATTGTGGGTATAGTTGTATACCTCTAGCCAGAGTAAAACTATTCGAATAGTCGTGCCCGTAGTTATGGGCGAACGCCCAACTTCACAGTGATTAGTCTTACCTTTAATAACTTGACTTAATGATCTGGTGTAGTTTAGGTGGTTGGTTGGGCCTATTCAATGTGGAGTAGTGTTGTTCAGTGAAGATTAATTTTGCCTTAAATAATCAAATGTTTTATTATTTTCAATTACAAATATTTACAATAGCTTTTATGAAAATTAAACACAAACCCTCTTTGTCTCCCCTTGCACGATTGCATCATTGGTGTGGCTTGCTGAGTATGGTTGTTGGTACTCAGTCTTGCTATATTCCTCCTTTTCAAAAGTTTAGTGCTTTTGTGCTGAAGACAGAGTTAGAGGACTAATGCTTATATCACAGTTAAGTTTTGCCTATGGAGTGAAGCCGAAGCCCTGCTAGGATTGCCCCTATTCCGCTGCTGTTTTCTTTTGGTGTGAGGAGTAAATATCTTTCCTGTAAGTATTTACGTTTGGATCTGTATATTAATTTGTTGTTTTGTGTACCCTGAAAATTGGCTAATTTTATAGGGTTGACAATAGGCGGCCATGCCTAGTATCTATAATTCAAGGCATGAACTGCAAGTTATACTTGGAGAACCCGAACTGCAAGTGATACTCAGAGCACCACTGCTAGTTAAGGACTTGAACCCGCTATGATTATGCATTTACAGAGTCAGTTTCTTGCAGTTCCATTATAGAAAATTTATCATCCATCACTCCAACTCAGCTTGGTACGGTTTACCCTTATGATTATTTGTAATTTTTATTACATCCAACAAAACCAATTCATCGATTAATCCACAATTACCAAAACAATCAACTTTTCGTAAGCCAATTTGAAATTTTTGTCTAGTCAAGGGAACTTCTCGTTTAACCATGAGGATGGCGATTCGAATAGATTTTTTATTTATGCTTGAGTGGATACATGAATTACTGTATTTCTTGACATGCCCAACACATCAACCCGGTTTTTCAGGTCGCTCCTAGCAGGAGTACGTACCAGCTCATTGAACTGTGTACCCTCATGCACTCGGTGCTGTCCAACACCACCAGGGAGGGGACTTCTGGCCTCTCTCCGGATATCAAGGGAAGAAAAAAAATATTGTTCTAGTATTAGATTTTATATGTCATGCCTTGCGTGACCTTTCACCACTAAGTTCGAAATCACCGTAACTAAGGTGTCACATCTGATTGGTAGCCTTAATCCTCCACGTCTATACCCACTTGAGAAGTCATGGTTTGGGCCTGTTCTAAACTGTGTTTCGGCTTGGTTACTTCCTCGATTTCCATTAACACGTTTTTTAAACTGCTAAATGGTATGTTTCGTGCTAAAACTTTTATATACAACTCGCTTTAAAAAATCAAATAAACTATTTTTTAAGTTTTTAATAATTAATACTCAATTAATCATTGCTAATCATGTTTCAAAATTTCTCATGTGACTAATCATCCATTTCAAAATGCACTTTAGAACGGGGCTTTGTTCATTTCCTGTACAAATGAAACCTTATGCGTTGCTGCGCAAATTACCTCATGCGTTGCTGCGCAAGTTTAGTATGATAATAATAAAAATAACATGTAATATAGCTTGATGATGTAAGCTTATAGGATTTGTATTTTTGATCGATCGTTGAAAAAGGTTATAAACCACTTAAGTGGTGATAAAGTATAAAGGATATTGTAAAAAATGATGGAGAGATATATGTTAAAATATTATTAAAATTATGTGGAAAGGAGATTTAACATGTTTGTATTTCATAACTCTAAAATATAATAAAATATTAACATATAAATGATATAGCATGTTTGTATGAGGATTAAAATATAATAATTATTAATGGATGATGATATGATATTTTTATATGTTAAATTTTAGGATGCAGTGAGTTGTACTTTACATATATAGTACAGATAACTTGTTGACTCAGTCTCAAATTGAGTAGTCATTTCCTGCATAACTTCCTGTATCAGTCCCAAATTGACTAGTATCAGTTGTAAGCCAGTAACCTTTTTCCGGCCACCACTCAAATCATCCAAGCTCTCAGTTTAAGTCATTTTAGTTGTATTACGTTTGGATTTTTGCAAACAAATTTTCCATATGACTTGCGAGATCGCATTTTACGTCTTCGTGCATGCGCGCTTCCAACTATCATCGCTACCTTGGTGATGATTTTTCCGCAAAAAAATCTCATTATTTAATTTGACGATAATGAACTACTGCCAATATATTTTCTCTAGGGGACGCTAATTCTATCATCATGTCTATCTGCTACAAGGTAAATAATATATAAATTTTGATATAATACATTTAAAATTTATATAATTTGCTGATAAACATCGTAAAAACGTATCATGAAAAAATTAATAATTCGTTGAAGAACACTTTTAAACCCATTGAAAGAAAGATTTTTAAATAGACAAGAATGTCCTTGGGGCCACAGACTTCTAACTTATGTTGGAGTGAAAATTTGGAATTATGCAATTTTAAATTTGCCATCAGTATGCATCATATTCTATCTTTACTCTAGCTTTATAGATTAGAAGCTTTTGGTCCTACGGCTATTCTCATCTTTTGGTAGACTTTCTTTCTCCAATTGGGCTGAAAATATCTTCTAGCAAATTATCAGTTTTATTTTATCATGCAACCGTAACACGTTTTTACGATGTCCACCAAAAAATTACATAATTTTATGTGTACTGTAGCAAAATTTGTCTTCATAATATCAATGAAGGCTTAAAAAAAGTAAGTACCTAATTTTAATATAGCATGCAATATATTTGGAGAGCGCTACGCGTGCAACGTCCAATGGAAATCAGAAAATCGGACATCACCGTGATACTGCCAGCATACTCCCTGTCTCCTATTTCTATGGCTGTGCACATTGGGATAGCATCCCTCTCTTTCTCATTCTCTCTCTCCCAGCATGTATACATGCATGCATAGTACATTTATCAACCTTTAAATTATTTTTTCTTCTTATTTCAAGATCTTACAGTGTTATATTTCCATAAGAAAATATGTGTCATAAAAATTCATAGCCTCATGGGTTATTTCACCACTTACAAAAAATTGTTTCAACCTATTTAACAAAATATTTCAGAAAAATACGATACTAATTAAATACCGACTGAAACACCAAGAACCACTGCATGAAACATTCTATCACAAACAAGTGAAACATAAAATAAATCATGAAAATACAATATATATGCAAATACTTGAAACATTTTTATATCACGTATGAAACATATGAAATTATAACTATTGAGACATCTAAAAATATCGCATGCAACATTTACAGATAAACTAGTGAAACATGAGAAAAACACTTATTGAAATATCTACATAAAACTATGTGCAACATTTTAAAAATATTCATTATAATTTTCAGAATATAATCATGCGAGATCTTGTTTTGAAGATTTAATTACAATGAACACAATGATATAATCGGATCTTAATTCGAATAAGTAGTTTCAGAGAAAAAAATTTTGAAAAATATTATGACTTGCATGCAAATAGTAAGAGAGAGAAAAGAGTGACAAGTACTTGCATGCAAAGACAAAAGGATTAAAAATACTAGTAAAATCTCTCAGCTACGTGTGTATAGGTATCCGATGTTAATCATTCCCGAATATATTTTCAAACAACACACATATTTCTCAAATTCGTTTCAACATGATCAAGCTAAAACGTGTGCTGCCTTTCCTCCACTTTCGTCTTAGGTTCTTCCTCCAAGATGTAGCCTGTTGTAAATAAAATTTTAATATGAGTACTAATGAAAATAAATAAATACAATATATTCCAAAATTTCAAAGATTGCCAAACCACTCTGATCAGATAGATCTTGATTTTGGATGAATTTTTTTAGATGATTTTTTGTCCATGTTTCATCCGAGTTGGATTTAAAATCAGTGAGTTATTAGCTTTGAATGATTAGAATTGAATTGAAATAAATAATTTCAAAATGGTAATGTCATGAATATTTATTTTTGTTTGAGTATTTCCATTTTAAATTATAGCTGCTGAAAGCTGGTCCTTTGTATTTATTTAATTTTTTGAATTAATTTCATATAGGAAACAGGTTTCACTATTGACAGATATGCCCCACTTCAATTCTGTTTACAAAAGAATTGTTTTTCTCATGAGAAGTTTTGTCATTGACATGTGGGACCAATATCAATGTTTTAATGTGTCTGGCTGACTGTCCAGTGGTCCATGGCCTAGATGCCAGTGTTTCATAGAATCATTTTAAATGTTTTTCCTTACATGGTGGCTCCATTTATTAGTGATTTATAAACCAAACTATATTTTTAAATAGATTTCCGTAATAGATAGGACCCACATGTCATTGACACTAATGAAAAAACGGATGAGTGGGTCTATAACGGTCCGTTCTTCATAATCGCGTAACCTAGCCCATTCGACGGGCGAGCCTATATACACATACCACCCCCACTTACATTTTGTCATCATTTCGTATAAAAGAGTTAACTCGGGAGTGGTATGGTTGGAGGGACAAACCATTATAAATTGATTCCCCCTTACTAAATATGCGCACATAGCTCTTATGAGCCACATATGCCATATTTTTATTGGACAGGATGTCACACGCACACCCCCTCAAAGGACCCGACTTCCCGTCGATTCAACTTACCTGTATAGCACCACAGACATATAGGCAAATGTGTAGGAACATGATCCCTCTTAGCCCACATCCATACATCCAGTGTCGGTGCCATATACCGTGTCATGTGTCTCACACAAAGTCCACATGCGTCATGTGTCATATGCTCACATACTGACCTATACGTGCAACTGCGAGGGTCGACTCTGATACCATTTGTAATGGCCTGTCCTCCAGAACCACGTAACCCAGCCCATTCGATGAGCATGCCCACTTACACCTACCAGCCCACTTACACTTTCATTCTCGCTTCGTGCAAAAGGACTATCCCAGGAGTGAGTTTGGAGAGACAAGCCATTATATGTTAGTTTCATCCTTATTAAACTAGCATGCAATGTGGTACTAAATATGTGCATATAGTTCTCATGAACCACATATCCTAATTGGACCATGATGTCACTGGGTCCCACCTATCAGTTTCTCCCGCCCCTCTTCTCAGCCCTTCTTCATCTCTTCACCCAAGAACTCGTGTGAGTTAGGACGGCAACCCGCGTCAATCAACGGAGTATAGGAAGGGCTCCCGGAGGCTATACTCTACCCGACGCTGCAAGTATGCATCCATGTGCTGACGGGCGTCAATCTTTCTTTGGCCCAACGATGCACTGAGGGGGAACCCTTAGGTCAAGACGAAGTTCGGTGATATGGGGAGTATTTCCTCTCATTGAGCTCCACCGGAGCTAGGCTGCAATGGCCTGCCATCTAGGAGCACCTACAAGCATAAAGCAGGTCCTGGGAGGTGATAGGACTGTGGTTCACCGTCGGATGGTCAAGGCAGCGGAGGAAGTGTTTAGCGTCTGACCTCGGCCCAGGACTTTGGGTTTTACTTGGGGTGGTGGAGTTGTTGTTTCTAATCCAATGTGAATCTCTGTATCAAAATTCCCTTGAGGGGTTGGTTTGTCACATCTCCATTGAGAAAAATTCATTGTGATTTTACTCACACAAAATAGCTTAATGAAAATTTTGTAATAAAGAGGATTTATTTTAACTAAATAAATTAAAAAAATAAATTAAAAACTCCGCCCTTTGCATTTTGCCATACGGTAATTGGACTTGTTTTTTTTGACTTTTTTGGGTGGGCTCGGTTCCTGCAATATTTGTATAATTTCTAAAGCCCCAACACTCCAAAACTTTGGAATTATTTCAGAAATACATCCTTCTTTTCCCTTTTCCTTTCCCATTTTCCCCGTCTTCCCTTTTTCTCCTTCCTCCCCTCCTTCCTGTTCGTGAGGCTGAAGCATCTGTCGCCTCTCCTCTCGACAGCTCGGTCCAGAAACCCAAATGAAGCGCCTCGTGACCTAGTTTTCAATGGCATGACTCATCCATCCGCTGTTCCCGCCACCAAAATTGGAGGGACGTTGGTGGTCATTAAACCCCATTTCAACCACCACCTTTGACAATAAAAACGGTGAAACAACGTTGAATGCATCAATTTAGTTTAAACTCATATATTTTTACTAGTTTCATTGCGCCATAGTTATTTTGTAGTTATTATTCAAATATTGATGAAAATACATAATGTTTGAAGAAAAATAACGCTGATCAGGTTCAGGGGTCTGGCTGATTAGTCAAAGGGTGGCTGGCCTGGCCAGCACTTCATTATGCAGGCAGCTAGGCCTAGTTCTTTTCTTGAACTCCAAACTTCAACTTCCTCGTTTTTCGTTAGCATGCATTTCAAACTATTATATGTTGTATTTTTTTAAAAAAATTAAATAGTAGATGTTTAAAAAAACCAACTTAATCCAATGCATAATTAATCATATGCTAATAAGCTTTCTCGTTTTACACGTGCTTAAAATCTTTCTTCAAACTCACAAAAAGAACTTAGCCTAAGGGCCAGTCAGATAAGGCTGCCACTGGATATACATTACCCTTACCATACCTATACCCATAGTATTTGGGGAGGGTATGGTTAAGGAAGAATTTTCCATTTGAGTTTTGGATAGCGAATATTAATACACATTATTATCCATTTTATAGACTTTATACGTGTGTAAAACTCGGACCCAAAATTTTTATGTTACTTATCAAATTCTGTTGAATTTTGTAAAGATGATTTATTACATAGAAAAGTAACTTTGTGCAACTTTTAATAAAATATTATATGTGGAGCACACATGTGTATTAGGCAAACCCGTTTAACATGGTAAGCTAATTTTAGACCACCAACCTCCAGAAATAAATCATACACAGTAGGAGAAATACAGCCAGGCCGGCCGACCACCCGAAGCTCGGTCGGACCAAGGTGTCCAGGCCGACCGAAGCCCGATGTGAGTGAAGGCCGACTGATCTGATTAGGAGGGCCAACCAACCTATCAAATATTAGGCCGGCTGCACAACTTCCACAGGGCGCAGGCCCAGTGATTGAAATTTTGATTCAAAATTTCTGAAATTTAAAACTCCGGGGCAAGCAACTATCGCCAGTGAAATATAGAGTTTTTCCAATCTATCTTGAATTTGGTTAAAATTTATTCAAATTCAGTTAAAAGTTGTTAAAATTTCAAAGAATTTCGTTTAAAAATGTACGGAAAACACCAAAATTTTGGTGACACCAAAATTTCGGTCCAAACCGATAGTGCAAACCCTGGGCAGGCCTAGCCCAAATTGCAAGTTTCGGATGGCACGGGGAAGTTGTCATTTTATTATACATTGTTTACACTAATGAGTTTTTCTCAATGTCTGCAGGAGTGAAAACTGATTTCTTAAAAAATATATTGAAATTTCTCTTTCACTGCTTAACCCCTAGGAATTAGCAGCGATCATTTGCATAGCACTTCGTATTTTGCAAAATAATAATTTTATCAGTGGCAGTTTTTTTTAAGAGGCATCGATAAATCATCACAAACTAGGGTTGCGTCAGGCCAACAATTTATAATTTATACAAATATTCTTTTAATACGGTCGCTGTACTGTCACTTCCATCCTCTTACATAAAGAGCCATACAAACTCAATTTTGTCCATTCCTATCATGGAAGCTTCCAATTTACTATCTTTTTGGCTCGGCTTCCTGCTTCGTTAACCATTCGCCACATAACCAAGACCGTCTAGAATAACCTGTTTTCCCTTGTCCACATCAACAGTAGTGGATCCACATGTAAGCATGAATATCTCACAAAAACAATACTGACGATTACGATGTGCCATTCTGCAAACTGTAATGGCGGCTACCATATAGGAATCTTAAATTTAAATTCCAGTACCAACAAGGGTCATGTGGACATTGAGTCTCAGAGCAGCTCCAGTGTAAGGAACAAATCGAAGCATAGAAAAGAAGATCGAACATAGCATAGCACACTGTGAGACTCGACTGCTGCGTGTCAGTAAGAAAAGCGAATCCTAAATACAAGTCGATTTTTCTGTAGAACATGTGAGAGGAGAGCAGATATTATGTGAGATTGAGATTGTCTTCACATGGGTCCTCGTCCCAATGTTCCACAGGTCCTTTTTTTTACATTGCAGCCATAAAACCGAAAAAGTGTTCACCTACGTGGACACACCAGTTGAAGCAAATACTCGAGGTGCCATTAAACCACGGAGGCTAGGCATAGAAGTTGGTGACCTACAATCTTTTTGGTCACTAGCCATATGAAAGTTGGATAAAATATGACCATTTTGTTGATGACTATTTTCTTCTTATTTATTCTATAGTAAAAAAGAAAATTGCATCATGTTTTCAACTCCAACGGTGATATTTCTTCTTTGGGGCCAACACAATCATCGGTTCAGAGAGACATATCAGATCTAACACAAGAACCAAGCTTACCAGAGAAGATAAATAATAAGACATCAAAAATCAAGTCTCTTCGCGAAATAAGAAGAAACCCTCAAATCTGATGAAGTTGCTTCGGTTAGACTGCCTGTTGAACGCCAGTCAGACCGCTGCTTAACCGTCGGTCACTCCACCTCCCTATCACCGGTCCAATCTGCTGCATGTTGTGCCGCCCATCGGTCTGACCGTACTACCAATGTTAGTCTAACCGCCGAGATCTAAAACACAAATTCTAAAATTCTCTAAAAGTAGATCAACATTACTGTTTCTAATTGTATTTACAAAGTGCAACAACAACACCCCTCAACCTCAAAATCTAGGCTAAACCCTATTTTTTCTCAAAACTATTCTCACATAAAAAACTATACCAACAGCATCAACCTCTCGGTCAATTTATACCCTAGGGTGGCTGCACAAAGCCTCAAACCCAACATAGATAAGTAGCCCTAATCCCACATTAAATCTACCCATAAAAGTATCAAACTTATCCTATTACAATTCAAACTTCAATCTTTCCAAATTTAGACTCCTTCCAAATTTGACTCCATATCTCATACGCACACGATGCCTCTTGTATACCATATGAAATCTTCACTACCACGCGCATTGTTTCTAGCCTTAGCATCCTACATGATCTTCTGATCGTCCGGACATCAACTTCTCCCAAGTTGACTCCTGATCCATCACCAACAATACTCTCTCGAGGGCTCAAGAAACACCCACAAATGAACAAGCAAGAAACAAGATTTTTGCCACTTATGTTCTGCAAAAGCATTTTCTCTTTTCTTTTTTTGTTGTGTGCAAGTCTGAAACAAAAACCAAACAATTGTCCATCTTTTCTCAAAAAAGAGCAAGTGTACTTTTCGCAACAAAAAGTAGATAGTTTCAAAATCACATACTCTGTTTTTAATTGTCAAAGAAAGATGACACAAAATTCCAGCAGATTTGAAAACGATTTTCCTAGGTTAGGTTTTATCAAGATTTCAGCTTGTTCAGTTATGCTGAAAACAATAGGTTGGTTAAGTTTATTTTTGGTTGATCCAAGATCATGTTAAGTTTATTTTTGTCATAAAAAACTTTGTAAAAAACTCAAATAAAAATTTCTTTAGTAAAATTCGCACAATTTTTACAATCAATCAAAACACCTTTTTATTTGTGGCATTTAGAACACCGATACACTTCATCAGATTTCACAGTATCTTCCATGTACTCAACACGATATAAAACGTCTTTTAGTTTCATCTTGTTAATAGAGCATATTGAGCAGTTTTCAGAAATCAAAATGCTTTGTTGTTGTTTTAACCTTTTTGCATCAATGAGATTAAACATCGAACTCGCATAAAAAGTAGCTTCATATTTTTTTCAAGATTTTTTTAGTTCAAAAATAACTCATCAGAAGTGCGTGTGTGCAAAGCAACTCCAATAGTAAGAGAAGATTTAAGTCTTTTGGTTTTGGCAATTTAAGATTGATGTCTTAAAGATAAAGTTGCATTAACATATCTTAGTTGAGAAATTTTATTAAACAAAACTCACAACTTTAGCAATCATCATCATCAGGAATAACATATTTCAATCTAGTACTATGTAAATTAAGATATTCAATAATAAAATCATGTCTTTTAAGGTTTTTCTGATAGTTTTGAATTCTAAAACCAAGAGATACACAAACATCTTAAAGATATTCTGTAGTGGGGACAATAGTTACCTTATAATGTTCGCGATCAAAAGCATATTCACCGTGAGCTATGAAGCACACTCCAACGATGTTATGGTGTTAACGGCGGATTTTCGTAATCGACCCGAAGAAGAAAGAGGAAACCGAAGCGGAGAAGGGGAGCTAAGTTGGAGTCAAACCAGGTCTCCTATCGGACACAGTTAGCGTATCGGACTCAATGAGGTGCTAGCAGAAAGACTGTATCGGCCGATTCGGATTTGTATGGTTATCGGCCGATAGAGGTTAGAAGTTGACAGAGTCAGCATGGGCTTGGTTTGGGCTCAAGATAAGCTTCAAGGAAGTTGCCAAATAGAGATAAGGCTCGGTTTTAGGCAATTGTACATTGTAAATCAAGTAGGTTTAGATCTAATCTGTGGCAAAAGTCTGCCGTAAAGACTTGTTGTTTGTTAGAGATAAGATCGTGTCCTACAAGGACCCTGTTGTAATCTCGGGTATAAATATCCCGATAGTCTGTACATAGAAACTCTCTCACAACTCAATACAACAAACCAGTTCAATCTATTTCGGCGCATCGCCAACCCTCGCAAGAGGTTGATTTCGACGAGTTTTTGCTTCCCTGGAGCAGAGGTAAGAACTCGTTCCCGACGATCTGCATCGTTGGGGCTAGCGTGTCGCTTTAGACACGTTAAGCCTCGATGATATGATCGTCGTTTATCATGTCTTGGATAATCTTGACAGGCATTTTAATTATGCGTCGCCAGCGATCTACTCGTTTTAGGGTTCATTGCCGATGACGGTTTAATTATTATGCTTGGCTAGATTGTTCAGTGCATCTACCATCCCCAAAAGCAATCGGCGACTTGATTTTCTTTGTGTTAAGTCTCGATTCACACTTTGAGTTGCCATCGACCTTAGTCCTGTTTTGAGATCTAACACAAAGCCTGTTTTCGGTTGTAATTAAGGATAGCACTGGGGTTTCAGCCAGTCTTACCTGATGCATATGATTATCACTAGGTTTTTATATGTATCTGCCATCTGCATGAATAGATCGATGAATATAGATGCATTTGTTATAGGTTAATCTTTTGGGTTTATCTGTGATGGGCGTGTTTATATTGATTGATTGGTTCATGTAGATTTGCACTAGAGTACTAGCTAGTGTAGTAATCTTTATTATCCCTTATCGGCCGATGCCGTTAATTGACATTAACATGTTGATGAAGGCCGATAAGGTTGAATTCATGCTTTAATCTTATTTTATCATGAGTAAGCCGATATAGTTTTGTCCTATTGGCTGGGCTATGACAATGTGTCATCGGTCTATTGGCTGATCGGCCATTGTTTTCTGATGTGGTTTACTTGTTTCTTGTTGATTGCAGATCAAATCAACTGGCACGCTCTGCACACGACTAGGCAAGCTATTTGGACCTGCACTGGAGTTAAGCAGATCTCCCAGGCCGCCGTGGAAACGCGGAACCCGTTTTCTTGTTGGGCGGGTCTAAATTCTGCGCCAACACGTTTTTGGCACGCCCGGTGGGACATCAAGAATGCAAGCTTTGCAACAGCAACAAGATCACCTCAAGATGTCGAAGCAGGCCGAGATCTCCGAGGAGAACGTCGTCTCCGTAACCGTTGACCAGCTCAACGCAGAACAAAAAGCCGAGATGGAGAAGCTGGTTGAGCAGTTCCAGAATATGTACTTGCAAACATATTCTAGGACTCGGCAAGGCACCTTGATCCAAAAGTCTAAGGTAGTAATGCTGAGTCCTGGAGATGGAGCTAGCACATCGGTGGCGGCACACGACCACACCGTCAAGACCGAGGATACCGCGGCGCCGACGTTGCAAGACAGGATTGACTCCGCAGTTCATTCTGCTCTAGTCAACCAGTCGGGGATCCTGGTGAACACATTGACCAATACGGTCAAATCGATCCTAGATGGGTCGATCCACCACTACAAGCCTCAAGGCCCAATTTATCTACCGGAGAATAAGTTCCCTGCCTATCGGATCTTGAGGAACGACCTGAGCACGACTCAGCCGACGGTGCCGATGCCACCCCTATCGGCGCAGCCAACAACGACACTGCCGTTGGTCCTCACCAGGTGTTGGCGCAAAATTTAGACCCGCCTTGCAACAAAAGACAGGTTCTACGTTTCCACGGCGGCCTGGGAGATCTGCTTAACTCCAGTGCAGGTCCAAATCGGCTTGCCTAGTTGTGCGCAGAGCGTGCCAGTTGATTTGATCTGCAATCAACAAGAAACAAGTAAACCATATCAGAAAACAATGGTCGATCGACCGATAGGCCGATGTCACATTGTTATAGCCCAGCCGATAGGGCAAAGCTGTATCGGCTTACTCAATATAATAAGTAAATTGAAGAAATCCAATCTCATCGGCCCATGTTAACATGCGTATAACAAATTAATGGAATCGGCCGATGAGGGTTTCACGAAAATAACTACACTAGCTATTACTCCAGTGTAAACTTTTACAAGCCAATCAGCTAATATAAATACACCAACCACAAAGGCATCTTTAAGAACACCCTGCGACCGATATGTTTATATTCATCGATCCACATGTATAAGTGGCGAACACATGCAAGAACATAAATAATCGCATGCATTAAATAAGACCGGCTGAAACCCCGGCGCTATCCTTAATTACAATCGAAAGCAGGCTTTGTGTTAGATCTCGAAACAGGACTAAGGTCGATAGCAACTCAAAGTGTGAATCGAGACTTAATGCAAAGAAAATCAAGCTATCGATTGCTTTTGGGGATGATAAATGCCTTAGATAATCTAAACAAGAAAACTGATTCGACCAACGTCAACAATAAACCCTAAAACGAGTTAACTGCCGGCGAGACAGAATCAGAAAACCACATCGAGATTAGCTAACACACGATAACGACGATCACATCATCAGGGCTTAACGTGCCTAAAGCGACACGCTAGCCCCGATGATGCAAATCGTCGGGTACGAGTTCTTACCTTGCTCTAGGGAAGCAAGAACTCGTCAGGAGTCAACCTCTTGCGAGGGTTGGCGATGCGCTGAAAGTAGATTAATCTGATTGTGTGATTGATTGAGAGAGAGCTTCTATGTACAAACTATCGGGATATTTATACCCGAAGTTACATCAGAACCCTTGTAGGACACGATCTTATCTACAACTAACAAACAAGTCCTTGCGGCAGACTTCAGCCACAGATTAGATCTAAACTACTTAATTTACAAGATACAATTGCCTAAAACCGAGCTTTATCTCTATTTGGCAACTCCCTTAAAGCTTATCTCGAGCCCAGACCAAGCCCACGTTGATGCTATCAACTCACAACCCGTATCGGCCCACGTTAACACCGAATCCGTATCGGCCGATACGCTCTTTACGGCAACACCTTTCCCAGTCCGATACGGCTACCGGGTCTGATACGAAACCTGGTCCGACTTCAACTCAATCCTTCCTCTCTGCTTCGACTTTCTCTTTCCTTTCCAAATCGGTTACCAAATTTCACCGTTAACACCAGGCAGACAGGTGGGATCCCTCAGCATATCACGGAAGAGCAATATGCACAATGGACCAAGGGGAAGCAACCAGTGATCGAGGCGATGCAGCAAGTTCCTGTCAACCAGCCATCGGCCGGATAGCCACAAGCCCCGGTGTTCAACAATCCTCCACCACAGGCTGCTTACAACACGCCACAAGGCTACCAGCAGCACACCGCAGGGCAGTATGCCACGCAGAACCTTGATCACCATTATCAGCCGTACTCCCCCAGGCAGTATCAAGCAGAGGGCTTGCAACAATCATATCAGCAAGACATCCCGCGTCGGCCCGCAGGATACTGGACTGATATGATAGCCGAAGTGATGCGAGATCAGTTCGGCTTGAAGCCCAAGGAAAATTCTACGGTGTATCGGCACCCGTACCCCGAGGAATTTGACAGAGTGCCATTGCCAGGCCGATACAAGATCCCGGACTTCTCCAAATTTTCGGGGCAGGAGAACGTCTCGACATATGAGCATGTGAGCCGATTCCTAGCACAGTGCGAGGAGGCATCGGCTATCGAGGCGTTGAGGGTGAGGTTTTTCCCTCTGTCCTTATCAGGGTCTGCATTTACATGGTTTTCATCGCTACCCTGCAATTCCATCAGAGGATGGATAAATCTTGAGAAACAGTTTCACAGATATTTCTACAATGGTGTACAAGAGATGAAACTGTCCGATCTCACCGCCATTAGGCAACGAGTTGATGAATCGGTCCCAGAGTATATCCAAAGGTTTAGGGACATAAGGAACAGGTGTTACAGCCTCAGCTTGACCGATTCTCAATTGGCCGATCTGGCGTTTCAAGGATTACTCGGGCCGATACGAGAAAGGTTCTCGTCACAGGAATTTGAAAGCCTAGCTTAGCTAGCACAATGGGTATCGGCCCACGAGCAGCGATTCCAGGAGACAAAGAAGTTTGCAAAGAAGATCAATACGATCTATCAGTATGCCCCCGACGATGATGATGAGGAAGATGTCGATGTCGACCTGGCCGAGTGGGCCCGGATGAGAAAGCCGACAACATGCCAGTGGGCAAAAAAGGGTGACAAAGAAGACAAGTTTGACTTCGATATCAACAAGGCCGATAAGATATTTGATCTACTGTTGCAAGAAAAGCAAATTCAGCTGCCAGTGGGTCACGTATTGCCATCGGCCGAAGAGATCAAGAAGAGAAGATATTGCAAGTGGCATAACTCTTATTCACACCATACCAATGAATGCAAGATCTTCAGACAATAGATCCAATCGGCCATCGAACAAGGCAGAATTAAGATCGATGACGCCAAGAAGCCGATGAAGATAGAAGGACACCCGTTCCCAATCAACATGGTGCGGGCAGACAGGGCCGACGGCGGTGGCCATCGGACCGGCAAGCGACCTTATCAGACCTCTGAGGGCCTGATCAGAAAGTACCAACGGAGGCAGGAAGAACAAGCTCAAGACTACGCTGATCAAGACAACTCTTACGACGCACATTGGGAGTGCGAGTTTTTCCGGTTCTGCTGGAATGAGGGGATGAGGTTGCCATCCATCCAGGAGTGCCCTGCATGCAATGGTGCAGAAGATTCTTATCAGGGCAGCTCAAGCAGGCAAGCGCATCGGCCGGCCAAGCAAAGAAAATCTGTGCATGAAAGGCTGGGGCCGATGCGCCAAGAGCAACAGATTGAAGCCGAGAAGCAGGTCCAGAACCCCCAATGGTGCCCAAGCGATGTATTCAGCAAGACACAAAAACGGCGGGTTCAGAGACTAAGAAGGAAGGAACAAATCCAACAACAACAAGCGACAATAGCCCATCGGCCGGCCAAGACCAAGAAAGAGTGGAGGATAAAATCCACGGTGGTTACGACCAATGAGGGCACCTCCGATACAGCTCGGGCTTCTGCGGCCTCAGAAGGTAAACGAGTAGCATCGGCGTCTGTTAACATGGTTTTCATACTGCCAGCGGAATACAGCGTGCAGGCGGCCGATGAAGCAGTAGCCGACGATGAGCAATCCTCGGCTAGGCTATAGTTGCCACCAGATCAAGCTATATTCGACAAGCCAGTAGACACCAGCCACAGGCACAGACGGCCGTTATACATCAAGGGATTCATTAACGGGTGGCCGATGACGAAGATGTTGGTCGATGGCGGCGCGGCAGTGAACCTAATGCCGTACACAACCTTCCGGAAGCTTGGGAAGGTGCCAGAGGACCTTATCAAGACCAACATGGTGTTAAAAGACTTTGGTGGCAACGCTTCTGAGGCGAAGGGGGTGCTCAACGTGGAACTCACCGTGGGCAGCAAGACGATACCCACGACCTTCTTCGTCTTTGATGGAAAGGGTTCCTACAGCTTGTTGTTGGGACGAGACTGGATCCACGCAAACTGTTGCGTCCCTTCAACAATGCATCAATGTTTGATACAATGGCAAGGGGACCAGGTCGAGATCATGCAGGCCGATCGGTTAGTACACGTGGCCAATGCCGATCTCGCAGTTTGGGAGATGGAGGGAATCGATTGCTTGTCCGGGCGAGTCTGGGACACCGATTTCCTCAAAGTAACTGATTGTGACATCGAGACGATTGAAGATCAAGACAAGCAGTTGCTTTAACGAAGATGAACCATCCACCGTCCAAGACGAACAAGCTAGTCCCTACACAGATGATGCGGTGGATGAGTTAGATGAAAAATTGGGACAAGGCTTTACGTCGGCCGATCAACTCAAAGAAGTTGATATAGGGATAGGTGATAGGCCTAGGCCGACGTATGTAAGTGCAAACCTACCAAAGGAATATAAGAATAATTTGATAAATCTTTTGAAAGAGTTTGTAGATTGTTTTGCATGGGAATACCATGAGATGCCAGGATTAAGCCGATCGATCGTAGAACATCGGCTACCTATCAAACCAGGCTATCGGCCATTCAAACAGGCTCCTAGGAGATTTAAGGCTGATATGCATGAAGCTATCAAAGCAGAGATCACAAGACTTTACGACGCCAACTTTATCAGACCCTGCCGATATGCGGAGTGGGTTTCTAACATAGTTCCAGTGTTAAAGAAAAACGGCAAGCTTAGGGTATGCATCGACTTCAGAGATTTGAATAAGGCAACACCAAAAGATGAGTACCCTATGCCGCTGGCCGATTTGCTGGTAGATGCCGCGTCTGGACACAAAATCATCAGTTTCATGGATGGGAACGCAGGCTACAACCAGATTTTCATGGCCAAGGAGGATATTCACAAAACAGCCTTCTGGTGTCCGGGTGCAATCGGCCTGTATGAGTGGGTTGTTATGACTTTCGGCTTGAAAAATACTGGAGCTACTTATCAGAGAGCTATGAATTATATTTTTCATGATCATATCGGCTCACTGATTGAGGTTTATATTGATGATGTCGTCGTGAAGTCCAAGGAGTACGATATGCACTTGGCCGATTTACGCAAGGTACTAGAAAGAGCGAGGAAATATGGTTTAAAGATGAACCCTAACAAGTGTGCCTTTGGCGTATCGGCCGGTCAGTTTCTGGGTTTCTTGGTCCATGAAAGAGGAATTGAGATCACACAGAAGAATATTGATGCCATCAAAAATATCAAGCCTCCAGCAAACAAGACCAAGTTACAATCTCTGCTCGGGAAGATCAACTTCGTCCGGTGTTTCATATCAAACCTGTCAGGCAGAGTAGAGCCATTCACTCTATTATTGAAGATAAAGGACGATCAGGAGTTCGTATGGGGTGACAAGCAACAGAAAGCGCTGGACGATATCAAAGAATATTTAAGTTCTCCCCCAGTTTTAATCCCTCCACGGAAAGGGATTCCATTCAAGCTGTACCTATCGGCCGATGAGAAATCCATCGGCTCAGTCTTGGTTCAAGACATTGATGGCAAGGAACGAGCTATTTTTTATCTTAGCAGGAGGTTGTTAGATGCCGAGACAAGGTACACGCCGGTGGAGAAATTATGTCTGTGATTATATTTTTCATGTACTAAGTTAAGGCATTATTTACTTTCCAATGAATGCATTGTGGTCAGTAAGGCCGATGTGATAAAATACATGCTATCGGCCCCTGTTTTAAAAGGAAGAATTGGGAAGTGGATTTTTGCTCTAATAGAGTTTGACCTCAGATATGAATCGGCCAAAGCAATCAAAGGACAAGCTCTGGCCGATTTCATTGTTCAACACCGAGATGATTCAGTCGCGTATGCAGATATCGTGCCATGGACGCTGTATTTTGATGGATTTGTCTGCCGACACGGATGCGGTATCGGCCTGGTCATTATATCCCCTCGGGGGGCAAGCTTTGAGTTTGCTTTTACTATCAAACCTTGTTATACCAACAATCAAGCAGAGTATGAAGCGGTACTTAAAGGTTTGCAGTTATTACAAGAGGTCGAGGCCGATTCCGTCGAGATCATTGGTGATTCACAGCTGGTAATTAATCAACTTTCTGGGGAGTATGAATGCAAAAATGATATTCTCAGAGTTTACAATGAGGAGTGCAAGGACTTGTTGCAAGCCTTCAAGATTGTGACGATGAGGCATATACCCAGGAAGCAGAATTTCGAGGCCAATGATTTAGCTTAGGGGGCATCGGGATACAGGCCGTTGGTTAAAGATGTTCAGATTCAGGTTGCTGCTGTGAATGCCGATGACTGGAGGTTTGATATCATAGAGTATTTGAGAAACCCTTCTCAATCGGCGTCACGAAGAATGAAGTATAAAGTTTTGCATTATGTCTTATTGGATGATGATCTGTATTATCGGACGATTGATGGTGTCTTGCTCAAATGCTTAAGTCTTGAGGAAGCCAAAGTTGTCATGAGCGAGGTCCATGAAGGGATTTGTGGAACACATCAATCGGCCCATAAAATGAGATGGCTTTTAAAGCGCGTCGGATATTTTTGGCCAACAATGCTAGAGGATTGTTTCAAGTATTACAAAGGCTGTCAAGATTGTCAGAAATTTGGAGCAATTCAGAGAGCACCGGCATCGGCTATGCATCCAATCATAAAGCCGTGGCCGTTTCGCGGATGGGGAATAGATATGATCGGCCAGATAAACCCGCCATCAAGCAAGGGACATAAATATATACTGGTGGCTACAGATTACTTTACAAAATGGGTTGAGGCCATTCCCCTCAAGAAGGTTGATTCCAAGGATGCAATTCGGTTTGTCAAAGAGCATATAATATATCGGTTTGGACTTTCACAGACATTGACTACAGATCAGGGATCAATCTTCATGTCTGATGAGTTTGTTCAGTTTGCTGAGAGCATGGGCATCAAGGTATTGAATTCTTCTCCGTATTATGCGCAAGCTAATGGGCAGGCAGAAGCTTCTAATAAGATTTTAATCAAGAAAATTGACGAACAGCCGAGACGGTGGCATACCACGCTGGCCGATTCCCTTTGGGCGTATCAGGTGGCTTGTCATGGTGCAACTCAAGTGCCACCCTATCAGTTGGTTTATGGACATGAAGCTATGTTGCCATGGGAGACCAACATCGGCTCAAGGAGGATTGCCTTGCAAGACGACTTGACGGCCGATGAGTATTATAATCTTATGGTTGATGAGCTGGATGACTTGGCACACGTCCGATTACAGGCATTGGAGAAAGTAAAACGTGATAAAGATCGAGTTGCTCATCATTATAATAAAAAAGTTGTTGCCAAGTCATTTGAGGAAGGGGATCTTGTTTGGAAATTAATAATGCCGATTGGTTCTAGAGATAACAAATTCGGCAAATGGTCACCTAATTGGGAAGGTCCTTTTCAGATTCATCGGTGTGTTCCTCATAAAACTTATCTGCTCAAAGGATTGGATGGAGAAGTTTATGGCAGAGCTCTTAATGGCAGGTACTTAAAGAAATAATATCCTAGCGTCTGGATTAATTCATGATCGGCCCCTCAGCCGATTCATAGCCGATGGGTTATACATCGTCTTTAGATGGCCGATATACAATATCGTCCTTAGTTCAAATTTTACAACATGAGCCCTCATCTTCTAAAATTTGGGAGGCATACATACATACAACAAGACTAGGGTCTTTCAAGCTTATGGAATTTTTCATGGAATTTTTCAAGACTTTCAAGCTTATGGAGTTTTTCAAGATTTTTCAAGCTTATGGAATTTTTCAAGCTTAACGGTTTTTGTCGGATTGATCCAAGTTAAAGTTTCTCTAAATTTACCAAGAGTGGCTTAAGTTCAAGGTCTTCAAATTTTTTCAGACTTGGACTGATCATATTCGACCAGTAGGCCGATGGAATCAATTACAACAAGAAGGTGTCTGTTCACAAGAAGGACATAAAATATATTACATTACCCTAAGAAGTTTTCAATAGCTGCAATCGCCCTACGACGGATTCGATCAATATTTTCTATAATTTGGGCGTCATCGGCCATCGACCCTAGGATCGGCTTTAAAGATTTACTCAGGGTTGCCAAGTGTTTGGCCGATGCCTTCAGCTTCGCCGTCTGGTCTTCTATAGCTTTCGGCGATGCAGCTATCCCGTCTTGGACTTCTTAGATTTCCTTGCGAGTTGCTTCTAGCTTGGAGACGAGGTCTGCTTTGAGGCGTTGGAGTTCTTCAAGTCTGTTCTTCAAGACAATCGGCTCCACAGCCAGCTCATCCAATTTGGTCTTGTCAGAATTGACTTGAGCCTTGCTAGCGGATAGGGCCGATTCCAGGCTCTCGCGTTCCCGCCTCTCCGCGATCCTTTCTTTAGCTTTCTGAAGCTTGAAGCGGTATTGTTCCAGGAAGATGGCCGGTGTTAGGGTCTCTATCAGATCTTCGGGCAGTTGGTCTTGAATTTCTTGTACCCTGACTCTGATGGGAGTACAATCCTCCACCAAGAACTCCAGGGAGGATTCCAGACGATTGGCGATATCAGATAGCCGGTCCTTTAGTTCTTCAGGGATCGACACTTTGGCTGTCACAGGGGGCTCCTTGTCCTCATCATCAAGAAACTGGTCGATATCGAAAGAGAACATATCGGCCAGGTTCTACAAATATCAGTGTAGGTCAAGATTAGCCTTGTCAAGCAGCAATAGGCAAAGAGGATCGAAATAACCTTGGTTACCTGTGATGGAGCAGCAGTGGTACTCGCATCGGCTTCCTTTTGCTGTATTGAAACAGTAGGCGAAGGGGTTGGCCGATGAGGTGCAGGTGATGGAGCCCGTGGCTGAAGAAAGACAAGAAGATGATGAACAGGTGTGTGCTTTTATGAAGAAAACGCAGAATCGACTCTTACCGAAGCAATCGGAGATGGTGGCGGAGAAGGAGAAGGAGTCCTCAATCGAGCCTTGGCCTGTTGACGCCTTTGTAGGGTTGCCTTCTTGGTTCTTAAAGGGGCCGATTGAGTTTTCTCCTTGAGTGTAGATGACGCAGCAGCCTGAAAAGGATATCAAACTATAGTACGCCAATAAGAAGGAGATTGCATGAAGATTGATGAAAGTAAATATGCTAACCGTGCGGACTGCATGTCTAGTCTTCCTTGGTTGAGCAGCGCCGGCTCGGTCATTGGCCGATGGGACTTTGGTGGTCTTGACCGATGGTTTCTTGGACGTTTCAACCGATGAATCTTCTTCTTCAGACACATCGGCAGCTGCTGCATCGACCTCTTCCTCCATCATTTGTTCATCAAGGAATTCTTCCATGGAGGGGTTTAGCTCTTCGAGATCGGCCTGGTCATCAGTTTTGGCCTTCTTGCTGGATTTTTGGGATTTGCCCTTGGCTGGCGCTTTCCTCTTGGGATTTTCTTTAATCATCGGCCCTTGGAGTAATGATGATACCAGTGGGGCGGTAAGGCCGATGATTGATTCCAGGATGGTTGATCCTGATGGAGCCACAGCTTGAGCATAACAAATTCCTTGTCCGCTGTTGCTCATAGATGGGATCGGCTCGTCTGGGACTTGAGGGCTGATACCCTGGATAAGCTCTGTCACGTAGAATCTGGCCGATTGATGGAAAATGTGAGCAGCCCATTCTTGCCACCATGCTTGGTAGTTGATATGTACAAAGGGGCTCAGATGCAATCGATCGCAGTCGCCCAGGTTCGGGGTTCTAATTTCCAGTACCTTGCTCATGACCAACCCTGATGGCACTATGCCCCTGCTCTCTAGGAGTCTATGGAAGTATAAATTAATGGGGAGTTACCCAAGCCCGCACTGTCTAGCAGCTATCATGGGATTATAGAACTCATAAGACAGGCTGCTGCGTCTTCCCTGAAATATGCCTATCGGGAGCAGGCATGGGGTGATGCCGATCATAAATGACTCTCGGGATTCCATGTCGTCATTTATCAGGTTCAACTGAAGATCATCAGGAAGTTCAAAGCCCTGGTCTAAGAGGTAAAGGCACATATCCATCTTAATTGATGGGGGTCCGGTGTAGAATCGGATGAACCAAGTAGACATGTCTTCGGCCGATTGGTCTGCTCCAGGATAGACAGAGGCCGCCTCCCCAAAAGACATGCATCTTCTGGTTCTATGGTCTTCATGATCGGCGTATTTTGATGGGAAAAGGGAGTCCGACAGTGGAGGCCGATCAGCCATGGTGTTGGTATGAATGGTTAGCCAGAGCTGAATAAACCACCATGGTCCTCCGTGAGCCACAGTCTGCTTCAACATTAAATCCTGAGTAGAGACATGAAGCAGTCGATAAACAGCTCCCAGAAGATATCGGCCGAGAGGGATTTGTTTCTTGTCGACTAGAGCTTGGGCCAGATGTTGGCAATTGGTAGTTGGGCCATAGGTCGATCCGCAGAAAACAAATCTTTCTAACCACAGTATTAGGAAGGCCACATGTTCTCTCTCTGAGACTGACCCTTGTTCCATATACTCAGAGATGTATCCAGACCAGCCTCCGATCTTCTTGGTTTTCAATTTATGGCTGCTGTTTGCTAGGAGGCTGAAGGGGTTGATCTCAGACTGAATATCTAGTCCTGTTAGCATCTTGACGTCAATTAAAGTTGGGGTCATCGGACCTTGCTTGAACAGGAATGCGTTCAAGGTGCTAGACCAGAAATATGTGGCCGCCGACATGAGTGGCTCGTTTTTCTTGGTATCGGCCAGGGACAAAGTAATACATTGGCCGATCCCTATCTCGTCCTAGTGGACCTGTTTGGCTGCAGCGATTCTCTTATGTCCGGTCCTGTACCCATTGAGCTTCGACGGCCAGGATCTAAAAGTGTGTTTCCATGAAGAGACGTTGGGCTTGGCTTGTTTGAAAGGGATTCTGTTCGTCTCAGCATTGATTAGCCAGGTTGGGTCGCAATCGCCCATGGGGCCTAGCAGGAATCTGTGTGATTTGTCGATGGTGGGGATCAAGGTTTGGTTTTTGAAGACCTATATCATAAAAACAACGATGAAAACATAAGACCTGGGGGGCAAAAAGCTGAATCCTTGGTTCGAAGAAATCGGCAGGAAAGTGAGAATGTGGATGCAGAGGAGATTGACTTACTACAGGGATCTCGGAGGCGTAAAATGGAGCGGAAGCCATTGGTGTTGTTGAAGAGGTCGCCGTTGTGGGGGTTGATGCCAACGGAACGACGAGGGGTCGCCGGAGTTGAAGAACGCGGGTAATTGCTAAATCGGCGACGGGAAGTTGCGAATCTGGATCTGCGTGGTTTTCAGGCAAACCCTAGTAAGGAAGTTGATGAGTTCTTCGGGGCTAATACCGCCACGTTATATAATGAAGCGGAATTGGGGGGCATGTGTTAATGGCGGTTTTTCGTAATCGACCCGAAGAAGAAAGAGGAAACCGAAGCGGAGAAAGGGAGCTAAATTGGAGTCAAACCAGGTCTCGTATCGGACACAGTTAGCGTCTCGGACTCAATGAGGTGCTGGCAGAAAGACTGTATCGGCCGATTCGGATTTGTATGGTTATCGGCCGATAGAGGTTAGAAGTTGACAGAGTCAGCATGGGCTTGGTTTGGGCTCAAGATAAGCTTCAAGGAAGTTGCCAAATAGAGATAAGGCTCGGTTTTAGGCAATTGTATCTTGTAAATCAAGTAGGTTTAGATCTAATCTGTGGCAAAAGTCTGCCGTAAAGACTTGTTGTTTGTTAGAGATAAGATCGTGTCCTATAAGGACCCTGTTGTAATCTCGGGTATAAATATCCCGATAGTCTGTACATAGAAACTCTCTCACAACTCAATACAACAAACCAGTTAAATCTATTTCGGCGCATCGCCAACCCTCGCAAGAGGTTGATTTTGACGAGTTCTTGCTTCCCTGGAGTAGAGGTAAGAACTCGTTCCCGACGATCTGCATCGTCGGGGCTAGCGTGTCGCTTTAGACACGTTAAGCCTCGATGATGTGATCGTTGTTTATCATGTCTTGGATAATCTTGACAGGTGTTTTAATTATGCGTCGCCAGCAATCTACTCGTTTTAGGGTTCATTGCCGATGACGGTTTAATTATTATGCTTGGCTAGATTGTTCAGTGTATCTACCATCCCCAAAAGCAATCGGCGACCTTATTTTCTTTGTGTTAAGTCTCGATTCACACTTTGAGTTGCCATCGACCTTAGTCCTGTTTTGAGATCTAACACAAAGCCTGTTTTCGGTTGTAATTAAGGATAGCACTGGGGTTTCAGCCAGTCTTACCTGATGCATATGATTATTACTAGGTTTTTATATGTATCTGCCATCTGCATGAATAGATCGATGAATATAGATGCATTTGTTATAGGTTAATCTTTTGGGTTTATCTGTGATGGGCGTGTTTATATTGATTGATTGGTTCATGTAGATTTGCACTAGAGTACTAGCTAGTGTAGTAATCTTTATTATCCCTTATCAGCCGATGTCGTTAATTGACATTAACATGTTGATGAAGGCCGATAAGGTTGGATTCATGCTTTAATCTTATTTTATCATGAGTAAGCCGATATAGCTTTGCCCTATCGGCTGGGCTATGACAATGTGTCATCGGTCTATTGGCTGATCGGCCATTGTTTTCTGATGTGGTTTACTTGTTTCTTGTTTATTGCAGATCAAATCAACTGGCACGCTCTGCACACGACTAGGCAAGCTATTTGGACCTGCACTGGAGTTAAGCAGATCTCCCAGGCCGCTGTGGAAACGCGGAACCCGTTTTCTTGTTGGGCGGGTCTAAATTCTGCGCCAACATATGGCCCTTGTCATCCTCTTCATCTCTATCAAAGTGAACATCACTTGCTTGATCAAAGACTGCACAAACCTGACTCTCATTGGTATTCTTGCCCATGTTGAAGTTCTTCTTGTTGATGTCCTTTGCATTCTCTTCATTTTATTGGAAGTCAATGCTCAACAAGCTTGCAGCTAAGTCCTGACATCTCATGATACTCCCATGCAAAACAATCAACATATTCATTAAGTAACTCGATTACTTTAATCTTGTAATCGGCTTTCACTTTTTTTTACAAAAGTTGGCTTTGGAATAGTTCCATCGCCTATGTCTACCTCCTCTAATGGATCGGCCAATGTAAAACCTTGACCCAACGTCTCTACTTCATCAAAATTTTCTATACTCTCCCCAATATCGTTCTTTGTACATCGATACTCTTGCACCCACTTTTGCAACCACTCCAAATTAGTGCCTTTACTCATAATACATGGTTACATATCCTAGCCATGCTAAATTAGCTGGCTTTACAGAAACAAGTATCAAGCCATCTTTAAAGACACTAATAAAATCATACTTTGAAAGATCTAACCCTGATAAGCACTGAATACTTTCGTGTTGCCAGTCAATTGACGCATCGGCCATCGCAACCCCCACCGATGTATTTGCTTGAACAATCTCAATCTCATCGCCATTCCATTGAATCAAACATTGGTGCAAGATAGAAGGAACACAACAATTGGAATGAATACAACAACGACCGAAAATAACACTATAATTACCATGCACATCAACAATGAAGAAAGCGGTTGGCAACGTATTGTTCCCTATGGTAAGCTCCACAGAAAAGATCCCTCTCGCCTCTGTTGGTTCACCATTGAAGTCATTCAGCATCATGTTGGTCCTCTTTAACTCGTCATCTCCACACCCCAACTTCTTGAATAGTGAGTTTGGTATCAAATTCATGGCGGCACCTCCAACCACCAACATACAAGAGATCAGCTTCCCATCAAAGTGCCCTTTGAGATAGAGTGGCTTCAAATGACGATTGGACACATCGGGCTTCTCAAAAACCGCATCTTTTGGTCCTTGTGAAAGTTGGGCAATTCTGGCCTCAGCCATGGAAAAAAACTCCATAGGCAACATAACCACCATATTGATATCCATATTCTCCCTCAGTTGCGAATCATTACTAATAACCAGTGGCTCACCTCCTTCAAGGTCCTCACCATCATTGTCTTGATCAATCACCAGCTTCTCAACCTCCATTGGCTTAGGCCTCAACTCTTGCCTTGGCAGTAGCCATAATTCATTGAATCTCTTGTCTCCCAACTCTTTAGCTTTTTTCCCTTTAACTTTTGAGCACGAAGACGTTGCAACCTTCTTTTTTGGGTAGCCATCAAATTTGCAGGCATCCACCTTGAATTCAGGTCCATTCCATGGGCAATGTAGTGACCCCTAGCAATATTGCCCGACGAAGACAAAGCTCTCGAATTGCCTCCGAGACGGGCCCGATCAGACCGGCCCTTCACGGTGGCTCTTTGAGATATTTAACTATTTTCCACTCTTATAAGTGGCAATTAAGGATTTGCCACTAGACCCACATGTCATAGACACATAAAGGCCCACATGTCATAGACTATGAGTGCCAAATCCTTAATTTCCACATCTTAAAAGTGGAAAAAAGTTAAATGCCCCTGGCTCGGCTCCTTTGTTGCGTCGGTCGGACTGGCCAGAGGGCTCGGTCAGACCGGTACTGCTCGCTGTGTCAGCTTCGACTTCGGTCTTCTTGCCTTGGACCACCTTAGCTTCATCTCCAGTAGGTATGGGCACCTCATGAGACCCTACCTTGATGGTAATCATCTCTAAAGTCCTTGTCTCCACTTTGACGTGCTTTTGCTACACCTCTTTCCTCCTCAAACTATTTTTTCAATTGAAACCGACTTTTACTCGATGAAGACAATCGCTCATGTAGTGACCTTTGTGGCTCCGCCCATCCTTGATGAAATTGCATTGGCGACATTAGCAGCATAAACTCGTACATTGGCGGCGGTGCCCCCAATGGTATGAAGTAGGGATAAGGACAACCCAACAGTGACACTGGACAAGGCCCCCATGGCATGACTTGAGGATTGTATTGAAAAGGTGGCTCCAATTGCATTGGTGATTGACCAAATCTATTTCTAGGAGGTGATCTTGGTCTTATTCAAATGCAGCTCAAAAGACACCTTTGACTTTTGTAGTGTTCTAGAGCTCGAAGTGTCACTCTTCTCCTTCCAAACACCAACCTTTGGCCCTTTTTGAACAATCATCTTAGGCCAAGACTCTCCAACAACTACGTCCTTCCTCTTAGTAGATTTGGCCCTCTCCAGCTGAATCGACACTTTGTTGTCATTAAAGTCAATGGTATTCACCGAGAAAGGATCATGATCAAGCTTCATCTTAGAGCATTCAGTAAATTTCAATCGTCCTTCTTTACAGCCGATTGAACCTGTCGACGAAACACATGACAATCATTACTGGCGTGAGAATGAGAATCATGCCACTTATAATAAGTATGGTGTTTCAACTCTTCCAAAGATGGTATGACATGGCATTTAGGTAACTTAATTTGTTTGTCTTGCAAAAGATAATCATACTTGTCCACATCAAAATTATATTTAACTTCACAATGTTGATCCTTGCGAGGTGGTCGTTATCAAACTAGAGCAAACAAATGGTTTATTTTTATTAGTCCATGACCACTCGGCTACGTAAATATCATGATAACCATCATCATCATCATCAAAATTATCATTATCAGATAAATCAACAATACTAACATTTGGTTTCTTGTCATTGGGCCTAATAAACCTTTTAGTTTCGTTAACTCGGCTTTCTTGAACCAAACCTTTTTGCATGAGTTGACTAACATGAAAAAATTATTGGTCATCTAATCTTTCTTTAATAGGAGCAACTAAACCACTATAAGCATGGTCGGCCAAATCTCTTTCAGTTATATTCAAAGTAAAACATCGGTTTGTAGCATACCTAAACCTCTTGATATAATCAATGAGAGATTCATTATATTTTTTGTCTAACCGATGTCAAATCAGATAACCTAACCTCAGTCTTAGCAGTTTAAAAGTAATCATGGAATTTATGTTATAGTTGAGCCCAAATATAAATAGAAGTTACCGATAAAGAAGTAAACCATGTAAAAGCAGCATCGGACAAAGATAAAGAAAACAAGCGTAATTTAAAAGCATCTATGTAACTAGCTTCACCATATTGTATTAAGAATTGGCCTAGCTTCACCACATTATACTAAGAATTGACCTATGTGTTCCTACATGGTCTTACTATCTTCCACATTGAACTTAATAAGCTCAGGGACTCTAAAACTACAGGGATATGGGATGTTATCAAAATAATCAGGATATGGCTTTTGGTAACCCTAGCACGTTTCCTTGGCTCAATTCTAAATGCTTCTCTAATGATATTCCTCACACGCTCTTCCATATTCTCAGGCCTTGGTTGTGGATTTTGTGGCCCAATCATCGTCAGCAACAAACCCTAAAGCGAGTAAGCCGCTGGCGAGATAGAATTGGCAAGCCATATCAAGATCATCCAAGACATGATAGACGACGATCATGTCGCCAGGGCTTAACGTGTCTAAAACGACACGCTAGCCCCGACGACATAGATCGTCGGGTGCGAGTTCTTACCTCTGCTCTGGGGAAGCAAGAACTCATCGAGAGGCAACCTCTTGCGAGGGTGGCGATGCGCCAAAAGTAAATTATTTTTTGTTGTTGATTTGATTGAGAGAGAGTTTCTAAGTACAAACTACCGGGATATTTATACCCATGAATTACAACATGGTCCGTATAGGACACAACTTTATCTATAACTAACAAACAAGTCCTTATGGCGGACTCTTACCATAGATTAGATCCTAAACTGATTTAGATTCCTAATTTACAAGATACAATTGCCTAAAACCGGGCCTTATCCCTATTTGGCAATCTCCTTTGAAGCTTAACCCAAGCCCAAATCGAGCCCACGCTGCCTCCATTAGCTTCCTGCTTCTATCGGCCGATGGCCGTATTGAACCCACATCGGCTGATACAGTCCCTCTGCTGGCGCTCCAACTGGTCCGATGCACCGTTGAGTCCGATACGGGACTTGGTCCGACTCCAGCTTGGTCCGATAGCACAACTGACCCGACTCGAATCATTCCTTCATCTCTGTGTCGGTTTTCTCTTTCCTCTCCGAGTAGATTACGAAAATCTGCTGTTAACACCATGAAAACGAAACCTAAATTGTTTTTAAAGCTACACGAGGCACAGAAATAGATATTACTCCTCGAAAAAGGAAATGGCAGCATCCCCTGCTTCCTCCAGCTCGGTCATGGTGTCCTCCCGTCGCTCGTGAACCCCTCCCTTGGTCACCATCTCCCCGATGTCAACCTTCGAATGTGTGAGCTTGAGGCAGGCGAGGACGTGACATGCGCCACTCTTGATGCCGGTGCGCAACCCATCGGCCACCTGCTCACCCCGGGAGCCTACAGCAGTCTCCAGTTTGGTGATAACCGAGCCCAAGGATCCCAGGATGGTTGTCTCGTCCGAGAACTCTAGTTGATTCTCATGCACACCGAGTCCTTGAGCGACGACATCGAACCACCCATAGTTCTTGTGCAGCGCTTGTCGGAGGGATGCCAAATTCTCCTTGGACTCTTCCAAGGAGCGTTCCAGCCCTTGATGTTGTCACTTGTTGTCGGCCATGACCTACCTCAGCTTGTCATTATCGGACTGTGATTCCTTCAGTTGGGTTTCCAGCTGGGCAATGTGGGCGTCGGCAAAGGTGGCGGCTTTCTCGAACCATCCGACCTCTGCAGCGACATCCTATGACCTCACCTCCAATAGCTGGCAGACTTGCAAGAGCTTGTCGGTGGCGAAAGACAAGTCGAGGATGACCAAAGCACCAGACGACAAAGGATGGAGTATGGGAGCAACGGCGGCAACAACGGGCGACTTGGAACTCACCTCCTTGCGAGCCCCCGCACTCTGCGCAGAGGTAATAGGAGAAGCACTTACACGAGCTTGGGCTTCTTTAGTATGGTGGCTCTCTTCGGAGACGCCAGCTGGGAATTCAAAGTATTCTACAGAAAACAGAAATTAGAATCTAGAAGGCTACCACGGTTGTCAGACAAACCTAGGTCTAGGGCCTTACCTCGGAGCCGCTAGTTTGCACTAGCGTCCCTGAACCGCTGGTTTTCGCCAATAGGGGCCCGCATTTCCTCTTTGTTTCGCTACCCCAGGTGATGGCAGTGGTCGCTTGCTCTAATGCCGCTTGCTCTTTAAGGGCGACAGACTCCTAGTGATCGACAAGCGGGCCGATTACGTCCGTCAAAGGCCACACCTACAAGAGCTTAGATTACTCCTCCAAGGGGCATGGATAAGAATGACGAGGAGGGTAGTTGAAGACACTTACATTTACTACGGCATCTCGTTGTCATGACGGGAGGTTGCATACTGGAGGAGGGTTGCCAGCGGCAGACGGCGGATCAATCACCACCAGCTTGACACGCCTTTCCACAGTCATGTCGAGGAGAGCTGCAAAAAGACATCAGAAGATAAGGTCAGATTCATCGGAGCCTGAGGTTTAGTGTTGACAGAAAGACTTTAGGCGTGCTATACCCCGCGATGATATCCGTGTCACATCGTCAGCACCCGTGTACTCATACACAGGGTGCCTGCAGGCTTGAAGGGGAGCGATTCGACAACGAATGAAGTCTTGGACGACCTCATATCTGGTTAGACCACGTTCTTGGAGGTCACGGATTTATCAACAAAGACCTTCAAGCTCAGGGTAAAGGAAGGTTTAGAAGTCCAGGAAGAAGAGTGTGCGGGTTTCTCATCGGGGGTGATGAGACTAGGGGCAGTTTTGTCAGATTGGAGATAGAACCATTTTGTCCAATCTTTCCTTGAGGATTGGCAGTTGAAAGGGATGTACATCCCTCTCATTTTGTCTCTGAGACAAAGTCCGCAACATCCAGAAATTCTAGAAGACTCCATTAATCTAAGCTCGTAGAAGTATCTAAGAAGATCTATAAAGGGCTATACCCTAAGGTACGCCTCGCATAGATAGATAAAGATACTAAGGAACAAATGGAATTGGGGTTCAGATGTAGGAGATAGATACCGTAGAAATCCAAAAGAAGCCAAAGAACTCGAAAGGAGTTAAAAAAACCACACTGGACAAAAGAGGAGAGGGTAAGTAGCAATGGGATCGGTAACTCTTTCGGTTTGTCCAAGCACCTATGTGCTAGGAAGCGATCCCTCTCGTCGTAGACTAGAAAGCGCCACCTCGTCAACATTTGACACCGGGAAATCCATTGGATGGCGGAAGGTGATTGACGGAGGATTATGCAAGTGATGCCTAGGGTTTCGGTTAGAAGGTGAGAGGGTGAGAGGCACTCGAAGGAAGAAAGTTTGTTTAGCGAGCGGAACCCAAATGGATCTCAAAACTGGGTTTAAAAGGTCACGTCCGGCGGTTCAAATTTTGAGTAAGTGAGAGATTGCCGTCGAGATTTTCTCAGTTTTGTTTATAGCGGTTTGACTTCTTTTTTACTTCAATCCAAATTCGAATCACTATGATGTTCTCGGTCAAGTCTGGGTAAAGAACTCGGTCGCATACTCTAAGCCTTCTCAGCAGTCTGAGAACGGTCAGATGAGTACGACATCAGGTGTTCTCAGGATTTGGGATCGAGGACTAAGTTGACTTATTTGCATTGAAGTCGGGGGCTACTGTCAAAGTAATGGATAAAGCATACCTTCTACACATGAGTTCATGGAGTATACGGATACCATATACCTAGTATACGGGAAGGTGACTTTAGCGTAAGGAAATATGGCAAATACAGAAGGAAATTATCTTCCCGAATAATAGGTGTCAGAGTCCTATTCGGGAAGGATGAGGTCTCCTTTATTCCATATTCAGTTATGATTCTCCAAGTTCTACTTGAAAACCAAGGCAGTTTGTCGTATAAATACAAGACCCCTCAGGGGTACCGGATCATCTAGTAACAACCCATAGCCACCAGCCACATTAGATCTCGTCGAGTGTTCTCGACAAAACCTAATCGGCGGATTAGGATAGCTAATCTGTACTCTATTATAATCTTCGTGGTATTCCCATCCATAATCCTATATAAACTGGAGTAGGGCTATTATCTTTCGAGGAGTCTAAACCAGTATAAATCCCTGTCTCTGTGTGTTTGATACAGTTTCGTGTAGGCCTTAGTATCTTCGTACCCCAATACCCTCCAGATATCGTAGTCGCGATATAGCCCATCGACAAAAACATTAATGAAGACAATATTGATGATCACTACTACAAAAACCCTCATAGAGACCGGCCTTATAGGTGTCGGCTAATTTAAAACCGGCACCTATAGGCCTTTTTTCACTTTCGTACGATAAAAAATAAAGAACCGGCACCTTTAAGGAAGTATAGTTGCCGGTTCATTAGCTAAAACCAGCACTTTTATTATATGTACCGGTTTTTTAAAAAAACTGGCACCTATAATATATTATAGGTACCGGTTAATTAAAAAACCGACACCTATAATATATTATAGGTGCCAGTTCTTTTAAAAAACCAGCACCTATACAAAACCGAGCCGAGCTGACGAGCGAGCCGATCGAGCGCCGGCTTATCCATATAATCCTCGATCTCTTCGGCGCTCTCTCTCTCGCTCGCCTCTTCTCTCTCTCTCTCTTGCCTCTCTTAGTCTCTCTCTCTCGCCTCTCTCTGACTCTCTCTCTCTCTCTCGGATCCGGCCGGGCGGCGTCCCGGCGGAGGCGGCGTCCAAGGCAGAGGCGGCAGTGGTGGGAGGGGAGGCGGCGGGATGGGAGGCCGCGGCGGGCTCCGGTGATGGCGGTGATGGCACCTGCACCCTCCCCTCCGCCAGATCCGACGGGAGGGGAGGCAGCGCACCTCGACGACGGCACCGGCGGCGGCCGTGCCCACCCTTCCGGTAGATCTGGCGGGAGGGGGAAGGCGGGCTTGCCTTTCTCTGTCTCTCTCTCTCTCACCTCTCTCTGACTCTCTCTCTCTCTCGCCTCTCTCTGACTCTCTCTCGGATCTGGCCGGGCAACGGCCCGGTGATGGCCCGATGGAGGCGGCGTCCCCGACAGAGGCGGCAGCGGTGGGATCGGAGGCCGCGGTGGGCTCCGGTGATGGCGGCGATGGCACCCGCACCCTCCCCTCCGCCAGATCCGGCGGGAGGGGGCGGCGGGATGGGAGGCCGCGGCGGCCTCCGGTGATGGCGGCGACGGTGCCCACGCCCTCTCCTCCGCCAGATCCGGCGGGAGGAGAGGCGGCACACCTCAACGACGGCACCGGCGACGGCCGTGCCCTCCCCTCCGCCAGATCTGGTGGGAGGGGGAAGACGGGCTCACCTCTCTCTGTCTCTCTCTCTCTCTCTCGCCTCTCTCTGACTCTCTGTCTCTCTCTCTCGCCTCTCTCTGACTCTCTCTCGGATCTGGCCGGGCGACGACCCGGTGATGGCCCGACGAAGGCGGCGTCCCCGGCAGAGGCGACAGCTGTGGGAGGGGAGGCGGCAGCGGTGGGATCGGAGGCCGCGGCAGGCTCCGGTGATGGTGGCGATGGCACCCGCACCCTCCCCTCTGCCAGATCCGGCGGGAGGGGGTGGTGGGATGGGAGGCCGCGGCGGCCTCCGGTGATGGCGGCGACGGCGCCCGCGCCCTCCCCTCCGCCAGATCTGTCGGGAGGAAAGGTGGCGCACCTCGGCGGCGACGGTGGCCGCGTAGTCCTCCCCATGCGGCGACGGCGGCAGGGGTGATGAGTTCGGCTCGATTCGAGCCGGCTCTCTTTTTTTTTGGCTCGAACAAAGGTAAAGGTGCCAGTTCTAATTTCTACATAGGTGTCGATTGCCTGTATTGGTGCCGACCAATAGGTGCGGGTTGGAAAACCGGCACCTATAGCCAGTTCCCAGCCAGCACCTATGATGGTTTCTGTACTAGTGGATGTGACCGATAAACGTTTAAAGGCTTTAGAGGAGACAGAAAAATAGAAGAAGAGAGTTACCAAAGCCTATAACAAGAGAGGAAAAACAAAATCGTTTTAAGTACAGAACTTGGTATGGAAGACGATTTTGCCTTTAGATTTTAAATCTAGGGTGTTTGGTAAGTGGTCACCTAGTTGGGAGGGTCTTTATCAGATATATGAAATCATTCGAGAGAATGCATATTTTCTTGAGACTTTGCAAGGAGAACGATTTCAGAGATCAATCAATGGAAAATACTTGAAGAAATACTTCCCGAGTGTTTGGCAAGATGCTTAGGAGGTGATATGACTGGTAATTAGATTATCGCCCTAAGACCAAGTGTTCTATGTTTTTTAGCTCCCAAAGATAGCCAAAAAGGCAGGAACATGTGTTAAAATCCAAATTTGATATCTAAATTCGAACTAGGAAAACATTGCCAAAATTTGAAAAAAGACTAGGTTTCCTTCACGGGTCGGTCTGACTACCGCCTATGGGCCGATCTGACCGGCGGTGTAAGGCCGGTCTGACCGGTGGCGTGAGGCCGGTCTGGCCGGCTAAGTCCGAGTCCAAAGCGAATTTCGTCGGGTCTCAGGATTATTTGCATGGAGAGGTATTTTTCGAGTTGTAATTGGTCTCTAACCCGAGTTTGACGTGAAGGAGGTCCTATAGGAGGCAATACCAACCTCTTTATAAGGGCCAAGGCCGGTTCAAATGAACACACAATCTACTTTCAACACAATTAACCAATTGAATTGCTTTTTCAATATGCATTTACTTTTTTGCTTAGTTTTAGCTTAGTTTTGTCCATATATATATCGATTTGCACTGTAAAATGTACATCCTTGCCACGAGAGTACGATTATCTCTTTGTAGGTTTGTCATGTAAACCTTTCGTTCACTCACGAGACGGGTGGTTATCTTTATATCGATCTAAATCGGCCTAGAGGTTGGTTTTGATCTCTAAATCGGCTCCGCTAGCCAGTTTAGACTTACAAAACCCATCTTAATTTAGTTTTTGCTAGATTGAGGTGTTTGGCAACTCCATATCATTGCAAGGCGTTGAGGTGTCCCGATCGTGATTGTTTTTTTTGCCAAAAAAAAAAAGTTGTAAACAGGATGAACGGACGAACAGCCGAGGAGGAGAACACCACACTGCACCGCTGCGTCGACACCGCCACCGTCGCCACGCCTGCAAGCCTGGCCGCCCATGCGCGCGCCCCAGCCGACGCCGCCGCGACTGCTCCTGCTCGACGCGTCTTGCGTCAGCATCTAGGTTAGCATTTGCTCCCCGTGCGTGCTTGTGAACTGGGTCCTGTGGGAATTGGCAAACTTGCCGATTGGGCCATCAATCAGCCCATCAGACGTGTGGGAGTGACCCATCAGGGGAGGGAGGAGGTATGTAGGCCCAATTATACGGGAATGAGGTCTCGTTTTTCTTTCTTTAAATACATATACGAATTACATACCATACATCCATATTTCTTGTTTAAAAATTTTGGGTATACATCTGAATGCCCTTAAATTTAAATGGGCCCACCCCTGGCCTGATGTCCTGCCTCCAACCTAGGCAGCCATTCACCCAGCCGCCTCCTCCCACCGCCATCCCCCGCATCCGGCCTCCTTGCATGCCTCCTCCCATCCTTCCTGGACCTCATGGCGACGCAGCACCCCCCGCCCCAGCCGGCTTCCTCCCATCCGGCTCGCCTGCTCTCCGGCTCTCTACCCGTCCGCTGAGGCTCCATGCACGGAGCCCTTGCCTCGCATCCTCTCTCCTAAGGTCTCAAATCCCAAATCATGATCTCTCATCAAGAATGAGATAGAAGATGGGCTAGTACAAGGAGAAAAAAGAGTTTTATCGAGGCAACCACACGAGAAATCGGAGTTAGTAACATTCAAACAAGGCCCCAAAACTGTTGAGGCAGTGGGAACCAGACCTAGGTTGTATTCGAATGGTTGTGTTGGAAACTAATCTCTCGCGCACGCAAAACGAAACGACTCATTAGCGTGTGATTAATTAGTATTAGTCATTTTTTAAAAAAACGAATTAATATGATTTAAAACAACTTTTGTATAAAAATATTTTACAAAAAATACATCATTTCAGTAGTTTGAAAAATGTGTGGCCGTGAAAAACTAAAAAGGTGAATTGGGAACTCACGATAAAGTACACAGCCATAGTGATATTCCAGAACAACAACATCATTGGGACTCCCTTAAATAAAATGACACCAGTGATATATGCTGTTAGAAAGGTGTGCTCTCTCTGTCTTTAAAAATAATTGTCCAATTCTAGCATTAGATTTTTTTTTTTAACAGGGAGTATTTGGTGAGGGCCTCTGTTAAGCAATGGGCCATAAAAGTCCACAAGAGTTAATGGAAAATCGAGAAAGAAGCTATCATGGCTCAATGATTAAATGGTTGAAATACAGTGTTGCCGATTGATGAGGATATTATGGGCGTGGTATTAAGGGATTTGGAGTATTTGTCTCTTTATATCAGATCATGATTAAATTGTGTTGTAGTAACATTTGTCGTACCTTGGCAGGGACGGAGGCAAGATTTCACCGAGAGCAGGGGTGAACCATGCTGTTTCAAAATTTTCATTGAAATTATATATAAAATTTGGTATTTTTCCATTGAAATTCTTTGCCACATGTGGGCTCAAGTACAAGCTGCCCCATAAGTGTCTCCACCCATGTGTCTTAGTGTGTTTGATTAAATTGTGTTGTACCTTTTGTTATGCCTTAGTGTCGGCAGTATTCAAAAATGAGTTCACTTTCGGTTCCTCATGTTGACGTCGAGTTTGAATCGCATCCTTGAACCACAATATTAGAAATATTGACCCCCAAACTTACAAACCGGGTTAAATTATTAGGTTCTTCGGTAAATATAGATGGCTAGTTTCACTGACGTGGCAAGTTGACTCGATCCAATCATGCAAACTACACGCTTACATGGCAAAAACATAAATGGGCCCCCACATGTCGTCCTTACTCTCCTCTCCTCTTCTCTCTCCCTCCTCTCTCTCCCCTTGCTCTCGGTCTCTCCTCCCAAATCAAGTGAGGCATCCACATGTGAGCTAGCTGAGCGTCGCAGCGACGGGGACGGCAAGGAGAGTGGCTCAGCAATAAGGGACGTGGAGGTGAGCGGTGGTGGTGGCCGTTGCCGCAGCCATAGCGGTGACAAGGTAGGATGGGGTGGGATGGCTCAGGGATGACGGGGAACAAGGCGAACGATGGCAATGGCAGCCCTAGTACGGGGAAGAGTGTAGGATGTCGGGGTTGGCGCCACGCAGCATGTTCGGCAGCACCGTCATGCTGGCATTGCGATAGGGGCAGCGTGCTCGACCACCGAGACAAGACAGGTGGAGGCCAGGGGCTGCACCCGCTTTCCTCCCCTTGCGATGCTGCGGTGGCAACAGGGCCAAGGGCAGCGCCCATCGGGAGAGGTCAAGTGGAGGCCAGGGACCGCACCCACTTTTTTCCTCACATGATATTGTGGTCGCTGGCAGTACAAGGGTGGCACACGGCTACGATGCGCGAGCTTGAGGATGAACATCTCATAGGAGCAAAGCGAACACAACGGGATGTGGGGGATGCGTAAGGCAACTGGTGCGCATAGGCTGCAGTGGCGGCACTGGCAGTACACGGCCTTCCTCACGCGAGAGACAGCCTCACCTTTAAAGCGTTGGCACAAGCAGCCGTGTAATAGCCTACCCTTCAGAACCGCATAGCCCATCCCAACTGACAAGTGGGCTCACTTACATATACCACCCCACTTAGACTTTCTTTCTCGCCTTGTGTAAAAGGGTTAACCCAAGAGTGGTATGGTTGAAGGGAGAGAAAGCTTTATATGTTGGTTCCACCATTATTAAATGAGCAATATGTACTAAACATACGCACACAGCTCTCGTGGGCCATACAGGATAAATCCTAATTAGGCCGGCATGTCACACATCCCCCCTAAAGGACCCAACATCCCCGTCGGTCCAACTTACCCACATAGCCATACAGACGTATAGGCAAATGCCATGCCATGTGCCTCAAAAGGGCCCACATGCACCAAATGCCCGTACATTGACCCGTACAGACAACCGTGAGGGTTGGCTCTGATTTCATTTGTAACAAACTACCCTCTAGAACCGCACAACCCATCCCATCTAGCGGGCGGGTCCACTTACACATACCACCACACTTACACTTTCGTCCTCAATTCGTGTAAAAGGGTTAACTGAAGAGTGGTATGGTTGGAGGAACAAAGCTTTATAAGTTGGTTCCACCCTTACTAAACATGCACACACAGCTCTTATGGGCCACACAGACCAAATCTTAATAGGGGCAAGATGACACACACCACGAACCTCTGTCACACCCTGAAGTTCCCCTTTTCTTTAGCTTTAAATTCATTTAATAAATAGTCTTAAGAAATTGTTTTAAACCCTAATTAATAAATGTATTTAATAAGTGGAATTGGCATGGTGGAATTTTTCTTGAGTTCCCCATGTTAAAATATATTAACAGGATTTTGTAGTGGAATTTTCAAAGCACTAGAAATAATTTTAAACCAATTAAAATCAATTCTCGGCAATAAATAAACCCCAGAAATTCACTTTTCCTTTTTCTTTTTGTTTTTCCCATCCTTTTTCCGTTTTTCTTGGGACGTCGGCCCATCCTCTCCGCGCGCCCGCTCTTCTTCCATTGGGTCGGCCCGAGGCCACGACCCAGCCGCCTCCCACGCCCCCTCTCCCCTCCGGGTCACCGACAGGTGGGCTCCACCTATCGGGCCCGTCCCCTACCTTCGGTCGGAGGAGCCAACCGCCACCCCGTGCCTCCCGGCCCTCTTCGCCCACTCCACCCGCTCGCCGCAACCGCCGCCCACCTCCTCCGCCTTTCCCGCATGCACCGCGCCCACGAGAGGCCCGGGATTTGGTTTTTGAATCCCGGCCATCTCTCTCTCTCTTTCTCTCCCGCACACGTCGTCGGATTCCTGCGCTCCCGACCACGTCCGAGTCCCCGCCGTCCCTATAAAGGTCGCCCTCGACCTCCTCTCTCTCTTTCCGTGCTCATCATCGTCTCTCATGCGCTAAGTCGCGCCCGCTCCATCGTTCTCTCCACCGCCGCTCGCCACTAGAGCCGCCGCCTAACTGCGTCGTCGCCACCTTCGCACTCGTCGCACCTCGGTCATCGTTTGCCGCCGACGTTCGTCGTCATTACCGTCGTCTTCCACCGTGCCGGCGGGTCTCCGGTGAGGAGCTCCTCCTCCTCTTTTCTCCCCCTTCCTTTTTCTTCCCGCATCGTCGCCCATGGCTGCCGCCGCTGTCTTTCGGCCGCTCGCCGCTGCCCGCGTCACTCGCCGCCACATCCCCGTGTCACCGGCGTCGTCGCCGTATCGCCATGGCTGGCCAGGCCGGTTTTGAGCCGTGCCCGAGCCCAGCAGCCACCTCCCGCCGCATGGTCCCGGTCCACAGTGGATCGACGCCCTTGTGCCGCTGATGGGTAGGGCTTGCCTGTTGGCGCCGGTTCCCTTCCCCACCCGGCTGACGTCAGCCCTGGGTATTATTGTGTAATAAATTGTTAAGGTGTTTTCTGTTTATAGTAAAAACACATAAAATCTTCTTAAATTCATAACTAATTCATCCGAGCTCCATCTTAGTCCATTCAAATCTTAATAAATTCATAAAAATGCCTAGAATCTATTAAAAATGGTTTTGTTTCCTGTTTCAATAGACTTATAGCCTGTTTTGCATATGTGCTTTGTATGTCACGTAGATTCTGGCGTTTTCAAAGCTCTGCTTTATTTCGAGGTTGTTGCAGAGGTCCCTCCAGCACTGGAGCAAGGCAAGTCATGCATGTTAATTGATCATATTGTACCTATTTCACAAATGTCTCGCTTTCTATTAAATATTGCATTTATTTTATATGTCATGTGAGATGGTTACCTATACTTGGCCATAGTTTGTTCATCTTGTATCATTGATAACTTGGGTATTGATATAATTAGATGTTGGTTTAGGAAATGCTTAGCCATGCTTAGACCAACTAGCTCAGTATGGGAGATCTCACATGTAACTGTTGACGCCAAATTCGTACAGCCGATGAGGATCCGGCGCGCGGACACACGAAGGCCTGGGAGATCTGCTCAGCTCCAGTGCAGGTCCTAAAATTGATAAAGCACAGGCGTGCCAGTCAGTTTGATCCTGCCACTGACAAGATATGCAAAATAGCAGAATAGAAGGTCTATCGGCCGATAGGCCGATAAGGCAAAAACGTATCGGACGATAGGCCGATAGCCAAAACAACCGATCAGCCGACGGGCCGATGGCACAGTCCCAGCCGATCCAGGTACCAGCTGATGTAGTTAGGGTTTTGAACCATCGGCTGTGTACTAAGCAAACATCTATATAGAGGCGATCGGCTGACGATAACATGATAATATAGCAATGTGATATAGCATAATCCAAATATAAAATAAACATTGATCTGAAGATTAAAGCACACATCGGCCGGAGGTCCGATGGCATAAACTCTCAATAAGCAGATAAACAATAAATACTCTGTTGTCATCGGCCAGATCCAATCTATATGTAAAACTCTTGGGCCGATGTAACGTCCAGATAACTCACCGGCTGAAACCCCGATGAAACCCTTATTGGCAGCCAACAAGCAGGCTAGAGATTACGATTATAATCATGATTTAGTAGGTCAAACCGAACTGATGCAGCACTAAGTATGAAAAGAAACGCAAGACCTAGACAATCAAGCCCTTGACTGATTTTCAGGATGGTGGATACCTTAGCTAATCTAATCTAGCGAGGCAATTTAGTCGATACCGGCGTAAACCCTAAAATGAATCTTGGCCAATATGATTAAATCGAGACGCCAAACCAGATTAACTAAGATATATGATAGTAGGTGCTTACGTTGACGAGATCAAAACGTCGAAGCCCTAGCCCTGATAACGCAGGCAGCCATAACGAGACTTACCCCTCGTGGGAAGGGCATGAACTCGCCGAAGAAGACGAAAATAAAAAGGTTGGCGATGCGCCGAAGTTGTATTGATCGTGAGATGAAAATTATATGAACCTCGGGCTTACATATTTATACCCATAGGCTAACAAAGATCCTAACAGAATACGACTCAAACTTTCCTAAAGATAAAACAGAAAGCTAACAAACTCTTCCTAATTAAGAGATACAAGCCGCATCCTCCTCAAACTCGGTCTTCTCTGGATAAGATCTTCCCGAATCTAACAAGAATCCGACTGCTGTTGGTGGTTGGTTTAAGATAACCCCCATCAGCCGATGTAGAACTCTAGGCCGATGCTAGCTTCGAGCCGATATGGATCCTGGGCCGATGAGGACTTCGGGGCTTACCAAATTCTGGTGTTAACAGTAACTTATACCTTGGTTTAATAATGATGACTTTTGACATGTACCATTATGGTATTAATATAATTAAAATATGCCTAATGGTGGGCTATGGGCGTATGGTTTTGATAGACGCGCCTATGGCAGTTAAGGACCGGTTCGCGGAAAACCCAAGAAGAATTAGCGTACTTACCACAAGCCAGCGTGGGCAATAGCTGGGCTTGTAGTGTAGCTTTTCTCTTTCCGACGTACCCAGGCTAGGGTGGGTGTGATGGAGTTGGGTCGGTCGGGGTTGTACCAGTTGATCGGCTGCCGGATTCACCGCGGCACAAAGGGGGGCTGCCTACCCTGGTTTTAAGGGTAGGGGCGAAACCTGAAGTATGGTGCGATTGGTTAGGGAGGGTTATGCAAAAGGTCATGTCACAGTTCCTTTTCGGTAAATCATGGTGGTATGCCGGCACACGGCCACGTATCGTGGGACTGTCTTGTAGGTACAGTTGTATACCTCTGATCAGAGTAAAACTATTCGAATAGTCGTGCCCACGGTTATGGCCGATCAACCAGATTCACCGTGATTTGTCCCATTAGTAATAATTTGACCTAGTGGAATTGGTGTAGTTCAGGTGGTTGGTTAGGCCTGTCACAACGTGGTGTATTGTTGGACAGTGATGATCAATATTGTTTAATTACATTCTACAGTTTTACTACTTTCAACTACTGCTTTTAAATGTCTGCTTTATACAAAAGAACCCCTAGCCTCTCTTGGAATTACTTGCATCATACCTCCTATATTGGTATGACTTGCTGAGTACAGTGGGTAGTATTCAGTCTTGTTCTATCTCTCCACACCAGAGTTGGAGTACTTCTCGGATGAAGGTTGCTCAGAAGAGTAGGCTTCATCGCTATCGTCAAGGATGCCCATGGAGGGGAGTCGTCACGCTGCGTTCATCAAGTTTATCAGTTTAGCTCACTTTTATTTTCCACTGCATTTGTAAGACTTTTAATATGTTTGTAAGACGCGGATTTATAATCAACTTTGTCGTTTGTGTACCTTGGTCGGTCCTAGACAGCGGTTTTAATGCACATTCAGCTTGGAATTCTATTTCGGGAATTTCTAGACGTGACAACCTTGTTGGGCAGCCATGACAGGAATGTGCTCTGCAATGACCGCCATCGCTGTTGTGGGGCTTCTCGGTCTCACTACTGCTGTCCTCGGGCCACGCCACCCATGTCTTTGTTGCTGACCGTGCCATTCGTGGCTCATGCTCTGGGCGCGCCTCCCTGGTCTCCTTCCCTCTACAGCCGCCTCGCTCCTCTCTGACCGCTTCGAGCTCGGTGATGCTGTCGCCGTTACCGCCCAGCTCCTCTCCTACCAGCCAGTGCCCTTCTCCCCACCGTGAGCCGCCCTTCTACCCCTCGGCCACCAACCTTGAGAAGATAGGGAAGAGAGGAGGAAAAACATTGGCCCACTGACATGTGGGTCTAATGTGAGTCCCACGCTGACTTAGTTTATTTGATCGCGGTCAACTCACCACGTCAGCCAAAACCAACACAATACTGGCACTGGGACCTTATGTGCACTAGTATTACAAGTTGAGGGATGCATTGTATCCTCTTGTCAAAATTCATAGTATTAAAATATATCATATTTTGTCCAGGTTTATTTTTTGAGACAAAAGGAGTAAATAGGAGGTTAAGAAAACAAGAAATGTTGCAAGATCTTGTGCGGCACTAATCATCATGTTTTTATCTCCATTCCAGAACGCTACCGTGTGTGTGTTGTGGAAATTTCAACGGGTGATCGCTGGAACCAAGGCAACATTTGTAAAGACTACAAGCAAGGCAAGAATTTGATGGTTTCTACTGCACAAAATCCTGTTTTTTTTCTGTTGTTCTCTTATACATATGTCAAGCAAACTCGGATGTGGCTGTCATGCTTAACATTTCTGCTCCATTACCAAGAAATGACAATTTGTGTCAATGTGCTTACATCGAACGTGAAAAACACTGCAGAGTGGGATTTGCTGTTTTGGTGTCGATCTTCAAGGTGACAGCATTAGACTTCTTGCCTGTAAGCCATATGTATACCTTGAATTGAAGAGGTGTACATGGTCGTCATAGCGATGTACTTGGCCTTCCAAACTTCTCCTTCTGTGATTGCCAGCTGACTGGCTCGTTGGTGAGGAAGAAGAGCAGACCCAATCAGCTACCAACAATCCAATCAGCTGGCAATCACAGAAGGAGAAGGTGGTCATATTGACATCCTAGGAGGCAGAGTACATTTCTCCAACGACCACAGCTTCCAAGGTATGTTGATGGTGCATCTACTGGGCAACATCACAGGCAATAGGCCTATCTTGACCACCTTGAAGATCGATAACAAATATGCAATCTCACATCCTTTGAAATCTAGTGTTTCAGGATTGAAGCAAGCACATTAACACAATACATCATTTCATACATGAATGCTTCGAGGGAGGTAAAATCAACAGGCATCACAAAGCCACCCAATCGCCTGAAGTCCTAGGAAGTAAAATGGAAGGACTTCAACTGCTATTGTACATATCTATTTCATCGCAGGAAGGACTTCCACTGCATGTGTATTGTACATATATATTTCATCGCAAATAGGATTTTCCATGTTAGAAATAATCTTGTCATTATTACTATGCATGTTTATTTTGTTCATTTGCACGTAGAAAGTGGTTGTATAGGTCCCTGCATTGTAGCAGTGTGTGGCACCAAAAGAACACGGCAATACGTGCGATACGTAAAAGTACAGAGACTTGGCCGGAGTACGCATCGGGTCGTGCAAAGCGGCCGGAGAGTGACGCCAATATTTGCGACGTGCACAATGAAGCATGGTCATGGGGCCAAGCTAGTGATTAGTGGCTGCATGTGCATGCAAGCACGTTTAGAGTTTGTTAGCTTGCATGAAAGTTAGTTAGCATTTTACATTGCCGTTGTATAAATATGTACCTGCATCTTTGGCTTAAGTTAATAAGAGAAGGGAAGAAAAAGGACGTGAGCTGTGATAGCTGCGTCGCCAAATATTGCCTCTCCTGTGTCTTTGTTCTTTGTGTGTGTCTGTCAAAGAACGCTCAAGAGTTTGTGTTAGTGATTAGCACTAGAGTGAGAGGAGAGATTCCTAACATTCCAGTTACCGCAAGTCAAGTGCAGCATGTTTGTGGTGAGTAGTGTAGCATTAGTGCAGAACTACAAGAACAATGCATATGATGCTCATATGATTATCATTCATTCATTCACAAACAACAACTGAAGCAAGCTAACTGCAAATATCTGTTCATCTATTCTCAGCAGACCCTATGCCATTAATTCAAGAATAGTTTCATGACTGTAGCATTGCTAATGTGGGGAAGAATCTGAATATGTAAAAATCAAAAGCAGTATGGAATGATTATATCATAGATATGTGACCATACAATCAACTTATAGACTTCCAGCAATCTAGATTAGCACTTTGTTTAGAATCATAACATTGTTTATAATAAAGCCATGTAAATTAAACACCATAAGGAACAGTACAGTGTGAAAAAATAAAAAGGATACACAAGTGTAGCAATATATAATTGTACCAACATGACAATGAAAAATATAATCTGGTTCTCGAAATAATTGATGATGTGTCCTAACCTGGGCTGCTGTTCCTGTGGGATTTCATTCATTCATACTTTATTTTTCATATGAAAAACAATGGCTAAGCTATTTATGAGAATTGTACACAGTTCTTTTAAGTGTAGAAAGAATCCTATAAAAGTTTAAGTCAACCAGCCTAGCACTGAGTTCAAAATCTAACATTTTGAGCACTAACATATTTTGGTTGATGTTAAGGAGCTCAGTACAAGCTCTACCCACTCCAGTACCCATTTTCTGAAAAGGATTACTAATGCTCCTACCCAACTTGTGTGACACAGCTCTTAATTCTTCTTCAGACAGGACAGTGCGTGTGACCTCTGTTTTCAAGTGTGTGTATACCCTCTGTTTACTTATATATCTGTATCTTCTAAACCAAAATGCCAACACCATGCAAACATATACTACAACAAAAAAACCACATGGCAAACATATATTACCACAAAAAATGGTGCACTTGCCTGAAACATAATAAGCCTATCAAGCAAGATCATGGTTATCAAAGCAAGAATGACTGATGTACAATTAGCATCCTAAGCATCATGGTAATGAAAGGCAGGTTAATCAACATAGCTTCTAAAATTGCACAATAAAATGGATAGGGAGCAGGGAGAAAAGAACAGACCAGTTATGCCTGCGCTGGCAAATTGATGCAAGCAAGAAACTATGAATTATAGAAAATTAATTTGTCACCAATAAAATGTGATGATAGATGGGCCAATTTATCTCAAGGAACATTCTTAATGAAATTAGTAGTAGTACGAAAGCAGGTGAAATATTAACATTACCAGGTGCATACTCATCTAGAAGTAGTTTAGGCTTTAGACAATTGCATGATAAATAGCACAGCAAAACATCTTCAAAACATAAAAGTCACTCAGGCTGGCAAGTAGAGCTCTTCCCAATCCACAAAAAATGCATTGCCAACAACCTAGCGGTGCTTTGCTTGTAGATGCTGCAACAGAAAACTAATCATCTCGGCATGAGGCGCCATCCTTGAAGCATTTTGAAACATCGAAAGGGTCCTTTGACATGTTGAATGCCCCCTGGAAGCAACATGCTGTAGCATCTACAGGAAATGGACTCTCACAGACAATCAGCTTACAGTCTTCATTGGCCAATCTTGCAGAAGCCATGAAAGTGCTCAGACTGGCACGCAGCCGATCAGCTGAAGATGAACATGTATGTGTGAGCACAACGACTATCTTCTCTAGCACCTGCCCACGCTCGGCGATGAACTTGAGAAAATCAAGCTCGCTTCTTTGCATTTTGAATTCACGGATGATCACCTTCTTGATGTGCCTCTGGAGGCACTCAATTGGGGAGGTCTCCTGCAACAACTTGGGATTGAGCTTGCCGGTGGTGTTGCCACTAAGAGTAGTCTCTGACTGCAAATTAAATCGATTCAGGATCAGGGCACATATATTGTCAAGCTAGCTGTGGTACTCAATCATGCAGCAACAGTGTATTCAGCTGAATTCCTGGTGATTAATTTACCTGAATGTAGAGTGTCTCGACATTGGGAAAGCATCTGAGGAAGCTAGGCAACATCCTGACTTCATTGTTGTCGAAGAGTTTGAGCTGAATTCCCAACATCTGAACACTCGGAACCATAGTTCTTGGGGTCGGCTTAGTACCAGCCTGCAATAGATGACATTGTGCGATTTAATCAAAATGAGACAACTAAGATCAATCAAGATTGACGCATTGGGAGAGAAGAAAACGAAGACGTTGACGCCCACCCTGATGTCGGTGTTGCCGATGCTCAGCTCGTGCATTACAGGCACCAAGAATCCCAATACGCGCAGGTTGGGTGCATGACCAATCTTGACTCTCGTGCGCATGTTGATGATGCCGCGGACGTTGTCGATGGCACCGCCGATTCCACAAGTTTCCCAGAACATGAGCCTCTCGAGGCGCGCGGCGTGCTCCACGGTGATCTCTTCCACGATGGACACGCACAACTCGACGCACCGCAGGCTGTGGCTGGCGACATGGAGGCGCACTAGCCCCCGGTGGCAGACGATCTCGAAATTCTCCAGGACGGGACATCTGTCGAGCAGGGAGGCGAGCTCCCGCTCACCCATGATGAGGGAGCAGAGGCCGAGCTCCCGGAGGTGGGGGAAGGAGGCAGCGCGTGGGACGGTGGCGACGGCAGGGAACCTCAAGAATCCGATGTAGAGGCGGGTGAGGGAGTTGCACCTGAAGAGCGTGGCGGGGAGGGGCACATCGGTGTCGAACTTGGACGCACGGTTGACGAAGACGAGTTCCTGGACGCCCCTGGCAGCGATGAGCTGGAGCCAGAGCGCGAGCTCGCTCTGGTGCGCATCCATGGGGGTGCAGGTGATGTGGACGCTGCGGAAGGGGCCCGGGTGCGCGGCGAGCGCGCGGGACACCATGTGCGCGACGTCGCGCATGCCGTCGATAGCGCGGAGCAGGAGGCCGCCAGTGCGGTCCAACTCGTCGGGCCTGGGAGCGGGCCCGGTGTGCTTGAGGTGGCCGTCGGCGAGGACGAGCGGCACCGAGCGCCAGAGGCGGCGCCAGCGCGTGGAGAGCGCGGAGGTGCGCGCGGCGTCCTTGGCGGGGAGGCGGGACACGATGTTGTGGAGGATCCCGACGGGGAGGGCGCTGATGCGGTCGACGCCGTCGCGCGGGGGCCACGCCGCGGCGGCGAAGGCGAGGGGCGCGTGGAGGGAGACCGGCGGCTCGGGAAGCGAGGAATAGACGTTCTTGGTAACCATCTGCATGTTGTCGTCCAGCCCCATCACCTGCAGCGCGTTGGTCTTCATCGACTCCATGGCGGCGGCGGCGGCGATATGCCGGATCGGAGCTCCCCCGCCGGCAGCGCGGGAGGCGGGATTCGAAGGCGGCGGCGAGGGTTTTGGTCGGTGGGGGAGAGTGGAGGGGAGGCGGCGCTTGTGGTTGTGGGAGACGGAGCGAGTGAGAGAAGATGAGCGAAAGGGTTTCGCTTGTGCTTTTTTGTCTGTTTCCGTTGCTGGGCCAAATGTCGGAAGCAGGTTTGCCATGGGCCCAGTAAGCAGTTGAGTTTATCTGTTTCTATATGATGCCAGTATTATTATAATGGTGTACTGTTAAGCATTGCTTAATTTAATAATGGCCTGGCACTATCGTATTGCATGATATACTGTTTGGCTGCGAATAGCTGAGTTCAATTAAGAGATATATGTACAGTTCCGTTAATTTTACTGCTATCTAAAGGATTTACCACATCAGCAAAAAATACTTCTATAAATAACATAATATAAGCAGTGTCGACATAATCATTTAATTACACTTTAGATCATCTGGATGGATCCAATGTCAGCCAACCTTTACACGTTATTTCTCGTGTAAGGTCATCTCTTCGTGAGACATGTACACAGTCTCTCTACTAAACAATTATGCTATTTATTATGTGATACAAGTGGTTGTAGCTTCTTGAAGTGATGATCGGATTCTTTCTATTATATAAATAATAATAATAATGCTACTCCTGGAAATTTTTATCAATTATTAACTGCATTTCCGAAAAAACATTTGACCAAATGATATATTGTATAAACAATTGGTAAACTCAGTAGCATATTATGGAAAGGTACAAAGTCGTGACACTTCATTTAACCCATGAAAACTCAATGATATATCGTAGATTCTTTCTTGGCATAAAACTAGGATGTACAAGCAAAACACACTCGCACCTAGGGCGTGAAGAAAAACTCGTGGCTCACTAGTTCGCTTGACTCGCATATGTAACAACCCAGCCTCGAGGACCACGCAACCCAGTCCATTTGACAGACAAGTCCACTTACACATATCACTTTACTTATATTTTTCTCCTCGCTTTGTGTAAAATGGTTAACCTGATCCTTGCTAAACTAATAAGGTGGTACTAAACATCCGCAACATAGCTCTCATGCGTCACACAGTCCACATCCTAATTGGGCTGAGAAGTCATACACACCCCCCTCAAAGGACATGATGTTTCCATTGGTCTAACTTACCCTCATAGCCACACAAGTAGCGGTGAAAATGGTCACGAAAATTTCCGATCAACCGAGTGTCGTTTTCATATAAAGGGTACCATTTCCGATCGTTACCATTTTTGGCTATATAATAATTTTTTTCTAATTTTTTTACATCATATTGATGTCGACACTGAGTAGTTTAAATGATAAATATGGTCTACTGGCTAACCGAGCGTTGTTTCCAAAGAGATGCTACCAATTCCGATCATTTTCGACCTTTTTCACCCCTACACACTATAAGCAAATGTTCAGGAACATGCCCCTTCTTAGCGAACGTCCGTACGTGCAGTGTCAGCATCATATGCCATGCCATGTGCCTCACACAGTGCCCACATACGTCATGCACCATATGCCCGCATACTGACCCATACATGCAATTGTGAGGGTCGACTCTGATACAATTTGTAGCAACCCGCCCTCTAGGACCATGCAGCCCAGCCCATTCAACGGGTGGGCCCACTTACACATATCACCCCACTTACACTTTTGTCCTTGTTTCGTATAAAAGGGTTAACCCAGGAGTGATATGGTTGGAGGTGCAAGTTTATAAGTTGGTTCCACACTTGCTAAACTAGCAAGATGATACTAAATATGGGCATATAGCTCTTACGAGCCACATAGGCCATATCCTATTTGGGCCGAGATGTCACAGTGTTTGGCTCTGTTTGGCTTGACTTGATTAGATGTGTTACCAAGCTAAGCTGATATTTTAGCTCATTAGATATAATCAGTAGGGGTGGGCATAAAAACACCGAAAACTGAAGGCCGAACCGAACCGCACCGAACCAAACCGAATTCTCGGTTTATTTGGTGATCGGTGTTCTCTTCGGTTTTGTTTTTTCCCTGGCTTGGTCTTCGGCTCTTTGATCGGTTTTTTGTTTTTGGAAACCGAGGAAACCATATAACTGATCAACTACTATGATCCAATCTGATTAGGTGAAAGCCTTAATGCCCGGTCCTTTTATTGGTGAAAAAGCCCATTAATTCCACCACATCTCACCAATCCCCAAGGCCCATAACCTATCTAGGCCAGTTCACACTACCATCGTGGCCCAAAATCTTGCAACGCGACGCGTGTCCTAGCTTGCAACGTTGTAACAAGCACAACATTTTTTTTCTCAGCTTACTCGGTAAAACCGAGAAACTAAACCGAAGTAGATCGGTTTAGTCAGTGCAGTTTATAGATTTTTTACGAAAACTTTGGTTTCTTGTGACTGAAAACCGAGTTTATAGAAAACCGATGAAACCGAACCGCAATTACCGAATAAACCGAACGCCCACCCCTAATAATCAGCCAGTACGAGGTGAGCAACTTGTGAGCCAAATGCAAGCATCGGGCCTGGCAACGAGTGGACAGAAGCAACAACCTTTCAATAGTCCAAGAAAAAGCCCATCTATCCATCTTTAAGAGATTAACCCTAAAACCTAGTGCATGCTTGTGATAGTCGGCAGGGACAAGGCTAGTTCATGAACATGCGTGAGATGCTCATCTTGCGAATGCGTCCTAACCGCAAAACAACAAGTCGGGTTAGGGTTTCGGGGGTGGGGGTTTGGTGAGGGGAGGGTGGCATTGGGGAGGGAGAAGTGGGGGATCAGGCTTAGAGGGATGGCCTAGGAGGCGGCAGACTGGCAGTGGGTGGTGGACAAGGGCGATGGTGGTGTCGCCGGAGCCGTGGGGTCGACAGCGGGTGATGGGTTGGTGTTGGTGATGGGTGGCAAAGTGAGGTGAAGGGAAGGGGGAGGAGGCCTGCTGATGTGGGGCCACACAGGCATGTTGACGCCTTCTGGCATTGACGAGGCTAGGTGGTTGCACGGTAGGGGGTGACGATGGAAAAAGGGGCTGACTTGTGATGGCCCAAAACCGGGAGATATTGGCCCAACCGGAAGGAAGCCTTGCTAACCCAAAAGCTATCTCAAGAGGTGTGGGACTCCTTCCACTTTTAAGTTGGTTCAACTCCCCCTAAATAACCAATGTGAGACTATTCCCAATAATCTCCCCCATCACACATTGGTATCCCTCAACACTGACCGGCCCCACACACGGGCACATATGGGCCTCACACCTGCGGTCCACTAGGCTTCGGGGCTACACCACCCTGAGTGTGCACAATCACTAGAGATTGTGGACTTGGCCCTGATGCCACTTGTTTGTTGGCCCAAAACTGGGAAACGTTGAGCCAACCGGGAGGAAGCCTTGTTACACCTCAAAAGCTAGCTCTTGAGACGAGGGACTCTTACTTTTAAGTTGGTTCAACTTCTCCTAAATAACCAATGTGGGACTATTCCCAACAACCTGGTTGACGGATCGATCTTGTGGGAGGCCGCTCGACTGTGCCTTCTCTTCTCCATAGGGGAAAGCTCGCTGGAGGGGGAGGAAGGGGCTCGTCGGAAGGAGGCCACCGTTGTCTCACCGTTGGGAGGCCGTCAGAGTCATCGTCGCTCGTTCGCTCAGTCATGAGAATGATTAGATAAGGTGGAGGGAGAATGAAAAAAGATGGGCTGGGCTATAGGAGTGTTTAGCGAACGCTCACACAGTAGACCCACACAGTCGGCAGTACTCTCCTTTCCTCAATTCCTCTCAGTTTCTTTTCGTCTCACTGTTTGCCTCGAGCCATAGTGCGAACACCGCGGCCCTTAGGTTGCGGTGGGTCCCAGACGTTGCCCTAGGCCGTTGCCAGCCGAGGGCCTCCTCACCCCGCCACTGCCTCGCCATCCCCTCTTTCGGCCACCCCTCCGCTCGGTTATGGAGAACAGAACAGCAATATAATGAGCACGAGCAAGCACATGGGAATATGTGATTTGTTGATTTGATTGTATTTGCAGACCCTAAACCTGTGATTTGGTTTGATTTTGTAAACTTGAACTTAGATTGCATTTGCACACATTTGGTTTGGATGTGTTGCCTCATGAGCCTAACGAGCCAGTTCGAGCTGGCAGATGAGCCGAGCCAAAACGAGGTAGAGTTCTAGCTCATTATGCTAATGAGCTGAGCGGAACTGAGCTAGTTAATGGCGAAGCCAAGATCTAAATACAAAAGGTGCAAACTTGATAACTGATTGCGATAAAAAAACAACGTAAAATATATATGCAAATTTTAAGGCATTCTATAGGTAATGTATGTCGTATCAACATAAATTATTAATTTGTGTCCTAACCTGGGTTACTGTTCCCATAGCATTTCTTTCATTCGTTTATTTTTTTCCTTCATGTGAAAAACAATGGCAAAGCTAGTTTATGATAATTGTACACAGTTCTTTTGAGCGTACAAAGAATCTTAAAATGGTTCAAGTAAAACAACCTAGCGCTGAGTTCAAAACCTAAAATTGCAGCACTAACATGTTTTGGCCGACATCATTAAGAACCTCAGTACAAAGTTTTATCGACTCCAGGATATTTTTTTTCTCAGAAGGATTTGCTAATGTTGCTACCCACTTTGTGCAACACAGCTTATTTCGTCTTTAGATAGGGCAAAGAATGTGGCCTCTGTTATCACGAATTTGTGTAACCTCTGTTCATTAATATATAATGCATCTCCTTGGATTGCAAAGCAAAATGCCAACCCCAAGGCTGGCCAACCACTGTAAAATGAGGAAGAATGCACCATGCGAACATATATTCCGTCGAAAGCAAGCGAAATATTAGCATTACCAGGTGCATAATTTAGCATAACTAGTGCAATGCAATATTAGGCCAGCCTTAATGGAGTTTCATGAGGGGTTTCATGCACATTAAATAGAGTGTCACATCAATAAAAAAAGCTTTTTGTATGAAACTAGTAGAAGAGAAGAGAAAAGTTTCATCCCCATGAAACCTTTGAGCGTTGTTTCCAAGACATTGGAAACTGGATGAAACCCCCATTGAGAGTATTTTTTCCTTTCATTGGGTGAAAGAGGGAGAAGAGAGTTAATGGTGGGGCTAAAATAACAAGTGAAACCGTGTAATGAAACTATGCACTGAGAATAGAAGTCAGTTTCATCTTAAGTTTCGTATCTTAGAAACCGAGAGGTGAAACATTGCATTGAGACTGGCCTTACAGAAACTCAGCAACAAGTAGCTTAGGCTTTAGACCGGTCTTTAGCATGAAAAATAGCACAGCAAAATATCTTCAAAACTTAAAAGCCACTCAGGCTAGAAGCTAGAGCTCTCCTCAATCCACAAAAAGTGCATTTCCAACAACCTAATAGAGCGTTGGTTGTATATGCTGCGATAGAGAACTAAGTAGCTCGACATGAGGCGCCATCGATGAAGCATTTCAAAACATCGAAAGGGTCCTTTGACATGTTGAATGCCCCCTGGAAACACCATGCTGTACCATCCGAAGGAAATGGGCTCTCACACACAATCACCTTGCAGTCTTCATTGGCCAATTTTGCTGAAGCCATGAAAGTCCTCATGATGGCACGCAGACGATGAGCTGAAGACGAATACGAATGTGCCAGCACAATGACAATCTTCTCCAGCACCTGCCCACGCTCGGCGATGAACTTGACGAAGTCAAGCTCGCTCCTTTGTACTCTGATTCACGGATGATCACCTTCTTGATGTGCTTCTGGAGGCAATCGATTGGGCCAGTCTGCTGCAAGAACTTGGGATTGAGCATGCCAGGGGGCTTGTGGATAGTGGTCTCGCACTGCAAATTAAATCGGTTCAGAGTCAGAGCACACATATTTGGCAGATGGCAATCATACAAATTAGAGCATTGCTGGTGAAGCTATTTTACCTGAATGTAGAGTGTCTCGACGTTGGGAAAGCATCTGAGGAAGATAGGCAGCATCTTGACTTCATTGTGGTCAAAAAGTTTCACCTGAATTCCCAACACCCGGACGCTAGGGACCATATTTCTTCGGTTCACCTTAGTACCGGCCTGCAGTTGTCAAATTGTACAATTCAGTGAGATGAGAAATGTTAGATCAATCAAGATTCACTCATTGGGAAAAAAAATAAACTAGATGAAACTGACAAAATGTCGCCACCCACATTGATGATGGTGTTGCCGATGTTCAGTTCATGCATTCCAGGCACCAAGAATCCAAGAAAGCGCAGGTTGGGTGCATGGCCAATCTTGATCTTGGTACACATGTTGATGTAGCAACCGTCCTCGTCGACGACACCGCCGACCCCGCAAATTTCCCAGAACATGAGCCTCTCGAGGCGCGCGGCTTGCTCCACGGCGATCTCTTCCACGATGGACTCGCACAACTCCACGCAGCGCAGGCTGTGGCTGGCGACGCGAAGGCGCAGGAGCCGCCGGTGGCCGACGATCTCGAGGTTCTCCAGGACGGGACATCTGTCGAGCAGGAAGGCGAGTTCCCGTACACCCATGACGAGGGAGCAGAGGCCGAGCTCGCGGAGGTGGGGAAAGGCGCCGGCGCGCGGGATGGCGGCGACGTCAGGGAACCTCAAGAAGCCGATGTAGAGGCAGGTGAGGAGCTGCACCTGAAGATCGTTGCCGGGAGGCGCACATCGTCGACCATCTTGGACGCCTGGTGGACGAAGACGAGTTCTTGGACGCCCTTGGCGGCGATGAGCTGGAGCCAGAGCGCGAGCTCGCTCTGGTGCGCGTCTATGCGGGTGCACGTGATGTGGACGCTGCGGAAGGGGCCCGGGTGCGCAGCGAGGGCGCTGGACACCATGGACGCGACGTCGCGCATGCCGTCGACAGCGCGGAGCATAAGGCCGCCAAGGCCGTCCATCTCGTCGGACCCGGACAGGAGACGAGGAGGGGCCCCGGTGTGCTTGAGGTGGCCGTCGGCGAGCACGAGCGGCACCGAGCGCCAGAGGCGGCGCCAGCGCGTGGACAGCGCGGAGGTGCGCGCGGCGTCCTTGGCGGGGAGGCGGGACACGATGTTGTGGAGGATCCCGACGGGGAGGGCCCCGATGCGGTCGACGCCGTCGCGCGGGGGCCACGCCGCGGTGGCGAAGGCGAGGGGCGCGTGGAGGGAGACGGGTGGCTCGGGGAGGGAGGAGAAGATGTCTTGGTAAGCATCTTCACGTTCTCGTCCGCCCCCATCAGATGCAGCATGTTGGTCTGCATCGAATCCATGGCCGCAGCGAAGCAGCTCGCCGGTCGCCGGCGGCAGCGAGGGTTTTGGTTGTTGCGGGAGAGCGGAGAGGAGAGGGGAGTGGAGGCGGCGCTTGTGGGAGTGAGCAGCTGAGCGAGGGTTTCGTTTTGCGAATTTTTAGTATTTTTAATTTTATTTATTTAAATATTTGTAAAAATAATTTTTCGTTTCGAAATATTACAGAACTAATCTCCAATCGTTCCCTGGGAGGGCGAGATTTAAAAATCGCCCTCCCAGATGGCAATTTTGATGGGCGCCGTCTGCCGCGTCGAGGTTATTTTGCGAAAAAGACCCTCGCCGCCCTCGGCAAGGGCGATTTTTCGCCGTAGGGGGGTCGCCCTGGCAATTTTGCAGGCGGCCCCCTTGCCGCCCTTGCAGAGGGCGATTTTTGCCCGCTGCCGTCCTTGGCAAAATTGCAGGCGGCCCCCTCGCCGCCCTCGCAGAGGGCGATTTTTGTCCAATCTCATCCTCTACAAGGGCGATTTTTGGCCAGCTCCCTATATAAGCTGAGTTCGCTGATCCGGGCGTCATTTGCAGCGCTTGAGACTCCAGAAGAAAAAACAGAGAAAGGGGTGAGGAAGAAGAAGGAGAGCGGCAAAGCCCTGTCGGTGTGCACACTCGATCGCAGGTAAATACAATATCCCGTTATATGTTTGTGTTATTTATTTTGTGTAGAATATTAGAAAAAAAGAATTTTTTGTGAATATTTGAATAGTTGTTTAGTAGTCAGATCTTGATTTATAAATTAGGGCATGATATAATTTAGGGAGTTTGACTTAGGACGAACCGATTTAGATGAACCTACGTAGAATATGTTCTGATCTATGTCTATATTATTTAAATAGATGTGTACCACTATAATCTGGATTTTAAAATTAGGGCATGATTTATTTTAGTCAATTTGACCTAGGACAAACCAAATTAGATGAACATATGTAGGATATATCCTTACCTATGTATACTTTTCTTTGTGTAGAATTTTGTTTAATATTTGAATAGATGTGTAGCACTTAGTTATTGATTTATAAATTACGACATGATTTATTTGAGGGAATTTGACCGATTTGGATGAACATACGTAGAAAATAAGTACGATTGGCGGTACATCTAGATCAAAAAACCAATTCGATATATTTTAACATCTAGAACAGAGAACACAATGTTATAGAATTTAACTTTGGCACAGATCGATGTAGGCAACATGTTCGTAGTACGAAATAAACTCAGTTTGAATCTGTTTATCAGGCGCAATGGCAAGCAAGGTCATATTTCAGATAGTTCACGGTAAAGGCAATGTTAGATATGGTCGAGATGGTGTTGATCTGTCAGAATTTAGTATGAAATCAAAGGGCATCGATAGGCCAGCCGATAAAACATTTGAGTCAGTCTATAGTTGGTTACTACGTGGATTTAAAGTGGATACAAGAGTGAACACAATGTCTCTATCCGTTGTAGTCAGTCGTGCAACAGAAGGATATTATTGGGAACTAATGCCTATAGATAACACCGACTCCTGGAGACGTTATGTAGAGATGGTCTTTGAAAGGTCCTGGCCCCTTGTTATTTTTGTGGTATTGCATGAAATCGATAGCAGTATTACAGTGCTACTAGTGCTACATGTTTGTAATATTTACAGTTAGTAACTTTGTGTTACCTCTTTGTATATAACTCTATTCGATCGCCGCACTCATATGTCACGAAAACATTTCATGTCATTCGCTACATCTACTCAACGAAACGACGAAAAACTTTCGGCGCGTAACAGAGGGCTACGATTGGTCGCTATCAAAGTAAGTGAATGCGAAACACAAACGGAGTACAACGGCGAGAAGGAAAGGGAAAATGGAAGACACGCGAAATAACATTTCAAGTTCGTTAGTTCGCTACACGTTGCGAGGTTGTAATGTACGCAACATTATTCATCGATACACCATACAACTACCAACTCATGCATACTACTGAGTGCAACGAGGCCACTTTCCCTTCCTCTGCGCATCGGGATCCTCCTCCATTGCTGCCTTCGCTCGCCGCGCACGCTTAAGCTTCTGCTCTCGCTCCTCCCTATACGCAGCAACACACCTCCTTTCTGCCTCAACATTGTGCTCTTTTTCTGCGGCCTCCTCCTTGCGTCTCTGCTCCATCTTCTCCTTGCGCTCTGCATCCCATTGCCGCATGTACTCCAACCGCTCCTTGTTTTGCGGCTTGATTTCGGTGTCGATCCACTGCTCAAATTCACATAGTGGTGGAGGGGTCTACAACAAATGCAATGTTTACTAACCAAATAAGTTGTTCAAGACTACTTAATACACCAAATAATTATTAGAAAACATCAGTTCCTCACCATTAAGTTAATACGGCGTATCTCAGGTGTTGGCTCAAACTCAAAATTTGGCACACATCCAGTATCTCTGCATGTACGTCTCCTCTTCATCGGACTTGGCTACCTTGCAAGGATCACCGCACCAGCACATGGGCACTGGAACACCGCTAGGCAAAGGCAATGGGTTGAAGGCATTTCCAGTCTTCGGGCGATAACTACAAGTCAACAATAAATGAAACACCCTAACCCGTTAATCTAAGATTCCTCATTTGATGCACAACGAATAACACATAATATCACAGAAACGATTTACGTTACCTTGAGTTGGTAGCTTTTCCACGCCTTGGCATCCTACAGTTTAAAAAAACAACTATCAAATATTGTAAACACCCTTAATACTTCTCATTGTACAGTCAAATATAGTACTACTACAAACCAAACGTGTGCACAACAAATCTAGCCTAAAATTATTCACACTTCTAAGTGCTACAGATCTACTCACAAATTTCAACATATCTACTCACAGTGCTACAGATCTACTCGCAAAAAATCTAGGGTCCACATCTAAGTGCTACAGATCTACTCACAAATTTCAAATACATGGTAATTACACTAGTATGCGACACAAAATATAACCATACGTCGGGATTTTATACTAACCTGCGCTCGAATAAGCACAGCAACAACGCTTCGCGGCTCTTCTCCTTCTTCCTCACCTCTCTCTTTTTTTTCCTTCAATTGTGACCGGTTGAAATGAGCACTTCCTCGGGCCATTAGGGCTTTATGGGATGCCGACCAAAAATTGCCCTTGCAGAGAGCGAGATTACACCAAAAATCGCCCTCTGCAAGGGCGGCGAGGGGGCTGCCTACAAATTTTGCCGCACCCCTCTATAGTCGTAGTTATACTTTTTCCATATTCTCATCGACAACACACAACTGATCAGCTTTGATGTGTTTTAGTACCAAATTACAAGGAAATTTGTTTTCTTACAAAAAATACTACAATTTATCTGTTGCATGTTTTATATTACAAGTCGTTTTGATTTTTTTCAATCAATTTTTTTAAAAGTTTAATCAAGTTTATAAAAAATATGGCAACATTTATATTATCAACTTAGTTTTATTATATTTAACGTTACATATATTTTGATAGTTTTTTATGTTACAAATATTGTTATATTTGTATAACCTTACTTAAATAAAATTAAAATAGTTTAACATGGGAAAAATTCAAAAATCATCCTTTTTACAGGCGGCCCCTGACAAAAATCGCCCTCTGCAAGGGCGGCAAGGGGGCCGCCTGCAAAATTGCCAGGGCGGCCGCCCTTTGGCAGGCGGCCCCCGTACAGGGAAAAATCGCCCTTGCCGAGAGCGGCGAGGGACTTTTTTGCATAAATGCCGCAACGCGGGCAGACGGCGCCCAACGGCCATCTGCCACGTTATCAAAATCGCCCTTTGGGAGGGCGATTTTTAAATGTCGTCCTCCCAGGGAGCGATTGGAGATTACTTCTGTAATATTTCGAAACGAAAAATTATTTTTGCAAATATTTAAACAAATAAAATTAAAAATGCTAAAAATTCTTCGTTTTGCTTCCCTTATGTTTTGTCGGCTTGCGTTGCTGGGCCAAATGTCGGAAGCATATGCATGTATGTCGCAGGCCCAAGAAGCAGTTGAGTTTATCGGTTTCTATATTCTACAAAAAAAAAAAAAGTTTCTAGTACTATATTATACTGGTGTATAAACCTGTGCTTAATTTTCTAATCACATGATGCTATCGTATTGCATGAAATCCAGCTGGCTGCGATTGGCTCATGTTATATAATTTCGTCTGTTTTTCTAAAGATAAATGAAGTGTAGTATATATAGCATTTGATCTCTGCACCCACTGTAAGTACACAATTTTATCGCAAGGTTTTATTTTCTTTACAAACACAATATAAGCATAAACACTTGCATACACTCGCGCACACTCAGCCCTGTGAATGCACATACGCACGCACCACCCCTAATGAGCTCTTTCATGAGACTGCACTACCATATCTTCAGATTAACAAAGTCACTGCAAGCATCTCGTTGTCAACATGTATATTGCCTACTATTGTTAAAAAAAAAGCCATATATGCGAGGAGCCATGGCAAGTCTAGTACACAAACCCGGATAGGTTAGTTCCACCATAACTAAGGGTGGGTTTGTCGCTATGTTTATGTCATGTTTTGAATAAAATATAACTACAACAAAACAAGCAATCGCTGACAGTCAAATTCGTTTGTTGCAAGTGGTTAGAGCAACCGCTAGTAACGATAGGTCAGTACAGGCGGCTCCACAACCACCTGTGCAAATTGATTTTCGCATCTGGGTCTCCTAGGCAGATCACTTGTGAAAATCGATTTTCGTAGGAGGGTAAGTGAGAGGACTGCATGCTGTGATTATTAATTTTGGTGAAAAAATAAATATTTTCATAAAAAAATTCCAGAAAATACCTAGGGATTCCACAAAAATTTTTCCAGAGAATTCGTAATCACAAAAATTCACATCAAGCAACCCTAAATCCCAAGCAAATTTTCCCCCAAATTCAAATAGAGGAACCTAGCCATCGTGGACGAAATCGCTAGGGATCTTCAAGGCCACTGAAACCGCTATGGACTAGTCGTCGCCGAGGAGTCACCCCCTTTGCTGCTACCTCCACCGCCACCCACCCGCCGCCTCCCCTCCAACAAGATCTAGGAGAGGAAGGAGAGGGAAGGGGAGTGGGGAGCCGCGATCGCTGACCCCTCTATCGTTGCAGCCGTCGCCGCCAACCTCCTTCCCTCCGGCCTGATCTGGGAGAGTTGGGAACGAGAGGGCAGTGGGGCGCTCACCGCCATTGTCCCTCTGTTGTTGTTGCTGTAACAGGCCTCCTTCCCTCCGACCAAATCTAGGAGAGGGAGTGGATGGCCGCCGCCGCCACTTCCTCTGCTGCTACCCCTGCTACTGGCCTACTTCCTTCCAACCAGATCTAGGAATGAAAGGGAAGGGGAGGGCCGCCACCACTGCTGCCTTTGTTGTCGCCGGTCTCTTTGGAGTGAAGGGAGAGGTTGGAGGTGAGTGAGAGAGCTTAGAGGAGGGTGAGGTTGAGGATGGACGTTTTTTTTGTTAAGCCTCGCCTATAAAAATCAATTTTTCATGCTGGGTCTAAAGAGGAAAAGCTATGAAAATAAGAGTATTTTTCATGGCGGTTCTCTTCTAGGCCCCTCCTGTAAAAATTTATTTACAGGGGCTAAATCTATTAGTCCTCTCATTATTTTTACAAGTGGAATTCTTTAGGTCTGTCTGAAAAATAAAACCCAAGTGTTAGCAAAAATCCTTTTTTAGTAGTGTATGGCTGGTAGGCTGTCTCATTTATCATTTACACCACTTCAAGTGGGAGCAACGTTGGTGGATTGCATTTTGGATCCAATAATATTTGTTTGGAAAAAGTCAGAACTACACCTAAACTTCTACTGTAATCCGATTTAACCCTCCATTCAAATACCAAATATTTTATACCAAAAACTATTCATACCAGACGAATTGTTCCCATACTCAACCGTGGGTGGTTTTGGTCTTAGTGGCGTACATGTGATAGTTCCCTAATCAAAAAAATAAAGAATCAGTTGGACCCATCTATCAATGCTTCTCTCCTTTCCCCTTGGCATAACTTTGCACACAATGATGAGGCAGGCCTTAGCTGCCACCGCCCCCTTGTCCTTTTTTCTCCTCTGCACTAAGCTCAACCTCGGCAGGTGACGTCACCGATGGCAAGGCGGGCCTCAATTAGCCATCGCCCCCCTCTTCCCTGGGCTTGACATCGGCAGGCCGCAACGATGACGACGAGGTGGGCTTCAGTTTTCGTGCACCTCACCTTGGTCCAACACCTCCGATGCTACAGTGCGATAGGAAATGAGATACTGACGGCAGAGGTGCTATGGAAATCCTCCTTGTGGATGCATGGATCTGAAGTAGGAGAGGATGAGAGTAGGACAGGACAAGCTAAGAGAAGATGACGATGCCACCGGGTAGATAGGGATGGGCAGAAGTGTGAGCTCGCTAGCGATTATTCAGACACCACTCCTTCGTTGTCTCTCCTTATACCCCCTCCATCCCTGCCATGGGGGACCTACTGATACCACTCCACTCCCTCTCATCCCTAATGCCTTGCTAGCCACTTCGTGCTCACCAGCGCTATCTTCCACGACGGGGGAGACCCGGGAGATCATGTAGTTCCTCCACATTCTCGCCGGCTATGGCTTCAAAGCTGAAACCCAAAGTCTACAATTCCCTCATGAAGGCACACAGTGCTCCGCTACATGAAAGACGCTGGCGTCAAACCTGACCTCATCATCTATAGCTTCTTCATGCTGTTTGAACTTGTGGCGTGGATGGGGATGAGCGGATGTAACACCCTGAAGATCCAAATAATGAAAATGCGTAAGATTTTGAACTTTTTAAAACTTTTTCATCACACTGGATCTTTAAGTGCTTTGCATGCTAATCGGTATGATAAATATAGTTGAACATATAAAAGTGAACCAAAACAATTAAAGGATTAGTTTTACAACCTTGAATAAATGAAAAACATGCAAGTCCAAATGTAAAATAAAGTTAATTAATTACCAATCCATAAGGTACAAATATTAAGTTACACCAATGCATAATTGCATCAACAACCAAGATGGGCAATGATGTTCCATTTACAAACAATCAAGAACAATATGAGTAATAAGAAATTAAATACCCATTTAATTTTCAAACCTAATCACATGATTAACAGATTAAACATTTATATATCCTCTAGATTAAAAACACATGCTTATAAAGTTGAGATAACTACCCATTTATTTCCCAATACATAATATTGGAATAAAAGGGCCAACCATACCTTTAACTAAATAAAGGTAATAAAAGTGGACCAGGTATTTAATTTCTCAAATTAATAAATACTTTGCAAAGCGCCAATAAAAATAGGAAAAAGTCCAAATTATCCCCTAAACCATTGCGACGGTACGAAATCCCCCTTGAATCACAAAACCGGACATTTTAGACCCTGAACTATTTATACCGGACAAATTAGCCCCCCTCCCCCTGGCTAAATCCGGAGTGGTTTTAGTCCTACATCTACATGGCGGACAAGTGGCCATCCAGTCAGTAAAAGCAAATAGAAAGACTATAGGGCCCACATGTCATATTGCCTTTCCTCTTTCCTTACTGTGGCATCACTGAAGCATGCGTCGTGGGCAGCGGCCTCCATGAACGCAGACGCTAGAGGGAGGCAAGGCTGGTTGGGTGTAGAGGGCTGCATATGGTGGTCCCGTTTGTCGGGAATGAGGCGGAGGTGATGACGATGGACGCGCTTGACCCCTTGAGCGCGCTTCTCTCCAGCGGTGGTGACCTTCATGAGCTGGCGATGGCGGCTAGGAGGAGGTGTTGCTGGGAGCTCATCGTCGACGTCACCAGCCGCTGGTAGCATGAACTTGTGGTGGATGGCAACGTGTGAGATCGTCTGGGAGCACTCCGGCAGATTAGGTGGCAAACTCGCGGAGGCCGGTGGAGGCGATAGTTCACGGCGGTGGAGGCCCTCCATGAGCTAGCGACATCAGCAGTGGTAGCCTCCATGAGATCTTATGGTCATGGTGCTACGCCGCCCTGAATCGGATTCTACAACCCCCGCGCGTTCTTGGATGGCTCCGGTCCAGGTTTGGGCGCCCGCAATGACCCCCAACTTCAAAAGCCGACAGAGAGATAAAAAAGAGACAAAGGTGAGGTATATGACAAGTCGGGCCTTTTAAATTTTTTTTAATGATTGGATTGCTACGTGTATGCCACCTAGGATCAAAACTGCTCCGGATTGAGGCAAGGGGGTAATTTATCCAGTATAAATAGTTTAGGGTTTAAAATGTCCCAGTTTTGTGGTTTATGGGGTAATTATTACTGTCGTGATAGTTAGGGGGTAATCAGACTTTTTCCATAAAAATATTATGAAGAAAAAATAATTAAATCATCTAAATAGAAGAAAAACATATTGGAAATTGTTTATATTTCCCAAATGATGAATACCAAAATATAAGAATCGATGGAGATCAACCCCTTGACTGATTAAATTTTGATACAATTATGAAACTCTTCTTAAATATTATAAAACTATTTCCTAAAACCTTTCTCCTAAGAAAATATTTTAAAATCTCTTAATACGGCATAAATCTAGTGGGCAAGCCCCTCAGCCTTCATCATCTCTTCAGGCCAGCCCAACCAAGCCAACAAAGCCAGCCCAACCAAACTTCCAGGAAGCCCATCTAGGCAAGCAACCCAGCTAGGCAGGTGGCTGCCTCTTAGGCCAGCTTGCCTCGGTAGCTCTACGGAACCAGCCTTCCTACCGATTGAGAAAATTGATATTCTATCATCATCAAAATAGGGCTTCGCCAAAATACCACTCCGTAATTGAGATTCACTAGAATACCACTTTCAACTAGGGGGCTTTGCCCAAATGCCATTTTCTTCCAATTCTATAAAATGAAAATAGTTTTGTCCAGAGTCATTTTGGTCAGCAATGATGGGAGGAAAGGGGCAAACCTATTTTAATTTTTCAGAATTGGAAGAAAATGACATTTGAGGGGAGCCCCACAGTTGAGAGTGGCATTATGGCAAATCCCAATTGCAAGATTGTATTTTGGCAAAGCCACTTTTTAATGATGGTAGAATGTCAATTTTCTCCTACCGGCCAGGTAGCCCAGCAAGGCTGCTAGCCTGCCAAGCTGACCGGCCAAACAAGCCATGCGTAGCTAGGAGGCAGCGCCGCTGTATGTGCCATCTGCTGACCAAGTTCTGCCATCCCCCAACCACTTCACGTTGTTTCACCACCGCAAAGACTGCTTCCTTCACGTTGTTTCACCACCGCGAAGACTGCCTTCCTTCTAGCTGCATCCCTGTGCCAACAGCTTGCCGTCGTCAGCTCTAGCCAAGCTGCTTTTCACCTCATCTTGCGGTGTGTCCACTCGCCAGCTACACCCGCCGCCTCACCACGTCGGTAGCCGCTGTCGTCACCTTGGTCGTCGCAGGCCGAGCCCCACCACGTCGATGTTGTCCTAGCTTAATTGTCTACCTGTTTTGCCTGCAAGGCCCCAACCCCATCCTCTGCCATGCACCAGTCTCTGTTCCTTCAGATTTTTCGTCACCGATCCCACTTGCCCCATCACCGTTGCCATTCCCGCTGCACCCTTCGCTCGCTTAGCCCAGCTCCACACTGAGCCATCGCATCGTTTTCCCCATGCATCACTCCTTTCTAACTGTTTGTCAATCGTGCCGCCTATCTCACTGCCCCATCTGCCGCGTCGTTTCACCTAGCCCCACGTGCGCTAGCCGCCGTTGACTCCCGTTGCTCCATCATGTCACCATGTCCTATGGCGACCCCATGCTGGCCATGGGATACAGCTAATACGGTGCCTCTAGCTCACCACAAAATACCAAGCAGCGGTGCTCGATCACTATTCGCTCACCACCACGCTTGCGTAGTGCCAGCGCCCGCGCATGTGCCTCTCACTGGCAGGCTGGCCGACATCTCATCTACCCCAACCACGTCAAGCTAGCCACGTGCCTCGTCATCCCGGCTCATCACGAAGACCTCGTGGCGTCATCCCCGTGAGCCTCGCAGGCTTCCCACCTTCTCGTGGCTTTCACTGCAAGCTGCCGAGTACCTAACTGCCTATAAAAGGCTAGCAAGAGCTCGAGCCGACCTCTTCATTTTTGTTCCCTCCATAGTACCGCTTCGCTCACCACCATGACGACCAAGCTCTTCTTCTTCAGAACCCTAAGCCTTTTTCCTCACCCCCAAAATGCTACACCATGCTTAGGGCAATCTGCCGAGCACATGGAGTGCGTGCTCACCATCCTTGGCTTCCTTCATGCTCTACCACCGCTGAGTCCCCACCAAGCCAAGCACCGACGCCCACACCTACACCGCTCCAAAAGACAAGGGAAGGAAGGTCGGAGACGACGATCCAAGCCCTGGACCACCGCCCGAACACCTGCTATGCACCCTTGCGGATGCTCGGCTCGGCCTTTGCATCACTTCATCTGCTCCGCCTCAACCACAACCCCGCATCACCGCCTTCCTCGGTTTCGACCATCCCAAGGTGAGCTACCACGCCAATATCCTTCCTTAGAATCCTATTAGGAATCCCCCAACTCAGCACCACTGATTATGATGCCTTGCCTCCATTTCGCTGTGTCGCTTCTTCGCTTGCTGGTTAACCGAGGCCGCCCAATACGGGTGTGCTCTGGCTAGGCTTGATGAGGGAATTGATTCCCCTCATCAAGGTGGAGCCTTACTTGTCAAGTTTTGTATCAGTAATAAATTTATAGGACTACGAATGAGATCTAAAAGAGGATGGATGCATAGAGACAAAGGTTTAGAAAGTTCAGGCCCCCAATAAGAGGTAATACCCTATTCCTGTTTTGGTGGATTATATCCGTCGAGTGTTGAGTATTGTGAATCTGGTGCCCTTGAGAGGGCTCCATGCCCATCTTATATAGGTTGAGGGCAGTACAAGTAGGAAACCTAGCTAGACAAGCTTGAGTTTCCTTAAATAATACATGATAAACACAGTAGGGGTCCTATTTCTTGGCAGGCAAGGTAACTCCAACGACCGAATCCTATACTATTACATGTATCACGATCGTAGTTCACCTCCTATCTATAGTCGGATATGTAGGCCGTGTGGGTATCTAGTACCCATGTCCTCCACGGTAGTCCCCAAGATCTTTACAATTGAGTGGTTGTCTCCTCTACATCTATTGATCAATGTTGAGTGCTTCATTATCATCATCATGGCTTCCCGAGTGCTTTCTGCCTGAACTTACGCTTGAAACGTAGTAAGAGGCTGTGGAGGGCTCGTCGAGAAATAAATTAGATAGGTGCATCGAATAGATACACCTATTAGGTGTAGCCCCTGACTATATGATTAGTTGGAAAACAACTAAATATATAATCAAGAACTATAAACTTAGCCAGCCGAGTGGCTTAATATGAATATATAGCATATGCGGTGTGAATCCCCTAGTGACATAACCAAGTAGAGTTATATACCGACTGCTTTTATAAATAGAATTTGTGTGTAGCAAGCCATAGAGTCTTATAAGTATGATGCGCGTAGCTCTAGGCCAATCATGACTTGAGAATATAAAATACGTAGCTCTAGGCTAACTGTGACTTAAGACTATAATGCGCGTAACTCTAGGCCAATCATGGCTTAAAATGGGTGCTTGTCAATCAGAATCTGAAAGAAAAAGCTAGTTGGGATATTTGATGAGCATGCTGTTGATACCCTTAAAAATAATTGCATTGCCATGACTATTAAGTAGCCATTTTGCTGCAATTAGGAAAACCAAAGGTATTGGATTTTTACCGCATGTGGGCTGCCTAAGCAAACTCCACCAAGGCCCAATAGAGCATGCAAGATTTACCACACCTATGTTATTGGGCTACGAACACGCTATGTCTAAAGCCCAACATACCCACTGGAACCACCAAAAGGTTGACGCATGTGCCAGTTTTGCCTTCTCTGTTGCTTCGTCTTCCTTGCAAAAATGCCCTTCGCTCTCTTGTACTCTGCTCATTTTGTTCCTCTGTTCAAAAATCTAGGGTTAGGGTTCCCGCTGCTTCCCATCGTAGATCTTCGCCGTGCTGTATGCCGCACTCTATCGCAATTGCTTACTGCGTCCACCTCCATAAAAACCCCTTAAAACCTCGGTCCCCTTCCTTCCACCAATGGCAGCCTCCAATGAGAGAAATCAAGATCCCGTTTGAGGACGCAATCCAAGATTACAAAGACGTGATTGAAGGAGATGGTGAAGGACAACATTCTTTCGGCCAAGGAGATCATTGGTTGGCTCCCTGCTGCTGGCGAGGATTTTCCAACCCCCGACTCTGATGAAACTATTGTTTTTGAGCCTTTCTTTTACCGTGGGTTTGGGCTTCCAACTTCTGACTTTTTCCAAGGCCTACTGTCGTTTTGTGGCATCAGATTGTATCATCTCAATCCCAATTATATCTTTCAAATCGCCATCTTTATACATCTTTGTGAAGCCTTTCTTGGTATTCTTCTCCATTTCAACCTTTTCCGTTGTTGGCTCTTCCTAAAGCCGCATCTTTGCAAAGACTAGCCCTGTGTCGTTGGTGGCGCAGGAATCCAACTGCGTACTGACTTGAAAAACCAATACTTTTTGCTTCCTTTGAAATCTTCCAACAAGGGTTGACATTCCGAGTGGTTCTACAGCTCAAACCCCAACCCCTCTCTTCTTGGATTGATCGACCCTCCTCCTGTTTCTTGTTTGATTCATATGTAAGTGTGTCTTGATCCCTTGGGAAAGTATTGCCGGTGATGGATCAGGAGTCAACTTGGTTGAAGATGACGTCTGGATGATCAAGATATCATGCAGGATGTTTAGGCTAAAGAACAATGTACATGGTTGGTGAAGATTTCATGTGGTATATGATAGGGAGATTATGTGCTTATGGGATGAGGAGTCAAATTTGGAAGGAGTCCAAATTTGGTATGATTGGGTTTGTAAAGTTTGTTTCTTCTATGAGAAGGTTTCCTAGAGGATGAGGACTTCTTGTAGAAGTTGGATTCGTGGCTTTAGGCTATCTATCTATGGGTATAAATAGGGAGGTTTAGGCCTCTCGGTATCGATTTTGTGAGAGTTGAGTTTAGAGAAAAGTTAGGGTTTTGAGTTTAGTCGAGATTTGTGAGAGGAGTGCTGTTGTTGCACTTTGTAAACACGAATAGAATCAATAAAATTCAATCTATTTTGAGATATCTTCGATTTGTGTTTTGCTTGGGTTCGACAGTCACACCAGTGGAATATCAGTGGTTAGACCGGCAGCAACACGCTGGTTAGACCAGCGGCACCACGGTGGTTGGACCGGAAGCGACGACAGGTGACAGCGAGCGCGCAGTCAAACCAGAGTTTTAATGCTGGTCAGACCGGAGGTCTACGAGCTGTCAGATCAGCGCATCACCTCCAGTTAAACCGATCTCCATCGATTTGAGGGTAATTTTTAATTTCGCTAAAAGTTTTAGGTTTTTGGTACTCCAACCATTCACTCTCTCTGGTTGGCTTAGTTATTGCTATTCGATCCTACAGGAACTCATTGCCCTCGAACAAGGAGATGGTTGACATCAGTGTCATCATCACAAAATTCACATCCATGAGTTAAAGGGTCGATTGGGGTTGATGTCACTCGGCATTTTATCAAGACAAGGCTGCAACCCATAAAGGACCGAGTGCATATACATCCAACCTTTGATTAAACAGGTACTGAAGATCCCACTCGAGAGGTCAAAGAATCCCTGAATTATGAACAGCTGAAGGATAGGATGTATAGGATCTTTTCAAGCGGAATTGTTGTTCCCATGTCCCAGCAGCTGCCCATGAAGACTTATCACATGCTTAACCAGCCTCCTTAAGTAAGCATTCATAGACTTGGTTCTAATTTAGCTTTGTCTGCCTTGGATTTTGACTAGCGTCCGCCTTGATACAGGAGAACAAACTGACGGCTGTGGTCCGTTGCTCTCCAAGGAGAGTTGCTGGCGGCCCCAAGATATGTGAATTCACTCGGGGAGAGCTACTGGACATGAAGCCCGAAAAGCTGATCCGAAGAAGAAGAAGACGCGACTTATCATTGATACGGACAGCGAGGAGGAAGATGATAGGTCAGCACAAGCCAGCAGCCAATCTGCCCAGGCATCTCCATTGAAACTTCTATTACCAAAACGTTGTGTTATGCAACAGTGGAACAGAATATTCTCTGAAACAAAAAGCAAACTGCAATTAATGATAAGAGAAACTTAGTATCACTGTTTCTAAAAAAACAAATTCCAATTTAGAATTTACCCTGCTTGGCAAATCTATGTATTAGAATTGAAAGCAGATATTGAATTATATAATTTGAGTCATGAACAATACATCCCAAAAATATTTCAAAAGCACCACTTTGAGAAATTCAAACAAGCACCAAAATCTATGCTAATATATTTTCACTTTATATCATTATCCCGTAGCAACATCATGGGATCATAAAAAACAAACCATTCATGTATGTTAGATATTTTGATTTGAGTAATCTAGTGCATTTGATTTATTTTTAGATACTTTTCCTAAACATGGGTATAGCAAAGGTGTGGTCGTGCGCTAGTTTAGTCAGAGGTATGCGTCTTCATGAGAACGAGTCAGTCTCATTCATGTCACATGCACCGCTTGAACCAGATGTGGAAGTGTTCAAGATCATGATGCACGGGAAATGCGGGCACGATGAACACATACAATTCCACTTGATCTATAAATAGGAGGATATAAAGACGGGAAATGCAGTGCGATTTTGTGCAGTACAAATCGCCGTGTTCTTGCCTCCATTCCAATGTACAAGCGTGTGTGTTGTCCAATTTCAATGGGTGATCATCGCAGCCTGCGCCGACATTTGCAAAGACTAGAAATGAGGCAAGAACATGATGGTTTCCACTGCAGAAAATCTCCTACTGTTTTTTTCTTGTTTTCTTCTCTTATTTATAGATCAAGCAGGCTTGGATGCGCCCATCATGCCTAACATTTTTACACCAGCCATTCGCGCCATGACCCTGAAATGACACTTTGCATTGATATGCTTACTTCGGTCGCAAAAGACTCTGATTTCTACAGGGGATTGCAGACTTGTCGTCGATTTTCAGGCTGACGGCATTAGGCTTCTTGCTTGCGATGTTGACACAACAGCCATGTATGTTGCAGCAATGTACTTGCCATTGCAACGTTTTGCTTCTGTGATTTCCATCTGTTTGGGTTGTTAAAGGAAGAAGAGCACCTTAAATTAAATAAGCTAGCGACAGTCCAATCAACAGGCAATTGCAGAAGCAGAAGAAAGTGCTTTTGACATCACACAAAACGAAGTATACTTTTATGATGACTATAGCCTACCAGGTATATTGCTGACGTGTCTAAGATGTATATTTGTTTTTTATCGGATGGAGGGAGTAGTAAGCAATAAACCTATCTACTTCACCTTGAAGATCGACAACGAATATGCAATCTCCCTTCCTTGAAATCTAGTGTTTCATGATTGAAGCAAGCACATCAACACAAGGCATCATTTCATCCACGAACGCTTCGAGCGAGGTAAAACTTAACATGTATGTTTGTTCGAACGGACAGCTCACAGACTTTCTCACAAAACCATCCAGTTGCTGATCTTCTTGGATACATGAATTCATCGGCATCATCAGCATCAAGGTAAAAAACGATCTAGGGGTACTGCTTGTAACCTTGTACGGGGTAATCTTGGGTGTTTTTGTCTTTAGCTTATTTTCTGCATGTTTAGTGTCATGCACATCGGGAAGTTGTGTGGTCATGTGCTGCAATTTAGTGATAGTTACACGGGTACTTTCCCCATTTGACTTTTGGGAATGGGTTATACAAAGATTCCACCACTTGCAATAATATCAAAACTGTCCACCAAGATTCCCAGTGGTTTGAGCTGTCTCAAGAGCTGATCCAAATGGTTGGATTTGAACAGTCCACATATGACTAACCGATGTTTGTACAAATGGAAAATAATAGTACTCTTTGTCTATTAATTAATAGTACACCATAGATCATCATTTTCTTTGTCTCCATTCCAATGAGCTTCTTTTATTGTGCTGGACCGACGATTATAAAAGCACATGTTCAGGTCCATGCTATGGCTAAACTTACTAACACAGCTTGTCCTTGGATACTCAAAATAACACAAAATGACACCAAATAACATTTGGGTCAGGTTGCATCCACATTATACTAGGCGGTTACTGCTGTTTGCCTACATGAAAGATCATTCTCATACTCAGCAAGCTGAATTACTTTTCATTCATAGTAACTTGACAACTCATGATAAACAATTATGGGTAAAGTTCATTTTTGGCCCTCGAAGAGTCCTGACTCCAAGAAGGGTTTGAGCCTTTGAGTGCCAAAAACAGACTTTATGCATGCCTATGAAATGGAAAGATTAGCACTTCATGTGTATTGTACATATGCCATTTCATCGCAAATAGGAGCTACCACAAGTAAACTGCAGCATGTTTATAATGAGTTATAGCCTTAGGGCAGAAATACAACTACCATGGACGCGAAACTCATATGATTGTAATTCACAAATAAAACTGAAGCAAGCTAACAGCATATCTCTAGTCATCTATTGTCCATAGAGGCTATGCCATTAAGTTACACATAATAGCTTGAGTATGTAAAAAAGCGCAAGCAGTGTGGTATAATTAGATCACAAACATATGAGACCTCACATTCGGCTTCTAGAGTTACAGCAATCTAAATAAACAAAGTGTTTTGAATCATGGACAATGTTTCGATATAAGTGATATACATCGAATGGTGCTTACATATACTACTATAAATTGTGAACAACATAAGGAATGAAACAGTGTGATGATTTCGATAATTGTACACAGTTCTTTTGACTTTTGAGTGAAGAAAGAATAAGTCAAACAGCCTAGCACTTAGTCCAAAACCTATAATTTTTAGCTAGGCATTTTGAGCACTAACATATTTTAGCCAATATTAAAGATCAGATCAGTACAAATTCTATTGACTGCAGTGAAAAGGACTTCTAATATTCCACCCGCAGACCCTCTTTGTGCTAGACAGGTTATTTAGATCTTCTTTAGGCAGGCCAATGCATATGGCCTCTCTTCTTAAAAGTGTCTGTTAACTTCTGTTCACTAATATATATATCTCCTTGAATTCTAAAACAAAATGCAAACCCCCAGGCTGTATATTAAATGAGGAAGAACGCACCACACAAACATATAATCCTACAGAAAAAAAACATATTGCAAACATATAATACCACCAAAAGGGCACTTGCCTGAAACAAGTGTATCAAGCAAAGATCATCATTATGGAAGAAACAATGAATGATGTACAGCATCTCAAGCATCATCTTAACACAAGGCAAATTGATCAGCCTAGCTTGAAAAGTTGCACATAGATTGGGCAGGGTTTTCAATTTTGAAATTGGTTTTTTTGCCGGAGGGGTCTGAAATTACCGAAATTTCGGAAATTTTGAAATTTTTTGCCGAATTTTTTTTAAATTTTGACTGATTTTGAATGAATTTGAATAAAATTTGACCAAATTCACAAAATTTTGCAAAAAAACGAAAATTTTGGGCGAGATATGAGCTTGCCAGTGGGGTCGAAATTACCGAAATTTCGAACTGAAATTGCAAACCCTGAGATTGGGAACAGGGGGAAAATGAACAGTTCAGTTATAGCTATGCTGATAAATTGATGAAAGTAGTAAAACACTAACATTACCAGGCATATATATATTTAGCACAGCTAGTGCACTTTAAATATTACTGAAACTCAGCAACAAGTAGATTGTACCAGTCTTTCGCATGATAAATAGAAGAACTAAAGATCTTCAACACATAAAAGTCACTCAGGCTAAGAAGTAGCGTGCATCCCATCCACAAAAAACGCAATGCAAAATGCCAACAATCTATTGCTTGTATATGCTGCGACAGAGAACTAAGCAGCTCGGCATGAGGCGCCATCATTGAAGCATTTCGAAACATCGAAACCTTTGACATGTTGAATGCACCCTGGAAGCACCATGCTGTAGCATCCACAGGAAATGGGCTCTCGCAGACAATCAGCTTACAGTCTTCATTGGCCAATCTTGCAGAAGCCATGAAATTCCTGAGACTGGCACGCAGACGATCAAGCGAAGATGAACACGAATGTGTCAACACAACTGCAATCTTCTCCAGCACCCGCCCACGCTCGGCGATGAACTTGAGGAAGTCAAGCTCGCTTTTTTGCACTTTGAACTCACGGAAGACCACCTTCCTGATGTGCCTCTGGAGGCATTCGATTGGGCCAGTCTCCTGCCAGAACTTGGGACCGATCTTGCCAATGGGCTTGCCAGCACTCTCAGACTGCAAACAAATTGTCATTGATCAACAGTCTAGCTACTCTATCAGATTGAAATACAAAAATTAGAGCATTCCTGGACTCCTGGTGGAGTATTTTACCTCAATGTAGAGTGTCTCGACATTGGGGAAGCATCTGAGGATGGCAGGCACCATTCTGACTTCATTGCGCGCAAAGAGTTTGACATGAATTCCCAACATTCGGACGCTCGGCACCATGGTGCTTGGGGTCGCCTTAGTCCCAGCCTGCAATAATCAGTGACATTGTGCAATTCAGAATTCAGCAGCATGATGACAAAAATGAAAGATCAATCACATTCGCGCATTAGTAATTTGGGATAGAACAAGATGCCCACCTGGATGATGGTGCTGCCGATGTTGAGTTGGTGCATTCCAGGCACCAAGAATCCCAAGATGCGCAGGTTGGGTACATGCCCAATCTTGAGCTTGCTGCACATGTTCGTGAATCCTCCGGCCTCGTCGATGAAACCGCCGATCCCCCATGCTTCCCACAGCATGATCCTCTCGAGCTGCGCGGCGTGCTCCACGGTGATCTCTTCCACGAGAGACGCGCACACCTCCACGCACCGCAGGCTGTGGCTGCCGATGCGGAGGCGCACCAGCCCCCGGAACCCGACGATCTCCAAGTTCTCCAGGACGGGGCATCTGTCGAGCAGGAAGGCGATGTCGCGGTCCCTCATGGTCATGATGCAGAGGCCGAGCTCCCGGAGGTGGGGGAACGCGGCGGCGCGCGGGAGGGTGGCGGTGTCCGGGAACTTGAAGAAGCCGATGTAGAGGCAGGTCAGCGAGCTGCACCTGAAGACCGTGGCCGGGAGGCGCGCTTCGCTGTCATGCTTGGATGCGCGGTTGACTAAGACGAGTTCTTGGACGCCCTTGGTAGCGAGGAGCTGGAGCCAGAGCGCGGCCTCGCTCTGGTGCGCGTCCATCGGGGTGCAGGTGATGTGGACGCTACGGAAGGGGCCCGGGTGCGCGGCGAGCACGCTGGACACCGCGGCGGCGACGTCGCTCGTGCCGGCGACGGCGCGGGCCAGGAGGCCTGCCATCCCGGACCCGAACGCGAACCCGAAGGATGGCATGAGGTGGGCGTCGGCGACGACGAGCGGCACCGAGTGCCAGAGGCGGCGCCAGCGCGTGGAGAGCGCGGAGGTGCGCGCGGCGTCCTTGGCGGGGAGGCGGGAGAAGATGTTGCGGAGGATCTCCACCGGGAGGCGGCTGATGCGGTCGACGCCGTCGCGCGTCCCCCACCCGCACGCCACGGCGGAGAGGGGCGCGGAGACGGAGACGGGCGGCTCGGGGATGGAGGAGTAGACCTGCTTGGCAGCCAACCTCATGCTGTCGTCCAGCGCCATCACCTGCAGCATGTTGGTCATCATCGAATCCATGGCAACGCGCCGGTGCTCGGCGCGCAGGCTGGCGGCGAGGGTTTTGGGTGGTTTGGGAGTGGAGTGGAGGTGGTTTTGTGGGGAAGGGGAGGCGGCTGGCGGCGCTTGTGGGAGTGAGCAACTGAGCTAGGGTTTTCGCTCATTTTCTTTTTGTCGGCTTGTGTTGCTGGGCCAAATGTCCGAAGAGAGTTTGTCGCGGGCCAGGAAACAGTTGCGTTAATTTATTTCTATATATATTATGGAGTACTACTGCTTCATTTAATAATGACATGAATTGCAGAGCTTCATTTAATAATCGTCCTAATAAGGGAGTGTTAATTAACGAATGATTAATTAATTAATAATTATTTTTAATAAAAATAGATTAATATATTTTTTTAAAACAAGAAGGAAGCCGTGTAGATGTGTGAGCAATTTATTTGTTGTTTATAAAAGTAATATTAAAAAAAGGGACATAACTGATGGTCACATAGTGTTCATATGCACTCATTCTTTATCAAAAATAGTACGGTATTTTTTTCTCCCCATGCACATTCTTCTAATGAAGAAGATAGTTCATATGAAAACTAGTAATATTGTAGTATGTTCTTATATAAAATCACTTATATCTTCTAAACCGTATATTATTAAGATATAAACCGTATATTATTTTTATAATCCGTTTGAATCATTGGACTTCACTGCAAATATATGACAAAACCAGCCTAATATTGAATGTATTTAAATTTTTATTGTTATTCTTAGCTCCTATAGTAACGTAGTTACTTCAAATACAACAATATAGTTACTTTAGTATCATGAAGAATTGAAGAATTACTTATAATGCTGTGTGAAAAGTTAATTTTTAGTTACTTTCCTTTAGCACTGTACTTCTATTTCTGACTTACTTTTTCTAGCAGTATCCTTACTTCCAATTACGAGTTACTTGGATTTTTTCACAGCTTTTTCTAATCCCATGAAAAATTACTTATATTTTTTAGAATTACTTTTATCTACACTTACTTCTAATGCCATAAAGAATTAATTCTACTTTTTAAAAAGTTACATTTCCCTAACTGTGTAATTACTTTTAATACCATGAAGATTAACTTCCTATATACACTAAATTACTCTTTCCAAGAAAGTTATAGTGATTACTTCCAAACAAAGAAAATAATTGTATTTAGTCATGAATCTTCTCCATATTTTATTTCGCATAGTTTCTTATTTCAATATCGTCCAATATATTTACTTTCTATGCTACAAAAAAGTTACTTCTATTGTAAAATTGGGTTACTACAGTTTGAGTAAATTACTTACACAATATTTGAATATACTCAATATTGGACTCATTTTATCATATACTTTGAGTGAAATATGATGGTTCAAACGGATCTTAAAAATAATACATGGTTTAAAAAATATAAATCATCAAAGTTTCATAGAAAAAAGAGATAAGTGTAATGAAAAAAATTAGTGTAATAATGGTTGACTAGTTGGTATTGTCCTGAGCACGTGAATAGGCATCTCTTTTCACACTAATTCTTCGTATATTAATTTGGATGGCCTGCACATACGTCGTGCGATAGGGCAAAACAGAGAGCGCACGCGAATTAGATTTTGCATAAAAAGAAGACATATCTCATCATATTCACTGTAAGAAACATGAACTACCTTATAATCGTAAAAGAAGAAAATATTTATACAATGAAATAGACTATAGACTTTAATATACTAAATAATAATATCTATCATATTCAAACAAAAATCACTTTGTCTCGGTTATACGTAAACTCACCTATCACCATCTTTCACAAACATAATATGGGTTTTGATTTTTTTTCTTTTATTATACATCTAATTCACCTATGCATGTTCATGGGTAATATACGAAGGAATAATCAATATTGTCAAAATTATTTTTGCTAATTGTTAACACTATTTACATGAGAACAACATACTTAAAAAGTATATAATGTGGTTCCATATGAAATTTTCGATTGTACGTATGTATGTATATTTTTCTGGCAAATAATAGTTTCTCGAACATAAGTACTTTTTCATGTTTTTTTGGATAAATATTTTTCTCTCACAGGGTGTAGGGGTGTATGTGTATTCAGAAGGTGGGTGTCCACATATGTTTATATGAGCGCCTCTAATTGCCTTTTACATCAGTAGTAAAAAGATATACTTTCAAGAACCTTAGGGCTGTAAAGAAAGAAACAGAAAACTACCAGACGGGGTGAATCGTATACACACTCTTCTTTTTTTTTTACATCTCTTGTGTACGTATGTACAGAGCGAGGGATTAGCTGGTTTCTAGGAGCAAGGGATTACTTGAATAGATCTAATCTAATGGTTAAAAATAATATATTCACTGGTTTATGCAAATCGATGGCTACATATTTTGCTTTTCCCTTATATTTGTTCTCATTTGTTAGAGCATCATGTAACATCTTAGTGTTGACGGTCATTAAGTACAAACTTTAACGTCAACTCCTGCATAAAAGATATCAAATATTATATCAAAACTTAGTGGCAGGGGTTTACTACTAACTATTTCCACTAGATTTGGTAAATATATGTATGCAGGTGATTTTTGGAAGAAAACACACACGTCGTACGACAAAATACACCTCCGAACAATCACACGTGAGCACAAGGATTAGAGGGCCCACTTGACAGTCAAAACCAACTTAAAGTAGGGCCAAACCATCCTTAACCACCAAAGGGGCCCACCTGTCATACACTGGAGAAGGTCGGTGGCCAATGGCGGTTTGCCTGGTTCGGCCGAACCATGGCTGGTGCCCCAAGCCATCACCTTGCACATGGCAGCTCCTGGTTGCTCCTCAATGACAATTGTGGGTGAACCGACCTCCCCAACCATCATATGAAGGCTATAAAAGGAAGAGCTCAACACACTTCACAACACACAACAAAGTAGAGTACAACTCACTTTTAGAATTTAGACTTTACTTTAGTATATTGGGTTGAAGAGAGAGTGAGGGCAAGCTCCAAAAGGAGTGCCCCGAATACCGGAGTTTTCTCTGAGAATTTTATGAAGGAGTGCCAGACGTGTCGGCATTCTTCCAACAGAGTTCCGGAGAAGCGCCGGGATTGCCAGCTTTCTTCTCGCTTATACCTCGACGGATGCTTCTTTTATAAAGTAAGTATTGAGATCTCCTATGTTATTTAATTAGTTTACTTAAGTGAGATATATCCTCATCGATGCGGGTTAGTTGCTTAGTTTATAATTAAGTGCTCTAGTACTAAAACTCTGGATAAAGGAAGAAGCTCTTGCACGAGGCTAGAGTAGTAATCAATAGCTTAGGCGTGGTGTCTAGGTTAGAGGTTACCTTCCTTTGTTGTGTGGTCCACGAAAAGTGAGATATGTGGCAGATGGTGACAGCCCTGTCTGTCCTTTGCATCCCTCTATATTCGGGTTCATCATAGAGCTCAAGGCCGGACTTACCCTGGCAGACCAGGAGAGGGCCGGTGCCCAAAGAATTCGATAGAGTTTTACATTTAACTTAAGATAACTAGTTGAATCCATAGGAATCCTTTCTAGCCATTCATATTATTTGTTGTTGTCCTTGGGTAGAATCTTGTTCGTAGATATACACACACGTTCCTTTTGTTCGATACCCTTGGAATACTCTAAGGGGAAGTGCTACAACGGTATCTGTGCGCTTGGGGATTTATCTTTGTGCGTAGCAAATACCAATAAGCATTTCTGGCACCGTTGCCGGGGAACAATTGCTCTATCATCTTCGAACTTAGTTCATTCTCATATCTTTTCTTTCTTTTCCTTTTATTTCTTCCTCTCTCTTCTTACCTACCATGGAGCAACCTTCTATTCAAAACATTTCTGCTCCAAGGACCGAGTTTTGTGAGCCACCCCCTTCTTCAAAACCAATTCGTACATCTGGCTATGAACTCAGTTCTGGCTTTATAGCCATGGTTTGGGAACAATCCTTTTTGGGGCACAAAAGCGAAAATCTCTATGATCATCTGTGAGGTTTGAGCAATTGTGTTTATGCCTAACAAGCATAGGCATGGCACAAGACACCTTATGGTGGAAGTTGTTTCCCTTTCTCTTATGGAAGGGGCAAAGCAATGGTACACCCTTATGATGAGAAAACTATTTGGTGAATGGGAGTAGTTCAAAAGCAAGTTCTGCGTTGCTTTTTTCCCGTTAACCCATGTAGCTTCTCTCCGTTAGGAGGTTCTCAACTTTTAACAGGATAAGATGGAATCAGTGCAGACTGGGCACAAGTTTCCTTGTTAACTCAAACTGGCCCAGACTTATCTCTACCTAACCACGTGTTGTTACAACATTTCTGTTTGGGCTTAGACAAGGAGTCTGCTATGTATCTCGATACTTTCGCTGGAGGTTCGTTCGCACACAAAACGACGTAAGAATGTAGGGAACTCTTGGATCGTATCTTGGAGAACACCTCTTTCGTTCGTTGCAAAACCGTCTAGGAAATCGAGCATACACAAGAGAACCCCTCAACTGTTGAATTGGAACCTTTAACCTCCATATCCCAAGATTTAATCATTGAATCCTCACCCGAACCACGGGAAACGAAGGAAGAAGAAATTCAGCCCTTGAAATTCCCATTCCAGTTTGAGGGTGATCTTTTTGAAGATTATGGAAACAACTTAAACTATTCTGTGCAAAAGAGATCACCGGTCGCGCGTAGTTGGAATAAACCTCTCGAGGAAAATTTCCTCAAAGAGACGGTTCATGAACTAACTACCATCATGAGCGAAGAGTGGTTAAGGGAGGTGAAACTCTCTTCTGAAGCAATTCGGATTAGCTCCCCATCCTTAACAATTCCTTGTCTCATAAGAGAGGCCTTGGTGAAAACTCTTTATAATCCCACTGTCGGTGCAAACATGATGTCTGTAACCTTCGCACTATCATGCCTAGGGGACGAACTGTTGGCACCAACAAATAAAACCTTTCGGGATCCATCCGGTCCTACCATCGAAGGGTATGGGGTTATTCGTAGAGTGTCAATCAGGCACAATGATGTCGAGGTCATCCTTGATTTCCATGTGTTCGAAGTAACTTCGATCCCCTCATAGGCCATCCCATAGAAAAACTCTTCTTAGATGTGCCTCGAACCGGAGTCCTCGACATCAAACTCGGGAAGCTAGCGTTTTCTGTCTCGATCTCACGATCAAAAAACTCTTTGACGGAACCCGTTCCCGAGTCAGAGCCAATTGAGGAAGTGTTGGCTATCCCTCCATTTGAGTCCCCTGAATCCCTCCTCGAAGATGATGCCATTGCATTTGTCGAGGAAGAGGACGATCTTGTAGAGCTGATTGAGTTACCCAAAACCAATCTACCATCACGACCTCCTGTGGAGCTCAAACCTCTTCCTTCAGGCCTATGATATGCTTTTCTACATGGTGATACAGAGTTTCCTGTTATCATAAGTGACAAACTAACTGATGACGAGAGTTCCTGACTCACAACCATGCTAGAAAAACATCTCTCTGTCCTAGGCTACTCACTTCAAGATCTCAAGAAGATAAGTTCGGCTCTTTGCATACATCGCATTCCTTTATATCCTTCTTGTGCGTCCTCTCGTGAGCTGCAACGAATGCTAAATAATGCGGTGAGAGAAGTCATGAAAAAAGAGGTGTTGAAACTCCTACACATCGGGATAATCTATCCCATATTGTATAGCAAGTGGGTTAGCCCAGTTCAGGTCGTGCCTAAGAAGGGAGGCATGACGGTCGTTGAAAACTCTAAAAATGAGTTGATCCCACAACGAATCATCACGGGATGGAAAATGCGTATAGATTACAGAAAACTCAACAAAGCTACGAAAAATGATCACTTTCCGTTGCCCTACATTGATGAAATACTAGATCGGCTGGTGAATCACTCCTTGTTCTGTTTCCTTGATGGGTATTCTGGCTATCATCAAATTTCCATCCATCTCAACGATCAAAGCAAGACAATGTTGACGTGTCCATATGGAACGTATGCTTACTGGCGAATGTCATTCTGGTTGTGTAATGCACTCGCGTTTTTCCAATGGTGCATGATGTCTATCTTTTCCGACATGATCGAAGAAATCATGAAATTTTTCATGGACGACTTCTCAGTCTATGAAAAAAATTTTGATCATTGTTTGAAGAATGTAGACAAAGTCTTGCAATAAGGTCAAGAAACTGACTTGGTGCTTAATTCAGAAAAGTGTCACTTCATGGTCCATGAAGGCATAGTCCTAGGATATCGAGTCTTTGAAAGGGGAGTAGAGGTGGACAAGGCTAAAATCGAGGTAATCCAGTAGCTTCCACCTCCCACCAATGTTAAGGGAGTCCGTAGTTTTCTGGGTCATGTGGGGTTCTATCGATGATTTATTAAAGATTTCTCTTTAGTAGGTGGACCCCTCACCAGTTTGCTAGCTAAGGATGTCCCCTTTAACTTTGATGATGAGTGTTTAAATTTTTTTAATATCCTAAAAGAAGCACTCATCTCAGCACCAATCATGTAACCTCCTGATTGGTCGCTTCAGTTTGAAATCATGTGCGATGCTAGTGATTATGTTGTAGGGGTCGTTTTTAGTCAAACTAACGATAAGAAACACCATGTTATCGTTTATGCTAGTAAAACATTGACAGGAGCTCAGCCTAATTATGCCACAACTAAAAAGGAGCTCTTGGCCATGATTTTTGCTATTGATAAATTCAGATCTTACTTAGTTGGAGCAAAGGTAAGTGTTTACAATGCTCCGTTCTTATGCATTGTAGTACATGAGACTAATAATCGTGAGCCTTGATCCTTGACTAATTCCATGTAGTCCAGATGTGTTACTTTTTTCTGATGGCTGATATTTTAATTCTTGAGTGCTTAGGAATAAAACAATATTTTAGATGAAAGATGAAGGTTCAAAAATCATTAGTTTACAAATGCAGACCTTCCTTTTTTCTCTAACAAAAATACTGATGTGAACAATGCAGAACTTCCTTTTGTTTCTAAAAAAAAACTTGATGACATAATTCTATGTTGTTTACTTGATGACATAATTCTATGTTGTTCCTTTAATTGAGTCAGCCTTTCTAACGGGATAGACTCACTACAATATTGTGTAGCTGTGTGTAGAACATGACCTACAATTGATAAAAGGTGTAAATATGGTATAAACATTTTTTCTGCTGCTGCTGATATGGTGTAAACATGATGTAATAAAACGTTACAGTTTTTTTAATACTTTTTGAAAATTCAAATTATTGCATCATCTTGTTTATCAAAAATTGCAGAATCCCATTTCATAATCTATATTGTATATTTTTTTATTTTCTAACCTGTATTTTCTATCTATACTCTAACTGATGTTCACTGCTCAAATTAGGGAATCTATATAGTTAATGTGGACTGATGGCGTATATTATACATTCGTTGTGCGACTGATAAGTTAAACTGAGTTGCGAATTTATGAGTTTCACAATAAATTCAATTTCATTCAGTTTTGTTAAAAAACTGTGTAAGTTATGACCTGCATATGAGAGGCAAAAATTGCTATGCTACCGGTCACAAAATAAGTTTATGATAATTTATCTATGAATTTATGGTAGATGTACTGTTGCATGCAAAGCCCAATTATTCTATCATTTTATGCAATCAGGTATAACCGTATATTTGATAGTAAAGTGTGCATCATATCATTCTAAACAAACATGTTATTTAAGGTTATTATATTATGGCATCGCAATGCATATTGGAATGGTTAATTTCTGAATTTGTGAAATTAAAATGACTGAAAATACATTTCTGATAAGCTCCTATTCGAGTAGATAAATGGCTCTCCACATGGATGCGTAAGAATACATTTTTGATAAGTTATTTGTAATATTGTTAACTGTTTGATTATCTTGACCAGATCAGCCATCGGGATTCATAGATTGTATCTTCATTGCCCTGCCACAGGAGTACTACAGATGAACAAAAATAGTGGTAAGAAATAGAGTATAACTTCTGACAGAGTTATGATTTTCACAAAATTAACCGTGATGGTATTTTAGGCATGTGGCAATTTAATTAACAATATAATAACTACAGCTATCGCTCTTAATGTTTGGGTAACCTGCCCAAGGGAATTGTATTAACTGATTGATGTTTTTTGGGGGGTCTCTGTTGTATAGATTTCATCATCTAAATTAATCACAACATAGTAGGTAGTACAAACAAGGTGCATGGCCATATCCAGTTGCTCTAATTCACATAGATAACTCCCTACAATTGAAATTCACTAATAAGGTGAGTTGATCATGAGCTGGATATAATCCAAAAGCAACTGTTGATTTATACCTATGTCCATTTTGTTGATCGCTATAGGGTAGACTGAATGTATCTTCATATTGCACCGTAGGGGTATTCTCACATGCACATTTAATTGTAATTCAGATGAACCCCTTTTATTATCCTGTGCAAAAAAGATTGTTAAATGCTTTCTGTTAATGGTGGACGCTCAACTATCAATTCTAAATTTGGGTGCAGTACTGTTAATTAGGCCACATATTGGATCTGTTGATTTTCATAAAGAAGAGGTGCTTGTGCTCCCTGATTCATCAAACCGCTCCATCAAAGCGTAGGGCTTGGGATAGGCTAAACGTAAGGCGGGTGTCTTGTTACTATAGGGTAGAAAATAAATTTCTGAACAAAGATTTTTTTATTTAAATGGAGGCACTCTGCCTGGGTATACGCTATAATAGTTTCATTTTCTGTTTTTTGTTGACTGTCTGGTTAAATATGAAACAAATATTACTTAGGCTGTGTTCTTTTGATTAAGTTCTCAACTCATCTCCTTCATTTTCCATGCGCATACTTTTTAAACGGTTAAACGATACGTTTTTTTTTAAAAAATTCTATATGAAAGTTACTTTAAAAAATCATATTAATCTATTTTTCAAAAAAAACATTAGCAAATACTTAATTAATCATACGCTAACGAATCGCTTCGTTTTGCGTACATAAGAGGTGAGTTCCCAACCTCACCTCCCGAACACAGCCTTATGGTATCGATAGGTCTCCGTGCTCAGCACTGGCCACTGGTCCACATCCCTTGCACCAACCCTCATCCCCATCACTATTACGTTGCTGCTGATTCCGAGCGTCGTCACCAGAAAGATCTCTTCCTTGTCGTTGATCTGATTCGTCCAGCCAAGACAGGTGCACGTGCTACGCTGAGTGGTTGTAGCCACCCTCCGCTTGGAATCCAATAAAAACAAACGGTTGACCCGATGTTATCGAACCTTAAGATTATTTTACAAGAATTTATGACACATACAAATCTTAGTAAGAAGCAACTGTTGTAAATGGCCCCTATCAAGAATGTCACAGAAGAAGATCTAAAACACCCATACGCAATCGGCGCATCACTTGTGCAAGCTAGAGCTGGTCAAGAACCTACCTATATATAGATGTACCGATTTTATCAATGGTACATGGATCAATCAACTCATGATAGGACTATGTTCACCGCAAGGATTAAAGATGAAGATTTCTTTCGTGAGATGTACGATATGTGGATCAACTTCAAATATATCTACGACGTATACCAACAAGACGCCCTTGACGTATCTCGTCTCGCTTGTTGGGTTCTGTAAGTGTCATTTAATTTTATTTCGTTCATTAGCCCGTCGTATATAACATCGAAGATTTAACGTCCGTTTTTCACTGTTGAATGTAGATTCAAAATTGCCATAGATATGGATACTTCAAGTATGGTTTCATGGATCCTACACAATCAATGAGAAGACTATAGATGAGTGGCCAGACTAAACTGAGGAAAACATTTACAAATTTCTGGTGCAGTAACATTTTAAGCAGCTCATACTCATGCCTTACAACACAAAGTGAGTTTTTACCGTCTTTTGTATCAATTTCCTTCTCATATTCATAAAATGATATGTATATCATATTTTACGCAATTTGCAGATTTCACTGGGTCCTTTTTGTCATAGACATGTATAGAAGCAAGATTCATGTCATGGACTCTATGCGTAAACCAAGAGATACTTTCGACAAAATCATTGATATGCTTAACAAATAATGCCACTAGTACATCATTATGATTGCTGCTATCGTTACTATATGGATCAAAGCATCATTAATTATAGTTTACAACTGTAGGGCATGGGCAAAATTCCATACAAACGCCCGCGGGGAATTCAAGGAAGAACTGGCTGTGAGGATGAACTTTCCGGTACTTACATGGTCCAAAATTATATATCTCATTTATTCTATAATAGAAATATTTCATTAAGTTCGTTTCTCCTTTAATGTTTACGACATGAACAGGGGATCAACTTGTGCGGCTACTATGTTTGTGATTTTATTCACCATGTAGCACAAGACATTAACATTGATAAGAATATCGAAGTACGTAAACACCATTATAGAATTATTTACATTCTTCTCATTGATTTAATATATTCATATCTTTTTTAAATGACAGGTTATTTGGATGAAGCACCAACTCCCCCGAACGGATTACATAAAGGTTGTTCAAGAACAACTGATGGGATTTATTATAAACGAAATTGTTAATTCGTCAGGAGAAATCCACGACAACGAACAACCTATTCCTCGTCACGAACAATTCATTTCTTAATTTTTGTAATATATGATAGAACATTAAAAATTAACAATAATGGTACATATATCAAAAATGTATTTAATTCCCATTGTACATAAGTAATATATATCAGCAATTATATATACGTGATGCTATATACAGACATATATTAATAATATGTGTATGTATTTACTTTTATATATACACATATATACACACACATATATATATATATATACATATATATATATATATATATACATATATATATATATACATATATATATATACACACACACACACATATAATATACACACACGGTAACGCGACAATGTAGCGCGTAGCGTGCTAGGAAACGGCTAGCGCGCCTCAAAGGACGCTTCCTCCGTATTTTCCGTTTTTTTCTTATCCTGCTTCCGTTTTTCTTCCTTCCTGCTTCCGGGTTTTCCGCCGCTCCTCTCTGTTCGCCCACACACACGTGGTCACGAGATCAGGTTCTCCGTTCTGCAGATAGATGAGGCCCGTGAAATATTACTTTCTTAAAATAAACACGTTTCCCTTTGAGTAAATAAATTACTCTCCGGTTTGTCCGGATAAAAGGCGGATAAAAGACAGTCCTCTCGTCAAGTAAAATGTTGTTCAGGGTAAGTAAAAAAATTATTCTCACGGTTAGATCTGGCTGAATAAGTGAATTCTTACTTCAAAGCAATAGTAATTTTTTTACTCCAGTGATATACTGTCTCTCTTTTCTTTTCTAGTACTTTTCATCCGTAGCGTTTTTTTACTAAATAAGTGATTTTTTTACTCCAAAGCAATAGTAATTTTTTTACTTCACTGTGGTATACTGAATTACTAATATGTAGATTGCAATTTTGATACAAACGCCCTGTTGCATGTAATCATACGGTGAATCACATGTATAAAAAATTACAGACGGTGAAAATTTTAGAGAAAGGCAAAACAAAATGGCGATGTGCGGCTCTCTGCGGTGTCCGAATCGAGGAACCGGAAGCTTCAGATCGGCAAAAAGATGACCGGTGATGGAGCAAGCTGTAGCGCCGACGGTCTTGTTGATGGCGGCAGCTAGAGCGGCAATCCAAACCGGCACCATTCTAACATTCCGGAGGAGAAAGCACGGCAGCATATATACAGCAACAACACATGGCACTGCCATGAACACAAGAACATACAAACCTCCACGGAATTAACATGGGAAAAATAACGCATGGCACTGCCCCAAGAAAAACATGAATCATCGGGAGTTCGGAACGGGGCAGGTCGCCCTGATGGTGCAGACCGTGGACGCGGCTGCCGGCGACGGGTGCGGCGTGGCATTTTCCTCCTCGCAGCGGGCTCTTCTGCCACAAACTTTGGAACACGAGCTTGGAGCCAACGGAGCTGTCGCCGGAAGCAGAGATGGCGGCCGGGCGGCGAGGCGGCCTTTGGCTCGTCGTCATACGTGGTGGTGGGGCAGGGGGTCGACGCCCACGTCGGCAGGGGATTTCGCTCCTCTTCGTCGTCAAGCCATCTGCTCCTCACCATGCCGGCCGGCACGTGTATATGTGCCGATGAGGTCGCGAGTCGCGACTCCAATCCACGCCGGCTGGCGCACGGATCTGCCGCCCACCTCTTCCTAGCATGCTGCTCTGGCCACCGGAGCGAGGCGCCGTCGCCGGCCGAAGTCCGCCCCCACCGAAGGATCAGAGAGGCTCATCCGCCGCTGCTTGGAATTTGAGGTTGTTCTAGATCCGGACAAAACGGAGTGAGCAAGGGATGAATGGTTGGATACGGCGCGGTGGTTTTTTTACTGATGGTATAAATACTCATAATTAGTGTGGTAAAAAAATTACCATGATTGCATCCATGTGGGCACGGGTATGTGTGTGTGTGTATATATATATATATATATATATATATATATATATATATATATATATATATATATATATATATATATATAAATTCAAATACATACATACACATATATATGCATATATATAAAAAAAGCAGCAAGCAATAAAAAGCATTAACAAAAAAAGCAAAAAACATCTTTACTATCGGTTGGTGTTATCAATCGATACTAAAGATGATTTTTAGTCCCGGTTTATTTAAGAGGGACTAAAAATACTCATCTCTAGTTTTACATTGTGTGTCCAGATTACATAACCAAAACTATAAAAAGTTATCAATCGAGAGTAAATCGAGAGTAAAGAGGCTATCCTCAGCAGCGCTTGGTGAGGCTGTATTATTTTGCACTTTGCATGGCCCTTTGGGAATGCATGCAAAGCTAGTACGTTCGCGTGGTGTCGTGGTCATTTTATTCACTCACGCGCCAACTTGTGTTGAGTTTGTCTCGCGCGCCCAGAGTACTCGCGGCAAAATTTGAATTGGCACCTGCTACTGTGCAATTTGAAACTAAAAAGGCTGGTTTCACCTTCTATTCATGATTTTGAAGCTGAAAAGGCTGGTTTCACCCTCTATTCATGTGCCAGTAAAATCCAACCCGTGCAGCACACAATACTATGGACTTCAACATGCAACCAGAACAACCCTTGTTAGATGAAGGCATTGGTGAGTGCCCTCTGCCTTCTTCGTTTGTTTGTGTAATACTTGATCGTTCTCTCTCTCTCTTTGGTTGTGCAATCATTCTTTCAAACATAGATGTACACATGATCTTGGCATATGACAATGTCATGCTTTCTTAGATGGATTTGATTTGAACTTGGAAGCACCCCACTACTACAAAACACCACATTCGTAACGTTCTCATAGGTACCGATTTACTTAAAACCAACACCTATAAGGGGTTTTTCACTCAAATAAGCCTTTTTAACTAGATCAAATTAAGAACCGGCACCTATAACCACTTATAGGTGCCGGTTTATAATAAAAATCGGCACCAATAATCATAGGTACCGGTTCTTAAAAAACCGGCACTTATATATGAGTCATTGGTATTGGTTCCTTTTTTCAATTGGTACCTATGTAACGAGCCGAGCCAATTATCACGAACGAGCCGATCGAGCACCGACGAAAGTATCACGAACGAGTTGCCTTCCTGGTACTTATCTTCAAACCTCATCCTCTACTACTCCACCCCATCCTCTTCTCCCCCTACCCTCTTTTCTCTTCTCCCTCAATCCTCATCCCCTCTCACCCGGCGAGCGGCGAGGGCGACCCGGTGATGGCTAGGGCACAGCCTCCCCGGCGGCGAGGAGTAGGCGGCCTCCACAGCAGCTGGCGGCGGGTGGCCTTCCCTATGTCGCGAGCGGCCTCCACGGCGACAGGCGCCCTTTCCACTACAGGGTGCAGCGGACGGCGAGCAATCTCCATCGCGATGAGCGGCAGGTGGCCTCTCTTCTGCCGTAGGCAACCTCCAGGGTGGCGAGGTGCGACGAGAGGCCTCCCCTCCGCGGGGCACGGTGGATGGCGGGGTGTGGCAGGCGGCCTCCCCTCCATGGGGCACGGTGGGTGGCGGGTCATGGCGGGTGGCCTCCACAATGGCGCGGCGAACGACCTCCCAACGGTGGCTCGCCGGTCGCCTAGATCCATGCATGTTCCCTATCGGTACGTGTGCCTTCTCTTCTTTCCAGATCTATGTGTTCTTGGATAATGATCTGTGCATGTTTGATGTATCTGTGTTGTTGGATGGATGGATGGTGGTATGTGGATGTTGATGAATGTGTTCTTGGATGTGGGATGCCCGGGATGCTTTGGGGTGATAGGGAGCTGCTCGATCCATTGGCTCGATCGAGAGATTCGTGGACACTCATAGGTGCCGGTTCTTAAACTGGCACCTATGCCTTCTTCTCATTAGTTCCCTCTTCGGGGTGCTAGTTGGGAAACCGGCACCTATATAGGGCTCCCAACCAGCACCTATAGGGTTTTCTGTACCAGTGCATGTTGGATTTGATTTCAACTTGGAAGCACCCCACGTTGGATTTGGTTTGGACTTGGGGGCACCCCATGTTGGATTTGGTTTGGACTTGAAAGCATCCCACGTTGAATTTGGTTTGAACTTGGAAGCAACCCACGTTGAATTTGATTTGAACTTGGAAGCACCTCACATTGGATTTGATTTGAACTTGGAACCTATAGAAGATGCTAATGTTGTCCAAGGTGGGATGGAAATGAACATGCAACCACCCGTGCTAGCTGCTAATGACAATGTTGTCCAAGGTGATATCGATTTGAACATAGAATCTTTTTTTATGTCTTTTGTGCACTCTTGCTGGTTACCAATAGTTCTTGCATTTTTTTTAGGTAGGAAAGATACTCCAAAAGAAGTAAGAAAACAAATATATCAAGTTTTGTTGAAAATAAGCAAAGATGGGAAACTAGAGCGACATGTCACCAAAAAAGTTGCTGGACTATTTCGGAGTCCGTCTTCAAACTGTTCAACGTGTATGGCAACGAGGTAAAAGCTCTCTTGTTCAAGGCATTCCAGTTGATGTTTCTAGTAGAAAGTGTGGCAAAGCTGGCCATCCATGAGTTCCATTGGATTTAGAACCATTATGTGTCATGTTGCTCTTAAGGATAGAACAACACTAGAAGATGTACATGCTGTGTTAGGTGTGAGTATATCCAAACTGCTGAGATATATACAAGAAGGTCTCCTTAAGGGCCACTCAAACAATATAAAGTCACACTTAACAGATGCAAACAAGGAATCTAGGCTACAATGGTGTTTTTGGATATGCTTAATCCTGATAGCATGATGGATAATCTTAGGTTTAAGGGGTTGTTTGATGTTGTTTTCATTAACGAGAAATGATTCTATTTTACTAGACAATTAGAGAGGTACTACCTTCTTCCAGATGAGGATGAGCCATTACGTACATGTAGAAGTAAGAGCAACATCCCTAAACTCATGTTCTTAGCTGCTACTGCTCAGCCAAGATTTGATAGAAATGGACTTTGCATTTTTATAGAAAGATTGGCTACTTTCGTTTGGTTACTTATGAACGTGCTAAGAGGAGTAGTGTTAATCGGCCAGCTGGGACTATGGAAGTGAAGCCCATCGCTTCAATCATGAGGGATGGCATTAGAACGTTTATGCTCGAGAATTAATGACTATTCGAGCTAAGTGGCTGCGTGAGGATGTCAATAGAGCCATCTACATCCATCAAGACAATGCACCGTCTCTTGTACATCTTAATGATCCATTATTTTGTGAAGCTACTAAGCAAGAAGAGTTTGTCATTCGGCTCATTTGTCAACCACCCAATTCATTGGATTTAAATATATTAGGTTTGGGTTTTTTTCGTGCTATCCAATCTATTCAGTACAAGAAGGTCGCAAAGACTGTTGATCAGGATCTTGTTCCAATTGTTCGAGAGGTACACTTTCTACTAGAATATTTTAGACTCGTTACATTATGCTTGGAGCTAATCCAATTTATTTACATATAATAGGCTTTCTAGGAGTATTTCCAAATCAAGGCAAATAGAATGTAACTTACACTTCAACTAGTTATGAAGGGGGCAATGGAAGTTAGAGGTTCAAACAATTACAAGATTCCACATATGAAGAAACAAACTCTAGAAAAACAGGGGCGCCTACCTTTGGAGATCACTTGCGAGGCATCAAATAGTAGTCGATGCTACGACCAAGCTTGGTGCATGGAACAATTAGATTTGGGTTGTATGAATGAAAAATTGTTTTAATATTATTGGTTATCATAATGATGCATGCAACAAACTTGAGTCTATATTGCATCATTCCTTACACTTGCATGATTGTAATAGCTTGAACCATACGATTAACATAATCTTGCATGAAACAAAACAAATATCCAATGCTACTTGGCCTCATAAACTTCATTAGGAACCACACTGTCCTCTATTCTACTGGACATGTCCATGCACGTGGCCATGTTTGGTCCAAAGTAGGGTCCTTGCAGCATCGAGGACATCCTTCACTATGGTCTCCGTACAAGCAAGGAAGCATGATAGGCAGCATTAGGTTAGCAACCTCGTGGGCTTCCTTCTCGATCTTGAACACAAACTCCTTGATGGATGCAAGGTGCTCAAGCGTCATGGTAGCTTCGTCTTTGGCATGCAGCATGCCTACGACCGTGCCATCCGCAACAACTTGAGAAGCGAAGTGCATGCATGTGATGCGCGCACTAGAAATGACACATACTGGACGTCCGATATGCGCAACCAAAGGCCAAAACATAAAAAATTAGAGGTCGTTGGTTCCACATCCAAAGCGTCAAGAATTTGAGAACTAGAGAGAGTATATGCTAATAAGTTGCTCCGTTTTACATGCATAAGGAATTAGTTTCCAACTTATTGAGCCAAATATAGCTTTATTCAAGTGGCCTCAAGGAGGGGAAGCAAACAAATCATGGTTTTGAATCCTCTCCTTTGTCATTACTAGGGATACATATGTATGTCTATTTCTCCTCAGAACGACACGCTTGTGAATTTATCTCCTGAGACCTTCCATGCGGGTAGAGGCCTCGAAGTCTCTCAATCTCTCGCGACACTCGGGCAAAAACAACAACCTTTCCTCTTCCCTCTCTGATCCATCTCCCTCCTCATCTCTGGTATGCCACCGGTGACACGGGGAGAGGGATCGGATCTCCTCCTTCCTCTGTAGATCCATCGTCAAGTAAGTTTTGTTTGTCGAGTTTTCTAGTTTTTCTCTTTGTCTTCAAGAAGATTGTCGGTGCCAGTCATTCTCGTCCTGGTGTCTCGGTGTTCGTCACCGGCCTCATCGGCGTTGTTGCATTGGATCTCTGGGTTCTTAATTTGTTGCCATGGTCTTCTAGATCGCAGCCAGTTTCAATCGAGTATATATTGGTTGCGTCAGCCTTTTCCCTTTTCTCCGGCGTGTTAAAGATGGTGGTCTTCCTCACCTTTTCTAGCAGCGCATCCTTGATAGGCAGCTGGGATTGAAAAGCTTTGCCGAAGAAGAGTCAACCTCCACTCATCGGAGGCCCCATCTATGGCTCATTCCATGGGCTAACCTGGGTAAGCTTCCAAGCTTCATATGCAGTTGCTTCTATTCTTCTGTTTGCTGCTGGAAGGATCAATCTAGCCACCAAATCTATTGCAATGTTACCTACTTGCTACATATTCGATGGTGTTCCTTTTGGGTGAAGCTGAGGGATACTCTACTAGCCAAGGCCATAACCTCAGTGAGGAACCGTTTTAGATTGTGCCAAGGCTTCTTAAACCGTAGCTTCTCGTGGTTGCTCTCGTAGCCGTCGTCAGGAACATTAGTGAAGCAACTGCGAAAGACAAATGGGGAAGAAGGACCATATTGCTTTTTTAAACATATGTTTTGTCTTTCTTTAGAAAAACCAGGACCTTTATGTAATTTATCCAATCCCAAGGGGTTGTCCTATAAAACTGGCTGTAAGTTTAGCCTAGGGCTATCAACGAGCCGAGCTCGAGTGACCTCGTTTGCCCAGACTCAAGCTCGACACAAGCTCAAGCCAAACTCGAGTCGAGCCTATTGGACCTTCGAGCTCTTAGGCAAGCTCGGTTCGAGCTCGTTCGAGCTCGAACTCGACTAAAGAGCTCGGCCATAAGTAGTATGATATATATTTTAATGATACTCTCTTGATAAGTATAATTATTTTTTAATTAATCCCACTAATAAAAGAGTAGAAAATAAATAAGATAAATATATTATGCTAACGCATGCTAATTTGTTATATAAATAGATACTAATATATATTTATATATTAGTTTATTAAATCAATAAGATGAATATATATACTAATATATATTTATATATTAGTTTATTAATATGCTCGGATTCGACTCATTTGAAGCTCGGACGAGCCTGAGCCGAGCTCGAATCAAGCCAGGACGAGCCAAGCTCGAGCTACTCGTGAGCCTCAAGCTTGCTTTTTTTACTGCCCTAGTTTAGCCCTCTCAATAATAATCGGAGGCAGTTGCCTCTTTGGTAAAAAAAAAACTTTCGTGCCGAACCAGTAAGTTTAGCCGATCAATGAACTAGGCAAAGAAAATAATAAAAAAGGAGTAAGAGGAAGATGGCATGGATATGCATCGGTGACTAGCAAGTAAAATGGCTGGTTAGCTTGGTGGCTCAAATATAAAATATGGGAGCCAATTAAAGACGAGCCAGAGCAGAGATGAGTGATGATGCATTTGGCACGTTATTGCTCCACTTGCTTGAGTAAGTTCAGAGAGTTAAAACTCCCTATTCATTCACCTTTTCAGGCTCCAGCCTGCAGGTCGAGATGCTCTTGCACTTTAATTTTAGATTAGCAAGTCCACAAATGCCAACGTTAATTAATCATGCATGCTTTTCTGTGTTGGTTAACAGGAAAACTATTCTCTTCTGCGTCACCTTGATCGGTCCGTGGAATTGTTTTTCCAAAGCAGTGTAAATTTCAGAATTCAGACAAAGCTTCCAACTGGTGTCGTGCTGTGCCCATGTGCTACTCCTGGTGTAACTGTTACCGAATGCCTACCGAATAAACTAAAACAACTTTCATTATGTTGGGAATAAAGCTCTGGATTGTTCTCGTCACCGCCGGCCATATCGAGCTAGAGGAAGAGTTAAGAAAGAAGATAAGTCTGACATTCGGGTTCTACTTGTCAGCCTATAAGAATTGGGGTGTCTAGTTCCATACAAAAATATAGTATGAAAAAATCTGGTCTAACAGTGTGTCCGTGTCTGAAATAGCTACACCGGGATGATTTAAATTTTACAAAATTTTAATAGTACACAACCGATATCAGAATAGTGATACTTTTTAAATTTGGCAAAGTTACAATGACATGTATGCAATTAACCTTTCACTTTAATAGCACCTAAAATTTCTAAAATTCCTGTTTGTAGCACTCCCATTACTTTATAAAACTTGATCCGAGTCGACTCAGACAGACATGCGAAATTCCTTCCCTGCCCCTTCGTGCAATCTAATGTATCAGTAACTTTTGATGCTATATAAAAAAGGTAAATTATATTGGTGATATATAAACTTGTCAGGTGGGTGTATTTTAGTACACGAACTTATAAAACGCTTGTTTTGGTGTATGAAGTTGTCTGATATGTGTGAAAAAAGACCAAAAGAACACGCCATAGCCAATTTTACCAAGTTAGACACTTATTAGGATGTGAGGTGCACGTGCAAGATGGGCATGAGACATGTTATTCTTGTAAACTTGATTTGTACTTTATTATTCTTTGTTCTTTCCCTTACATCATTTTTTAATTTTTACGGCTTTCTTCGTTAATTTTTAGACCTTATTAAACCTTTTTACTGAACAAATATATAAATATATAAATATATATATATGTATATATATATATATATGTACATAGCATTCTTTTTAGGTATGTGTTTATGTAGCATCCTAATTAACACATAAATTAGTAAGATTAGACTTTTTATTTTTTTGGCCTTAGTATCTGACAAGTTTGTGTACTAAAATGAGTGTGTTATAAGTTTATATACTAGATTGCACCCATCTAATAAGTTCTTGCACTGCCAATGCAATTTACTCTAAAAAAATAACTTTCGGCGCTGTCTAACCAATTTTACCCATGAATGAAGTGTGTACTCAATCCATCTCATCCATTCCCATTGTCCACGTCATCGACTATAAATAAAAATCCCCTGCACTGCATGGACCAATTTCCTCCTCTCCTCTTGGCTTTTGTTCTGACCCGACCCCCCCCCCCCCCCCCCCCCNCTGCCCCGACCCCCCCCCCCCCGACCCCACACTCCTTTCTTGCCGGTGCCACCCAAATCAACCGTCCTGAAGAAGGCATCCGCCTCCTTCCTTTGTTTGGTACGCATGTCACGACGACGCTATGTGCTCTTCTGTTTTGAATTTGGTGTGGGGAGTTAGATCTGAAGCTAGTGTACGACGGTTAGGTCTCCCAGATCTGTAAGCTTTCTGAGTTTCTAGGGTTTTAGCTGGATTTCCTCCTTCGATCTTGCGGTTCCGTTTGAGCGTGACAAGGTGGTTGTTCCGTTGGGGCTCGGGTGTTTGTTGGTTTGTTTACTCGCTCTCTTGGATGCTTTAGTAGTTCAAAGCTGTTGTGGAGGGGAAATGAGTGATGTTTTATATTCGGTTGGTGTTTTGCCGTGGTGGACGTAGGATTTTAGAAATGAGGATTCGATAAACTAAACTATTTATAAAACGATAAATTATCTCATTATTACACAATATTATAAAAAATATAATATGTTTCTTGAATATATTTTAGTTATTATATTATTTATATATATAACTTAACAACATATCTTATTGTTATCTATATTATATATATGTATATACTAAAATTTATATTTAATTATTCATTTATTGTTTATAAGTTAAATAAAATATAATTACTCATACTATTATCATTAAATCTAAGCTCTATAAGATATAAGATAACATAAGATATATGTATTTATCTTAATTATTTTAGAATTACAGTCCCTGCACCTTTTAGGGCTAGTTCAGAACGCACGATAGGAAAAACGTAGGAGTAGAAAAAACAAGGAAAAAAATTTAGGATTTCATATGTGGAACAGAGAATTAGAAAAACATTGGGGAAAAATGGGACATAGTGTGGAAGATAGGAATTAGCTAAACACATAAATGTTTCTCAGCAATTACCACAAACTTACCAATTAATGTTATTTTTAAATTATAGTCAGTTGAAGTTTAGAGCATTGATTTGCCTTGGACTTAGCGATGGAAAGGAAAAAAGAGGTTCCAGTGGATGTTTAAATTCCTATGTTTTTCCTATGAAATACAAATGGCAAAAGAAAATTTCCTCCACTTTTCCTATAGCCCAATCCTCCATTCCGAATGACTGAATAGTGCAAATTCCTATAGAAATTTGAATCCTCTACTTTTTCTTCAAAAATCCTTCAAACCGAATAAGCCCTCATCAGAAAAATGTCTCTTCCCCTTCAAAAACTTATAAAAAGAATCCAACTATGCATTAATTCTCCTTCTCCATTAAAATACTGATTCCCTCCTCTTAGAAAAAACTATATCCTAACAAATCAAATTAGAAATAAACTAAATCATATTTTTATCTCTAGATCCCATAGTAATGTATAGGCATGTAACTAGTAAATAGTGAAAGTCACAACTCACTTGAACAATATACATAGTGCACTATAATCATTTGGATTCATAAAAAGTGTCGATCTCTAATTTATCCATAAAATTATATATATTTATATAACTATATATCGTTCAATATTATTAATCTTTATAACATTATATATTATGTTTAACAAAAATATCTTTCTAGTTCTTCAAAAACTAGTCAAGTAACTTATATAAATAAAATATCATTAACAAAGAAAATAATAATTATTTACTCATGTAAAAACATAGATAATATATATTACAAAGCGCGCACACATGAGCTAACTACTAGTATCCATGTGCAAGTAATATTGCTGGTTCTAGCAATATTATTATCGAAAATAAAAAAGAATGAGAAAACAAGAAGTTGCCTATCTCATTGGAAGTTTTACAATATGATATTTCAGAATTTTTGACCAAAATTTGGAAGTTTTCGTCACAATGGTATTTCGATCAATAGGACAAAATTGTACAGTACTAATGGAGGCTACTGTACGGCACTGGTATAAGTTAAGCAAAATGCAGTGAAATATGAAAAAGGTTTATTATCTATTTAATTATGAGAAAAAATATTATTCCAAATTAACATATATGTAAAAAATAAAAAACAATATGAAAGAATTAGGGAAAATACAAATATAGTTATATACATACTGATAAGAGTTAGTCATCATATATCATGTAATGAGAAAATGAGACAACAATCGAATGCTTTATTATTGAACAAAATTGATGTTATTATTTTTATTTTTTTAGCCCAATCTATCTAACCATAATTACTCAGCCCGTATTAGCAGAAGTCCGTATCGTCATGCGTCAACATATCATGAGATTATTAGTAATAGTTAAGTAGATCAGCCCAACCATATTGTGCAAAGCCGATAAAACTATAATGGGTTTACCATAGCACGAGACTAGCGGCTAATGAAAAACTCTTCTTTAATTGTGCTAGAGAAAAATAATTACAGTTTGTATTATGTATTCTTAAAAGTTTTTATATTATATCATCATTTAACCATTTTTTTCATTTACACAACAGCTAACTTTATTTTTTTTCAATTTGAACCACCCTATTTTATCCATCAACAAGTCCGGTAACTCCATCGTCGCTTCACCTCCAAGTCCAGTGACTCTACAACCACTTCGCACACTAACTTTCTCCCTCCTTTTTCCCTCCGTCAGTTGGGGAATCGTCAGACCCAGCAAGGAGGAGCCCGGATCTAGCGTCTCCACTCTCCGTCGAGTCAGCTCTTGCTTCCCTGAGTCCCTACAAGTCCGACGCTCCTGGCCTCAACGACGATCATGACAGTAACGTGCATGGTGACGGGGAAGGAGAAAAGACATGTCGGTGTTTAGAGGATGCGGATGCGCATGTGAAGACGGAGAGGAGGAACGATGGTGGCTAATGGAGAAAAAGCGGTGGTGGCGGTGCATGGAGTGACAACTAGTGGTTGCCGGTGGTATGAGGAGTTTGCTGTCGACATAATTCCCAATTAAGACCCTCTTTTGACACAGTTCTAGATCCAAGATTTCAAGTGTTTTACACGTAATCGTAGATCTAGATCACATCTAGATCTACGATTACGTATATAACACTTGAATAAATCAATTTATTTTTATTTTAGATAAAATTTTAAAATTTTAAACCATTATAATTTAACATCTAAACATCAAATCTACAGTAAATTTGAGATCTGAAGCCTTCCCAAATAGGATTTCTATTTTTATTCTCTGACTACTGCTGACAAGTGGATCACGGTTATTGTAAAGAATTTTAAAGTGAATTTTGAGATAAAGGATGGAGTACTCCAGTATCTCCCCCATTCCCTTCGCGTAAAAGAAAATCTCCATCCTCGTTGTCTCCTCCGCTCCTTGCGCCATCTCGCGGCTGAACAGGGGAGGGGCGCCGATCTCCATCTGGCGAGCAGAGCAGGGAGGGGAGGGGATCCTGGTGAGCATCCACATCCTCTTTCTGATTCATCTCTCTCTCCCACCGGGAGTACTTTTGTCTGGAATTTGCTTGCGTTCGTTAATCCTAGCTTCTCTTCTAGATCTGGAGGAATATCTTCTCTTAATTTCAGAGCGTTAACCTTAATACAAGTAACAGTTTGTTTGTTCCCCCAAAAGTTTGGGGTTTCAACTGAACCCCCATGTCGCAAGTTGGATCTGCCCCTGGTGTTTTGGTACTGATTCCAGAACGAAACTTGGTGCCATGGGAAGAGGGGAAGAGTAGGGGGAGAGGGCAAACGAACATAGAACTCGTATGCAACCCAAGTGTTAATATAGATTCTATGCTTGCTTGCATAAATGCTGTTTTCTATTTTATTTTGGGCAGCTTGATAGTAGTCGCAACATGTAGAAGTAACTGGAGATCCATCACAAAAATATAGAGCATAACACTTGTCTATGAACAAAAAAAAAGCATCATGAAAGAAAGCATTCTGTTTTCCTGAACAATAGGATAATAGGTGATACATTTATTCTGCTCCCTTTAATACCTTGCGGAAGAGGATGCACCTACTAGGTGAATAAAACTATTAGAGTATTTTGTTTCTAGATCTCTCAGGTTGCTCTTATTACAAAAAAACTTTCTTTCCAAATATTATGTTTCTAGTTCTCTCAGGTTGCTATTATTACAAAATAACTTCTTCCAATACATTTAGTAATAACGTAGTGTATTAAACACAAGTCCACCAATCATATTAGGAATGTAAACATAGACTAATGGTGTCTTATCAGAAAAAGGCTGTACCATTGGAGATCAATAGTTATTACTCGCTTGAAGCCTAGAAGCTTCTCACCTAAATTGCTGCAAGCAGTCCCTATATAGGAATTCCTTGCAAATAATTCATCGTTTTATAGACTTATCCAAATAACAATGCCACAATGAAACAAGCAATTTTTTTTGAGGAAATTGCTGGCAGCACTGTTTATATAGGAATTCCTGTAAAATAATTGGTCCTGACCTTGTGTTTGTCATAAATGTTAGTTGTTACAGTAGATGTTTCTTTCCTTAAAAAATTGCTTAAACATTCTTGCTTGTTTACAGGAATTCCTATATGAACACTGTTGCCAGCAATTTCCTTTTTAAATATTCTTGCTTGTTTCATTGTGACATTTTTTTTGACGATAAACTGCAGGAGAGACTCCTACTGCGCTAGATTAAAATTAAGGAATATTTACAGAAAAGAATTTACAAGAGGGGAAGAAAGAATTTACAACCTGTCTATAAACCAATGTAATTATTTTACAGGAATTCCTATATAGGGTCTGCCTGCAGCAATTTAAGTGAGAAGCTTTCTGGCTCTTAGCGAGTAATAACTACTGATCTCCAATGGCACAACCTTCTTATGAGAAGACACCGTCAGTCTATCTTTACATCCCTAATATCATTGGTGAGCTTCTGTACGACTTCTTGTTTATTACACTATGCTATTACCAAATGTACTGTAAAAAGTTATTTTGTAATATTAACAACCCGAGAGAACTAGAAACATAATATTTGGGAATAACATAATAGAACACATATGATTGAATAGAAGCAATGGCCATTTTTTTCTTACAAATTGTTATCGGCATCTTGTTTTCATGCAGGATATTTTAGGATCATCATAAACTTCATTGCTTTTGCCGTATGTTATTCCAACAGGGTGCTCTTTGCTATCCTATACTTCTTCAGGCGAGTGTTTTAACTTTATCCACACACTACTTGCCTTGTGCAATTTATATATCTATGAATTTAACATTATCAAGATCTATCAGCTTTTTCTGCGATGGCTTGGATGGTTGGTTTGCACGAAAGTTTAACCAAGGTAATAACTAAGAAGCATTCCTTCTGTGTTCAAAGTCTTCATGTAGTTTGTCATTCTGCAGAAGATATTATTTCTATTTTTTTGCCTTGTGCCTTGAGACTTTATAGCACTAGGTATTTTACGAAGAGTAAATTATATGATGAACTTATAAAAAACTATTATTGAAATACTGCTCAACAGTTAAATCTTGGTTTATCTTTACTCATTATCTGATCAGTTAATGTTATTATATGTATCAGCATCAACATTTGGAGCTGTGCTGGACATGGTAACCGATAGGTACTCCTCGAATAAATCATTGAACTCTATGCAAGGTGAATACATTCTGCAGCCTGAAATAATTTCACTGTTCAAATTGCTCCTCAGGGTTAGCACTGCCTGTTTATTGGCACTTCTCTCCCAACTTTACAGGTAAATGAAAGCAGAAAACACTTCAATTGTTGTACCTTCGATCTAGATACCTGATGCAAACTGTATTTGCATGTTTCTTTTCAGACCTGGCTTAGTTTTTTTGATGCTGCTTGGGTTGGATATTACAAGCCATTGGTTTCAAATGTACAGGTTAGTTTTCTATATCATTTTTTCAGTTAGTGCCACTTTGTAGTTTTCTTCACCTAGTAGGTGCATCCTCTTCCGTAAGGTATTAAAGGGAGCAGAAATGCAGAATAAATGTATCACTTATTGTCTTATTGTTCAGGAAGACAAAATGCTTTTTCTCAAGATGCATTTTTTTTCCATAGACAAGAGTTATGCTGTATAGATTTATGATGAATCTCTAGTTACTTCTACATGTTGCTAACTACTTGGTGGTGTTTTTTTACTAGTATGTTCCTATCAGGTAAGACTAGCCACAAGGATGTGAAGGACACAGGCAATTGGCTTCTAAAATTATATTATGGACATCGACCATTCATGGCCTTCTGTTGTGTTGCTTCCGAGGTACATGATTAATCCATATTTGGCAGTATCTACATGGGTGTATGACTGCTTACATGTTGGACTATGTGCAACATGAGTGCTATGCTGGATGTTTTTTTACTAGTTTAGCTGAAGTATGGGCATGAATTGAGTAGATGGCTTTGGAGGCCTAGATAGTAGATTCAGGATGTGTTGATGTGCCCAAAATAATGAATGGCCCAACGAGCCTATCTTACATCTGCACATATAGCACCGAATAGTCATTTGATATAGTTGAGGAGTCACCATCTCTGCATGTCCAGCACCCTTATACACTTTTTTTTTGACTGTTTATACACTCTGACTAAACTGCACTTAAATGTTTCACCTTCTAAGATAGGAATTTTATAAAATTACAGGTTCTGTACATAATTCTCTTTCTGTTTGCTGATGAGAAGTCGACAAGCTTGCTTAATGTAAGAAGACATCATCTCTACTGTTGCCTTATCCAATCAAGTCTTGTTGCAGTAGTTAACATCTGGTATTTCTGGATGCAACAGGTGTGCAGATGCCTTCTGAAGGGAAGTCCTCTCACTTTCTTCGTTTTTATTTCAACTCTAGTTGGTTGGGCATTAAAACAAGTGATCAATGTCATCCAGGTATCCAGAAACCAACTTTAAAATTTCTTGCAGTTGCAGGTGCATGATATTTGGACATCTGCAAGCATTAAGTTGTAATCACGACACTAATAATAGGTTTGTTATAGAGCTGAAGAAAAAGTGTCGATGCAGTGGTTAGCTCATATGTTTTACATTAGGGTTTAGCTAACCCTGGTTAATACGAGATACATTATGCCCAAATTGTAGGTTCACATATGTTGCTAAAAGCCTAGATCAGGTGCTTATTGTACATTCTATTCTTCATTTAGAGTGTGTATTTATATGATTCTAGCAGTACTAACAGCGACACTTTAATAAGAAGTTTTTTTTTAACGTTCATTTTCTTCCCTGAGTGCAGATGAAAACAGCCGCAGATATGTGCGTTGTGTTTGATTTGAAGCGCAGTAAGTGAGCAGAAACGGACAAAGATTTCATTTAGTTTGGTGTTTGACATGTGGAAGAAAATATTTCATGAGGCTTGATGCACCGAGGCACATATAAACCTAATGTAAGATTTTGACATGTCTTTGACCTGGTTGAGGGTTACATTAACGGCGTGAAAGAAAAAGGATTAGGTGTATCGAGGAAAACAGGGTTGCCAGATTTTCTATGTTTTTCCTACAGTGATGAATTTGCGCGATCTTTGTTTCTTTATAGCTGGCTGTGTGAATGCATTTCTCACCTCTGAAAATTTGGAGGGCATGAATCCGGAGCCATCATTTAGTATTTTACTCCGTTGTAAATTTGTTTACACTAATCTCCAATGGAATGTATTTACATTGTCTCCTCTATTGCTTACTGATGTATCACATTTATAAACGACTTCCATTCAGAAACTAATTTTTGAAAAACTTCACATCAATTTCTACTTGCCCAAATTTCTCTTGATTTGGAATGGATTTACCTTTTAGATACCTAGAGGTTTTATCTGCAGTTTTTCACACAATCTTGTTGTAGATTGTAGGGGAAAATCCAAATACCCCTCAATACACTAGTTTTCATAGTGTACCCTCTATACTATGAAAACTAGTATATGTGGCATTAACATGGATGGTGACATGGCAAGTATATTTCAAAAACAACTCCACATATCCACATGCCGTGCCATTGGCTCCACTCTAACAACTTGTTTTTTAAAATAAAACCAAGTGGCAATGCCATTGACCATTTAGAGACATCTTAATCTAGGGATTTTATAGACAAGATTAAAATTCACCATTTGATAAGAAGATTTGCTGACACTTAATAGTGGAAGTAGATCTATACGGTGGTGAAAGGAGCAGATCACACCTTAGTTAAGGTAAGGTCCCGTTCGAATCCTCCAAGTAAAGCGAATGAAAATTTGAATACTCATGACACGCTTTTTAAATTGTTAACCGGTATGTTTCGTGTGAAAACTTTCTATATGAAAGTTGCTCTAAAATATTAGATTAATCTATTTTTTAAGTTTGTAATAATTAAAACTCAATTAATTATACGTTAATATCACATCATTTTGCGTAAAACATTTAATCTTTATCTTTATCTTCAGAAAAAAAGAACACCACCTAAATGTATCAGAGAGAAAAGAGAAATAAAGTGAGAGGGGAATGATATAGTGACACTTCATTGTGCATGTATGACACCATGTAAGTAAAACCACCTTTAAAAAACTGCCACAGGGCCAGTGGGTTATTCATGTTATGAAACCTATTTTAATGTGGATGAATTAAGATATGAGTGGAAAGCTAATTATAGATGAAAGCTTACGCCAAAAAAAAGCTTATACTAGAAGATATCTTATCACGGAAGGAAGCTTGCGGCGTAAGCAAGCTTGTGGGAAAAGCAAGCTTGCCGTGGAAGCCTGCTTGCGGGAGAAGCAAGCTTACGGCGGAAGCCTCTGACCTTCTTCGCTTATAAATAGGGCCCCGAGGTCCAAGACGATGACGACCACTCTCCGATACCTCCTATCTTCCTTCTTGTATAGCTTGTAATCAAATCCAAAAGAAATAAAGCTTCCACTTGCCCATACTTTCTGTGTTCCACAGCTTCTATGTTTGTCTGCTTGCGTGCTGATCAGTAGAATTGACTGATTTCTCAACGCGTTATCAGCACAAGTCTTTACCGAGCTAAATAGCTAAACAAGTGAGAAATCAGTTTCTACTAATCATCTTGTTCTTGATATGCAAATCATCCTTTTGCTATAGTTGAAATTAGCAGAAGAACATGGTACCTGAAGTACCATCCTCCGACATTCTCTTAGCAATACTCGATAACATGAGAGCGGTTCTGCCGCCGTTGTTGTCCAATTGCAAGAGATGATACATCCTCTCAGCAATGTCCGGTAACATGAAGGCGGCTCTGCCGCCGTTACCGTCCGAAGGCTAGAGATGGTACATCCTCTCAGCACTGCCCGATAATACAATGGCGGCTCTGCCGCCGTTATCGTCCAAATGTTAGAAATGATGTAGGTGCCTGAAGCACCGGCATGGCAACTTAATGGACGGCTGTACCGTCGTTGCTACCAAATACCGGAGGCAATCAGACCTTCTGCATGACCCTAAAGTGCCGTTATGGATGTCCTTTGCTTCTATGAACATCACCCATATGGGCCCTTGATGCCACTAAGGTCGGCTCTGCTGCTGTCACGCTCCGATTTTCTTTCGGGGATTAAAAATCATTTAACAAATCATTTCTAGAATTTATGTTTATTCTCCTTAGTTTGTTGGTCCCAATTCTTGTAATGTCGGATTGCAAATCAAGTGAAGTTAAATGTGGGAAATAAAATTTCCTTTAAAAATCATGGCTGGGGATATTTTTTTGATATTCTCCATGCCCTAAAGTATTTTGTGAAATTTTCTGTAATTTTTTGGAGCTCAAGAAGTAATTATAAAAATACAAAGTTCATATAATCAATTAATTAAAACGGAAAACAAATTAAAACTTCCTTCTCGGCCTTGGGTCGTTTCCGGCCCAAGTCTATCTAGCCTCCTTCACGGCCCGCTGACCCTCCCCTCCTTCGCCTGCCTCTCACTTTCTCGGGCCGGTCTCTCTCTCTCGGCCCGCTCGCTCTCCCCCTTGCGAAGTCTACTTCGCCTCCCTATCACTCCTCTGGCCTGGTCCGCTAGGCCTGGCCCACTCGCCCCTCTCTCGTGAAGTCCACTTTACCTCCCCATCCCAGCCTCCTCTCTCCCTCTCACTGATAGGTGGGACCAGCGACCCCACCTGTCATCCCCTTTCTTCGGCCAACTGCCATGGCCGTCGCCACCCCACCCACGTTGCTGCCCATTTCCTCCACCATCTTACCCTGCTCTCGCCACAAAATCACGTGGGCTCAGATGCCACCCATTTCCTCAATCTCCTTCCCCACTCCTCCCGCTAAAATCAGCGTCGGCTCAAGCTCCCACGCCCACGTCACCATCCTCGATCCGCCGCCCGATTCCCGCCCCACCTCGATCCAGAAACCGCCTCCTGAGGCTACAAATAGCATCCCCGAGCTCCCCGTGACCTTTCTCGCTCTCCCCGCGCCGTCCCCTCTCGCCGCCGCTCGCCGGTGTGCTTCGGCCGACGATTGCCGTTGACTGCGACCACCTCGTGCCGCGCCGCTTCCTTCGTCGGCTTCGCCACGCCGAGAGCCACCTCGGCCATCGCTCCTCCCTCAGCCGTCGCCACCAAAACTCCATCCCCGCCACCAACCCGAGCTGCCACTGCCGCTCACCACCTTCGACCGACCATTGCCGTCACTAAAGGCCATCACTCGTCGCACCGCTGGTTCCATCGTCTTCTCTGGGCCAAGGAGAAGCCTGTCCACCCGTCCATCTACTCCAAGCGCTATTGGAGCCCTCTTCCTCCCGCTCAAGGTGAGCTCCGCTTCCCCTCGTCGCTTTCGGCCGCCCTTCCCCGTCAACTCCGACCACCCCGCACTCCCCTAACCACCTTTACTTCCTCCCTAGGTTTCGGCAACGTTTCATCGCCCCTTCTCCGCCGCCAAGCACCGCCAAACCTCTGCCACTGGTCTCCTCCCGCGTCGCCTCTCTCACCGTGCGTGCTCGGTGAGCATCTCCTCTTCCTCCTTGTCCTCCTCCGCCGCATTTCCGCACGCGCTGCCGTCGGTGACCTTTGGGCCACGTGCCCCGCCTCCTGAACGGTTGGCTGGCGGGAGCCACCTCCTCCTCCCGTGGCTGTCCGATCTGCCCTAGGGTGGATCTGGGCCGTCCACGCGGTGGTGCCACCTTGGCATGCCAGGCTGCTGTGGCCGCCACGTGGTGCGCCTGCACACGAGCCACCGTGGACCGCGTCCATCATGGACCGCCCTCCGTTGAGTCACCAACAGGTGGGGCCTGCTTGCTGGCGCTACCTCTTTCCCTCGGATGACATCATAAATTGTTTTAATTGCACAATAAATCAAATTTAATTTTAGAAATTCATTTAAAGTGTAGTGCTTCTGAGCTGAAGACGAAGTTAGAGGACAAGACTTATACCCAGTTGAGGTTTTGCCTATGGAGTGAAGCTGAAGCCCCACTAGGATCACCTTTTTCCGCTGCTACTACTTTCGTTTTAGTGTGAGGACTAAGTGTCTCTTCTGTAAGTATTTACGCTTTATTTATGTTTGGATCTGTATATTAATTTGTCGTTTTGTGTACCCTGGCTTGATTCCTGAACAGAGATTTATACACAAAATAGTCTAAAAATTTGGCTAAATTTTTGGGCATGACAACTGCCATTAATCATGGGCTCATAGTGGGAGAGTGTTGTTTGGTTTCTGTTCCTTTTTTTACAGTTTGCACAATATGCATGGAGTTGTGCCCATGTATACTTTTCGTTTTGTTTTACATGTTTACTATACTATTTGCATGATCTTTCGTAACATTTTATTTTAATGTTATGAAATTAATTTCTTAGCATGATTGATAATCTCTAATCACGCAATCTGTAATCCTGAAGATTACTTAAATTAATTTGCTAGGAAAGTTTCTATGGGAAATTGTGTGGCAATCCTAAAGATTACACATACTAGTAATCCTGAAGATTACGCATGACCAAATTTTTGTCAACCCTGCACATTGTATTTACCTGTCGTAAATATCAAATGATGTCATAGACATATCGGACATAGCAAAAAGTAATTCGCCAAGCTTACCTTGGATGGTAGCAACTACCTCACTTGGGCATTGGATGTTGAGATTAAGTCTGACTCCATGGGTCTCGGTCATAGTATTGTGCAGCCCGAAGCTAGCATGGAGGAGCCTACAAAGGCCAAGAAAGCAACAGCATTGCATTCCTTGCGCCACCATCTCCACCCAGACCTGAAGTCTGAGTATATGACCAAGAAAGATCCACTGGTATTACGGCAATCCCTGAAGAATCGCTTCGACCAGCAAGTGTCAATTGTGCCCCATAGGTACAAAATGACTGGATCACCTTACGCTTCCAAGACTACAAGTTTGTGGTGGTGTATAACTCTGCCCTACATAGGATTATCGCTCAATTATGTTTATGTGGCCAGAAGATCACTGACGGTGAGATGATCGAGAAAACCTTATCAACCTTCCATCCCAACAACATGGTGCTGCAATAGCAATACATGAACTCAAAGTACTCTAAGAACTCAGAGCTTATATTAGTCTTGTTAGTTGCAGAAAGGCAGAACGAGGTTCTTCTAAAGAATCATTCCACTCGACCCACTGGGTCTATGGCAGTGCCTAAAGCACATGTCAATGTTGCTGGGGACTCACGTGGCCACAAAAGGGGCCACAGTGAGAAGAGATGGAAGGGTAAGGGAATTATCATGTTCAAGGGAAAGAGAAGGGTAAGCCCAAAAGTAAAGGCGAACTCAAGAAGGTTACAGGTGAAACATCTAGGAAAAAGCAGGATAACTGCTACAGATGTGGAGGCAGAGGACGTTAGTCCCCTAACTGTCGTGTCCCCAAGCACCTGGTTGAGGTCTAATGAGAAAAGGAGCCAACATGAGTCCCTCTTCACCATTGAGCCTGAAGCTCACATTGAAAGCGTGATGACATGCTTGTCGATGCTAAGGATGGTGGAGACATCCATATGGACGATGATGAGGACAACCTTCTTGAAGAAGAGGATGACATATTTGGGGGCTTTAAGTAATCTCCTATATGTCTCTTATATGTGTCTTATATGTGTAGCACATGTAGAACTTTGGTCATGAATAATGCTCCGAAAGAGCACGCTTAGTCTTTTACTAGGCCTAAATCTTGGTGGGAATCCCATGGCAGAAGAGGAGATCTGTCTAGTAGATAGTGACACCACTAATATAATCGTAAGAGAAACTAGATATTTTCAGACCTTAACTAAGAAAACTAGAAATATTGTGACCATTGCCGGAAGCAATGCTCATATAGTAGGCACTGGAAGTGCTACTCTATTTTTCCCTATGGGTACTCATATTTTTGTAAAGGAGGCTCTATTGTATCCTGATTCAAAATGTACCTTCTTAAGTGTTAAAGATATCCGTGCAAACGGTTTTCATATAGAAATAGAGGTTGAGCAAGATGTTGAATATCTGCTCATAACAGATGGATATCAAAAGCAAGTGGTGGAAAGGATCCTTTCATCGCCATTGGGTTTGTACTACACGTACATAAAACCCACTGAAGAATATTGTTGGGGAAATGGGAACTAGAGTATCCCTTTCTCTGGGTTTTAGGGTAACATTTGCCACATCAATACATTCTGCCCCCAAGCAGAATTCATTGCTAGGTCTGAAACAGAAAGCTGACAGCTGGTAGGGAGTGGGGACTGAGGCCTGCTCCGGCCAGAGCCCCAGGGCACTCATGTCCTTCAGGGTTAGACACTCTGTATGTTAAGAGGAGTGTGGAACCTACAAGATTTATATCTATAGGGCATGGTCGGGGCCCGCTCCGGCTGGGGCCCTAGGGCACCTATGCCCTTCATAGGTTACACACTCTGTATGTTAAGAGGAGTGTGGAAACCTACAAGATTTATATTTACAATGGGTGACTGGGGTCTACTCCGGCTAGGGCCCCGAGGCACCCATGCTCTTCATGGTTACACACTCTGTATGTTAAGAGGAGTGTGGAAACCTACAAGATTTATATCTAAAAGGTGTGGTCGGGGCCCCGGGGCATTCATGCCCTTCATGGTTACACACTCTGTATGTTAAGAAGAGTGTGGAAACCTACAAGATTTATTTATACAAGGTTTAGAAAAGAGTGGAGACCTACAAGATTTATATCTTCAAGGTACTCTAAGATATAATTACATGTTGGAATGAAACTTGTAAAGTTCTGTCTATCATGAACTTCTTCATCAATGACATCTTTGAGAAACTCGTCTAAGCATGACAAGAACTTCTATTACAAAGCATGGGAGTGTGCTCGTGGCCGGGGACCGTCTTGGAGGCCCAAGCACAATATGTGCCCCAAGGGAGAACATGGCCCGGGAAAACAACAGCTCGGGGGATTGATGCTACCCTAGGGTAAAAATAAATCATGTGATAACTCTAATGAGTGTGCGCCGCCGATGGTCTGAGCAAGATGGTGGGCCCAACGATCTCATTGAGGGCAACATCATCATGCCGATTGTAGTGCGGTGCCCAAAAGATTACGAATCGAATTTATAGCTTGGTCGCATGCAACCAGGTGGTGGCGAGATTTGAAACCACCGGCGACACCGTGTCACTCGGAGAAACAGGGGTGGAGCGACATGTCGCGCGCTGGCAGGCGGTTCATAACTTTGACACCAAGCAAGGAGATAAACAGTGGCTTTACCATGACTTTGCTTGGGTCCACCAAGCCTGGTTTCAAGAACGTGGCAGGGGAAGCAAATCCTAGCTGTCCCGGGCCCCCTTGTCAGGGTGTTCGGGGCTTGGTAAAAATGGCCATCCATGGTAATTCTCCCATTAATTCTAGGATGTCAGAGGAGACAATGACAAGACATAGTATAGATGTTCCCTATGTGATAACGGTGCTGTAGACCCCCCTTTGACTATAAAAAGAGGAGTCATGCCACTGAGTGGGGGCTGGCTAGAAATTGAAGGAGAAAACCCTAGATAGAGCAACTCTAACACCGACTCATCTTGTAAGCTTGTATTGTATACTCTTGCATCCTCATAGTCCCAAACACAGGACTAGGGTATTACACTTCCGAGCGGCCTGAACCTATATACGTGTTGTTTTCATATTTTTTTTACATATTTTCACATACCACACGCACCACGAGCTCGATCCCTACTCGCCCCTAGCTAGATCTTCAAAGGTGGGTCTTCTCTTCCCCGTTGTGGGAGTACCACTCTTTGACAAATATGTTGCGATGAAAATCACATTTAGAAACCTAGAGTCATTTAATGTTTGGCATGATATGCTGGGTCATCCTAGGTTGGGTATGATGAGAAGAATCATCAACAATTTTGCTGGCCACAATGTTGAAACTAGAGACTTCTCAAATCCTGAAGATTTTATTTGCCCTGCTTGTGCAAAAGGGAAGTTGATCACTAGGCCATCCCTCCTTAAGATTAGGGATGAATCACCTGTTTTCCTTGCAAGGATACAGGGTGACATTTGTGGACCTATCTAGCCCTTGTCGGGCCCGTTTAGGTATTTTATGGTACTAATTGATGCTTCTACCAGGTGGAGCCATGTGGACCTTTTGTCCATAGGGAACCATGCTTTTTCAAAGCTAATTGTGCAAATCAAGAAGCTAGGTTTCCTGATAACCGCGTACAATCCATTCTGATGCTGGGGAGATCAGGTCGAAGGCTATATATGATTATAGTTTAGCCATGGGCATTAAGGTAGAATATTCAGTACCGCATGTCCACACTCAAAATGGCCACTATTGCATAATTATAGGTTCCCAACTAGTTGTTGAGGCCATACTGTGTTGCCTGCAGAAAAACTAATCCAACTCAAGCCAACTGCATATCATAGTGCATTCCCTCTTCAGCTAGTGCGTGGGAAAAAAAATCAAGTATTTCCCATTTGCGTATATTCGGCTGTATGCCGATCCCACCCTCACAGTGTACTTCTATGAAACCCTACCAAAAGTTGAGGATATATGTTGGTTATGGGACTCCGTCCACAATCAAGTATCTAGGGCCTATGACTAGGGATCTTATATGGCCTAGTACACCGATTGTATCTTTGGTGAGGACAATTTCCCAGTGTTAGGGAGAGACAGGCATCCAAAAGAATGTCGAGATGCAACTAGGATGCAATCCTCAGATCCACGCACTAGTGAAGCTGAACTGGAAGTTCAGAGAATCATAAATTTGCAAATCTTACAAATAAGTTGCCAGATGCCTTCACTGATTACAAGGGAGTGACAAGGTCGCATATACCTGTAGTAAATGCATTGGAAAGAGTAGAGGTAGCTGAGAAGGTTACTGACTCTACTCTTACCCCCCATCCTAGGCAGAGGGAGAGACCTTTGGGTGCTCGGGACAAGGTTCCACAGAGACGTCCGCGGTGACAAGGACCTGAGCCACTTGTTCCACTCAAAGAATTAGTTGAAGAAGCTCAATCCGAAGTTCAGAAAGCCCTAGCAGAGGCAACTCAACCTGAAGTTGAGATGATCCTAAAAGGACACCATCCTGAAGATGAAGAATCCAGTGCTTCATGCGCGCACCTTGGCACTGGAAAATTGGAACACCCCAACTCGGTTGTTACGGGAAATCACGACAAGTTAGAGGAAATAAACGAGGAGATTTCCACTAACTATGTTGATAGAAGAGAGTTATATCATAGAAAGACCACTATTGTCGATGTACACTTTTTCTCAAAGATTACTGATTGAGGCTGCCATTTCTAGTACATCGAAGTCCATGGCAGAGTACTAGAAGCACTTAGATTGGGAAAAATGAAAAGCAGCAATCGAGGCAATATTGCGCTCGCTTTATAAAAGAGAGGTTTTTGGGCCTGCAGTCTCATGACCTCCAAGAGTCATCTCTATAGGATGCAAATGGGTTTTCCTGCGAAAGAGGATTGACCATGGTAAGGTGGTGAGGTATAAAGCGAGGTTGGTGGCATTAGGGTTCACGCAGAGACCTGGTATTGATTATGATAAAACTTACTCTCCTGTTATGAGTGGAATCATGTTCCGATACTTGATCTCAATGGCAACTAATTCAAACTTGGATATGCAGTTGGTGGATGTAGTGACCGCATACTTGTATGGGTCACTAGATTCGGAAATTTATGTGAGAGTCCCTAAAGGACTCAAGATCCAAAATCCGAAAGGAAATCGCAACATATGTATAGTGTTCGCCTGGTAGCGATCATTGTACGGATTGAAACAATCTAGAAGGATGTGGTTCAATCGGTTAAGTAGCTATCTCTTGAAGAGAGGTTACTCAAACAATGATGATTGTCCCTGTGTGTTTATAAAGAAATCCTTGAATGGATTTTGCATCATCTCGGTCTATGTCCATGATCTTAGTATCATTGGCACCACATAGGACATCAAAGAAGCAATGACTTATTTTAAGACCGAGTTTGAGATGAAGGACTTGGGGAAAACCAAGTTTTGCTTGGGCCTACAGCTCGAGCACCTCCCTAAAGGAGTGTTTATGCACCAGTCTAACTATACCAAGAGGGTCCTTTGTAAGTTCAACATGGACAAATGTCATCCTTTGAAAACCCCCATGGTTGTCCGATCCCTGGAAGCCGATGAGGACCCATTTAAACCCAAGGAAGATGATGAGGAAATGTTGAGACCCGAAGTTCCCTACTTAAGCACCATTGGAGCACTAATGTATCTAGCCAATTGCACAAGACTTGATATTGCTTTTGCGGTTAATCTATTGGCTAAATATAGTACAGCCTCAACCAGAAGACATTGGATTGACATCAAAACTATCCTCAGGTACGTTCGAGGTACTTAAGATCTTGGGTTGTGGTTCCCGAAGAACCAAGATCTATCCATGATGGGATATGTGGATGCTGGCTATATGTCTGATCCTCATAATGCCAGATCCTAGACTGGGGTTATATTTCTCTACGGTAATACTGTCATTTCCTGGCGGTCTGTAAAACAGACCCTGGTTTCAACGTCAACCAACCACTCAGAAATACTTGCACTATATGAGGCCACATGGGAATATGTGTGGCTCAGGCAAATGATTGGTCACATCTAGAAGTCATGTGGCCTAAACATTGATAGCACCCCCACCATTATCTATGAGGATAATGCTGCTTGTGTTGCAATAATGCATATGGGCAACGTGAAGAGCAATCTTACAAAGCATCTTGCTCCAAAATTCTTTTATCCCCTTGAGCTCTAGAAGAGTGGGAAAATAAATGTTCTGCAAACTAAGTCATGTGAAAATCTCGTGGATTTATTTACAAAGTCTCTGCCAGCAGTGGACGGTCCTTAAGTACCAAATCTGACCGTCAATTCTTACATAAAAGCAAATGAAAGAATATAAAATGGAATACTAAACTTAGAAGTAGTGGTTATTATTAATCATTTCCACAAGTCTTGGTGAATATTTGTATGCAGGTGAATTATTGACGAAAACCACCCACCATGCAACAAAATACACCTCCAGACAATCGGACGCGATTACATGGATTAGAAGCCTCACATGTCAATCTAAACCACCTAGAATTGAGCCCAACTAAGGTATAACATGTAAGGGGCCCACCAGGCAACCTTTGAACCGAAGGAGAGGTCGGAAGTTTGGCCAAACCACAAGGTCGGCTGAACCAACTTCGGCTCCCCTCACCATCTGCTTCCACGTGTACGCTCCTGATGAGTCCCCAATGGCGGTTATGCGTGCTTCCCGGGCTTAACTGACCTCCAAAATGTCATTACAACACTATATAAGGAGGAGAAGCTCTCATTCTCAAACACACAACTGAAGTAAAGTATAACTCACTTTGATATTTAGGCTACTCTCTAGTAGAATTAGAATATAGGAAGAGAGTGAGAGGAAGCTTCAAAAGGAGTGCCCCAGGTGTTGGAGTTCTCTCAGGGAGAGTTTCGGAGGAGTGCCAGAGATGTCGGCACTCTCTCTAGTGGAGTCCCAGAGGAGTGCCGGAGTTGTCGGCATTCTTTCCTCTGACTTGTCTCTCGGCGGATACTTTCTTCAATAAGGTAAGTATTTGAGATTTCCTTATGGTATTTACTTTTCTTATTTAAGTAAGATAGCTTCTCATCATTGTAGGTTTATCGCTTAGTATTTATACTGAGTGCTCTAGTACTAAGACTCTGGACGAAGAAGGAAGTTGTTGGCCGAGACTAGAGTACTAATCAATAACATAGATGTGGTGTCTAGGTTAGAGGTTATCTTCGTTTATTGTGTGCTCCACGAAAAATGAGGTAGGCGGCAGGTGGTGATAGACCTGTCCGTGCTTTGTATTTCTCCATGTTTGGGTATATCATAGAGCTATAAGCCAGACTCAGCGTGGCAGACTAGGGAAGAGTCGGTGTCCAAAGCAACTGATAGAATTGTACCTGAAATTAATTAAGATAATTAACCGATATGAATCCTCTCTATCCTAAGCCTATCATTTAGTTGTTGTCCTTGGATAAATCCTGTTCTCAGATTATACACACACGTTCCCTGTGATTCGATACCCTTGGAATACTCTGAGGTGAAGTGCTGTATTCGTGCGCTTGCGGATTTATCTGTGACCGTAACAAATACCAACACCAGCCTCAAGTTTTCACAAATGTGTTCGTGGCATTGGCATGAGATGACTTAGTGAATCACAAGGATCAAGGGGATCAAACAATTAAAAGAATAGCCCGTCATTGTGATCTTGAAGAATCACAAACAAGTCCTGAAGACTTGACCAACTGTTGTACTCTTTTTCCCTTGGTGAGTTTTTTTCATTGGGTTTTCTCACGCAAGGTTTCTAACGAGGCAACAGGTGCAACACAATATTCAAAGTACCATGCACTCTTCTCTCCTACCCTTTTTTCCCACTGGGTTTTTGGGAGGAGTTTTGACGAGACATGTGCATAATTCAAATTCGTTCAAGTAGGAGTGTTATGAATCCTATTTTAATGTGGACAAATTAAGATATGAGTGGAAAGCTTACTACAGAAGAAAGCTTACGCCGGAAGAAAGTTTATACCAGAAGTTATCTTATCATGGAGGGAAGCTTGCGGCATAAGCAAGCTTGCAGGAGAAGCAAGCTTACGGCAGGAGCCTTTGACCTCATCTGCCTATAAATAGGACCCCGAGGTCCAAGACGATGACGACCGCTCTCTGACACCTCTTGTCTTCCTTCTTGCAGCTTGTACTCAAATCCAGAAGAAATAAAGCTTCCAGTCACCAATACTTTATGTGTTCCACAACTTCTGTGTTTGTCTACTTGTGTGCTGATTAGTAGAATAGACCGATTTCTCAACAATTCACATGGTTTTTTGTAGTTCGCCACAGGAATATATGATTTCATAGGTCAAGTAGACAAATCTAAATAGGTCAGGGGTGAAGTAGTCTTATTCCTTGCATTTAAAAACAGAAGTGTGACTTCTGGATCAACCAGGGATCACACAATCTGTGAACTGAAGTCAAAAATAAAAGGAAGAAAAAAAGTAAAGAAACATATCTTATCTTATGTCTTATATCTAATTATGTACCAGTAAGATGTGTGTGTGTCATAATGGGTGAATATGACCTCGCGGAAATATAATAGGAATTGCGATCTGAGGTTTTGCGACCTGTCGCATCATGCAAGAACAGTGTTGAGAATATTAGAAATAGAATATGAATAATGTTGGACATATAAAAATATTAAATCTACTCACATAAAAACCAAAAATTAAATCGACTTAGATTTGGCAAACCCATCGAATACCAGATGAATTTTTTAATTGAGGTGGTTCAGATCTGGCTCGGCCAAGCGGTTCAATTCAACCACCATGCATAGAGCGTGCTGTTCATCTTCTCGTCGTGAAGTACATATACACGAAGGAGGGAGATGGGGTGCCAGCTATGGTGATGGACTAATGAGAAGGCCTCAAGTAAGATGTGTTCTTGAGTGCTGCAAGGTTGATGGTGTTGTCCGTTTTTAGAGGGAACATCGGTGTTGGCCAAAACGACGGTTCTACATCTGTGACCCTAATGACGTTTGGCATGGAAGTGGTGACTCCGGTGTAGAATCAGACGGGAATGAGTAAGCTGTGAGCATAATGTGATCCCTCTTCCCTGACGTGGGGTTTCGTTTTTTTGTGGTTATCGGATAGTGATGAGTTGTGAGTTGTATAGGCGACGATGGTGATACAACCATTGTGTTAGAAGTTTGGTAGTTGCTGCCTAGGGACATTGGGAAGAAGGGAAATTTTAAGTACTTATGATTCAGCATGTTTCTCAGACAGTGTAGCCATTCAGATGTGGTGTTCTGATATGTGGTCATGCGTGAGAGACGCTGATGTTGTGAATCAGAATCTCATGTCACGCTGGGAGCGAGGTTGATCTGGACGCGGACCTAGAGTGGAACGCGGACACAGTGGACGCACGCGTGCAACATTAATTTAATTTTTAAGGGACTACCTATACATAATTTGACAGTTTTTTTTGCCTTCCATCATGCAGATTTTTTAGCCTTTGGATCAACATCTAAGGGATGATATTAATCTACACAAATAAAGTACAAAACACACAAACGGGCCACAGAAACCATCTGAGGCCCATAGTAAGAGAACCGGGCTCAAGCCCATAGTTCTTCGAATGGGCCCTAAATATGAAAAATAGGCCCAAATTAACATAAACAGGCCCAGAAAATGAGAAACTATATTACAACAGAAAAATTTGTATAAAGCTCAGTAAAAAGCAAAAGCCCAAATTACTTTCTAAGCCATTGAAAAGCCCAATCAGGAATATGACGGATTAAAAGGCCCAATTATTGAAATAATAAACACATAAAAAAGCCCAAAAACATAACAGAGTTGGGAGGCAATTGTATGAAATAAAAGGCCAAATATTAAAAGCCCAGATTCACGAAAGCACTAATCTTAAAGCAATTACAAGACCAACTTGAGTGCCAAGATAGCTGACAGCCAAAAGCAACAGCACACACGTGATATCCCCAGATCCAGAACTCACGTACCAAAAAAAACATATGGAAAAGTAGAGAGAAATTGAGGGGAGAAGAACTCAGGCGATACGGTATGAATCAAATCAATAATACAGAATCACATCTAGTCTACAAATCAAAGGGAAATAATAGGGAAGAACACATAATTCTGATGAAATTGAAAGGTACAATTTCTCTAACCTTTGAATCTTGATTTGTTCCTCATTTGATGTTTCTATGGTATCTCATCCTCTTTGCTGTCATGAAATTTGAAGTTTGTACCACATCTCATCCTCAAACTCTGATCAAAACCTGCAGATGTAGATGATAACACAGATTACTTGGAGACTTCTAAAAACAAAACAACACGTACTACAAGAATCTGGCTCCTGATTTCTCCCTCTACATGGTCCAAAAACTAAAATTAGCTGCCTCGTTGGGATATCTTCAGTACAAAATGGATGTAATAAAAAACAATTCGCAACTAGAGATGAAAAACAGTAAAACTATACAAAAGATGTTCTAAGAAAAAAGTGAACCATACGAAGATTCAGTATAGATCTAAAGAAATTGCATGTTCATATTAGCACATTGGTTGGACAGTAACTACAAGCATGCTAGTTCACTACAGCAAAAACATAATGAGACAAATAGATGTCAAACAAAATAACAATATCAAGTTTGTAGTACCCTGCATCTGTTCAAGTAGACTATATCTATTGCATACTATACTGCATATAAAATTAAATCTTCAAAAACTTGTACACTATTTACAAGACCAAACATGTTTTACTTTCTCACCACACATATAATGGCTGATATTAATCTGAAGAAATTTCAAGGATCATGAAGGCAACAAGCAAATCCATACGTCATGCAGCACAAACTCAAGGCAGAAAGCAAATAATTGCACAATCGCAAAGACAAAAGGAAGAACATACCAGATTTGAACAAACACAAAAATCAACAGGTATGGATCTCTCATCTCATTTCTCCTTTTGAAATCCTGCAATACTTGCTTCTCACATCTGTTTTTTGCGTTCTGATTTCTGTCCCACAAAAGACCGATAGTCACATAAACATTTCATATATCCCTATGCAAGAATAGAAGTAAAAAAATAAAAATCAACTTGGAACTCAATAATTGACTGCAAAATTGGGATGAATTAGCCAATGTTCACTACAATTGTTTCAATTAGTATCAACACTGCACAAGTAGAAAACACATGACAAGAACGATTTTGCAAGTACAAGCAAAGAACACTAAAACTCTTGAAGTAAAAATGTTAACAAAGTAGTCTTCAATTCAATTAGCATCAAACTACTCCGCATGTTCTAATTTCATAATATCACAAATATCAAAGTAAGGCAAATTTATAGACCAAGCTCCTATGAAGTGTAGAAGAACACTGACAATGTACAGCTAATGCTTAAAACTAATTGACAAATTAATACTGAATTATTCAATGCACATCACAAGAACTTATTATGATTCCTTCTGTATAAACTTGTTCTGCAAAAATATGAACTAGCTAACTACCATATCACTTTTGAACTATAATCAGAAAAAATACGCAAACATTCTTCTAAAATTACATTTGTAATTACAGTAAAATGGCCATGTAACTACCAATTTTAAGTTATCTTTTTGGGATAACATAAGGAGTACAATGATCATTGAAAGTTCACATTTACTGCTCTTACAACACATAAAGCTGAACTACAGAAATGACTTTGAAAATTAGTAGATCATAGCTCTATACATATATAAAGTAACTAACCTCCTCTATACTATAAGAACACTTAAAAACAGAGAAATTAGAAAATTACATGACCAATGACCTAAAATTACATTTGTAAATATACTGCGATATCGATGTAACTAGCAATGTAAGTACATGTATATTGTGATGTAACTTGCAGAAACTACAGTGTTCCTAGAAATTACTACCCTACTGCTGCATATAAGGACTATTTCATCTAGTTTGAAGCATGTACTTTACAGTTTCTGAAATTATATTATTTTTCTTAAAATGCAGGATCTGATGATGTACAAAGAGGCTCCAAAAAATCCAACATAAGACACAGTAAAGAATCTACTATTACAGGTAAGATTATTTTCATGTTTCTCAAAACCACAGTTCATTTTATTCAATTCACTAACTACAAAAAAAATTAATTACCTGATATTTCATTGCATCATCATGCATAGAAAATGTCTAACTTGAGCTTCTTTGATACCACCCCTAATGATAATCCTCATGAGCATGTATATGCATTAAAAACAATCAAAAACATTAGCATATATATACATAAGTAGCAATGTAGAAACTAATATAAAAGGCATAATTTGCAACATTTTGATAAGAAGTCAAATACATATCAGACTATACTTGTTTGCAAAACGCTATCATATCAAGTATGAGAGGTTAAAGATAATCCATTAACTTTTGTAATGGAAAACTTAGCCCCACATGCCTGACATGACAACAATTTTATGAAAATCAGTACAAATTTGCATCAAATCAATGAAGTGGTAAGAGGCACAAAATCATCAAAGAGAAAAATAGAAACTACAAAATCAAATACGAAGAAGATCACTGTTCCACGTGAGAATTATGAAGTACTCACTAAAATCGTATAGTATGATTTTCATTTCTTATGCTTGTAGAAGAAACATGCTAATCTTAACAACTGCACATACTAAACTTGAAATTCACCTCATTTCTACTATACATCATAAAAATACATAAATCTTGGTATCTTCTACTGATTTAATTTTCAGAAACTTGTCTTGACCCTAAAACGACATCTTGCAGTAAACTATCAACTTAAGAAAATACTATAACTGAGATCTAACTTTAGGGACTATGGTCAGAAAATTACATGACCATTGACCTAAAATTACATTTGTAATTACAGTTTAATATTGATGTAAGCAACAATGTAAGTACATGTATATTCTGATTTAACTAGCAGAAACCGCATTGATCATATGCTAATAGAATTAGTTCTCTTTTAGTACATAAGGAATACAGTGATAATATAAATTAAATACTTACTATATTTTACAAGAACCAATGCTATTTAACTACAGTTGATACCTTTATACATATATGTAGTAACTAAACTCCTCTGCACTATAAGAACACTAAAAACAGAGAAATCAGAAAATTACATCACCATTGACTGAAAATTACATTTGTAAATATAGTACAATATCGATGTAACTAGCAATGTAAGTACAAGTATATTGTGATGTAACTTGTAGAAACTACAGTGTTCCTAGAACTTACTACGTTATTGCTGAATGTAATGACTGTTTGATTTTATTTGAAGCATGTACTTTACAGTTTCTGAAATTATATTATTTTTCTTGAAATGCAGGATCTGATGATGTACAAAGAAGCTCCGAAAAATCCAACATAAAGAGACACAATACATAATCCAATATTACAAGGAAGATTATTTCCATGTTTCTCAAAACCATAGTTCATTGTATACATATATAAATAGCCTGTAATATCTGTTTGACAACAACATATATGTCCTGTATACTTGATTTTGAGCACTAACTACTATACTTGCATTGATTTTTAGGAGAAGAATATATTCTGAACAAATCACAGAACGAAGAGATGGTTGCACAAGAAATTGTTCTGAACAAATCAAATGAATTAGATCTTGTTTAGGTTAGTAAGACTGAAAAGTACTGAAATGAAATGAATTGTGATATTCATTTCAATACTATGTTTTGTTGCAGAAGGAGAAGATGCATTCAACAATTGATAGGACATATGAGATACATAACACATAACATTATGGATGTCCTCTCTATGATGAATTATTTCTTTGGCAACATGACAATATTTCATACACTGGTTAATGGAACAAATAATTAATTCACTGCCTTCAAGTTCTGATTTGCAGGTAACAAAGAGTTGAAAAACTCAATGTCTACATTTTATTACAAAAAATCTAAGCATCTCATATACTCATATCTATGTATAAGCAGATGCAAAGTTCAACTATTACTGGGAGGTACTACACATAATTTATATAATTCTTTTTTAAACTAGCTGCACAAATTTCATTCAAATTATAAATTGCAGAACTCAATGATTCTTACAACAAATCGGACAAGTTCAAATGACATGGAATGGGATTTTATTACAACAGAGGGTAACAACTATCAGGTATTTCACTAGATATAGCACAAAAATTGCAATTTTAATACAAATCATATATTACAGTACCACTGATTTTTTTCCTCTCATTGCAGGCAGAAGATTTCAGAAACTAAAATCAATCAGCTGTAGAGAGAATAAAAGATAATGAGTCAATTGACATAATCATGTAGGTATTGAAATAAAAGTTTGAATTACCACATATATTTAAGAATCTAAATTATAATAACACTCTAAAGTTTTATATGTTGTTATGAAATTTATTGTTTGCAAGGGTGATGAAAATGATGAATACGAAAATGAAGATAATCCAGTAGAACCTTGGTCGCTAAACATTTTCAATATGGCTGAAAATGAAAAGGTATGATAAATATATGTCCTTACAAAAGCTGTCAAAACTATAAGGAATTACCATTCACAACAAGTTAATACATTTGTTATCTTGCAGGAACAAACATCAATAGAGAAAAGTGTAAGCAATGAGCCAAAAGAAAGGATAGATAAAGATACAAATCAAGTTGTTGAATCTGATGCAAATGAAGAACATGAAGCATTGCAAGACAATAACACTATAGAATAGAGCAAGGACACACCTCAGGTTGGAATGCAGTTCAAGATTGTTGAAGAAGCCCAACATTTCTTCAACTTTTATGCTTTGATAGCTGGTTTCTCTGTTGTCAATGCCCACCGCTACCATACTACTAGCAAAAACAGAAATGATGAGGTCATCAGAGTAACAATTAAATGCAACAGGTTTGGGAAAGAAAATCCTAAATCAAAGAAACAGTCCACAGATGAGACAGTTGTTTCAAAGAGGAATACAAATCAGGTGGTTCTAACAGATTTTAAGTGTGCCTTGGTGATATCTGAGAAAAACTCTATGTGGTATATTACAAGACTGGACTTGGACCACAATCATGAGCTAAGCCTTCAAGATGAGGCAAGGTTTTTGAGGTCTCACAAATATTTGTCAATAGAGGAAAAAAATGCTCATAAGGACACTGAATGAATGCCACATACCAACAAGACATGATAGTGATTCTATCAGCCTTGAGAGGAATGACATCACTACCATACACTAAGAAAGATATAAGCAATGTGAGAACATCAATAAACAGAAGAAAGATATAAGCAATGTGAGAACATCAATAAACAGAGAAACTAGCAGCAATGACATGATGCAAGCTTTGGAATTTTTCAGAAGAAAACAAGAGAAAGATCCAAACTTCTTGTATGAATTAGAGTTGGATGAGAATAGAAAGGTCAAAAATCTGTTTTGGACTGATGGTAGATCAAGAGATTGGTATGAGAAATATGGTGATTGTGTCAGTTTTGATACTACTTTCTTGACTAACAAATATAATCTACCATTTGCACCCTTTGTGGGGATCTCAGGTCATGGTAACACAATAATTTTTGGGTGTACATTCCTACACGATGAGACAATAGAGACTTTTATATGGCTGTTCAAGACATTTTTGAAAGCTATGTCAGGCAAACACCCATGCACAATTGTAACAGATCAAGATGGAGCAATGAAATTAGTAATTGCACAAATTTTTAAACACACAACACACAGGAACTGCTTCTTTCCTATTATCAAAAAGGCTTGGAATTCATCTGGCACTTTGTTCAAGAAAGAGAAAAAACTCTATGATGAATATGATTGACATTATCAACAATTCAATGACTGAACAAGAGTTTGAGTATCTATGGCAAGATTTAATACACAAATTTGGGTTGCAACACATACATTTCCTGATGAATATGTGATCAATCAGAAAAAAGGTTTATACCGGTATACTTCAAGACAGACTTCTGTCCTTTCATACAAACTACAGCTCTAAGTGAAGGTACAAATTCAAGATTCAAAAAAGATGTTGGACCACAGTACAACATTACTAGCTTCTTGACATAGTATGCAATTGTGATCGACACTATACAAAACTTGGAGTAGAAAGATGATCATAAATCTAGAACAAAAAGGCCAACTAAACTTTGGTCACATTACTATATAGATTTACAAGCAGTGAAACTCTATAATGCCAAAATATTCAAGAAGTTTCAGGTGCAAAAGAGAACTACAAGACTGCAGCTCAATGAGATAGACGAATTCGAAACCTACGAAGTTTTCCTAGCTGTGAATCAAACAATTGTGGAGTTTAGACGTTGAAAGTACCTTGTCATCATTGACTTGGAGAAGGTAGACTTCAGTTGCATATGTGCAATGTTCCAAAAAGATGGGCTTCTTTGTTCGTATATCCTGAAAGTCATGTTACACCTCGACATTCGTAAGATACCAGATAAATATATAATTTAGAGATGAAGAAAGAAGCAACAAACATTAGAAATGAAAAACAACAATCATCTCATATCTGTTTCAGAGAGCTCTACTCTCAGATTCAATATCCTGTCAAGAAGAAGTGCTGAATTTGCTTCAAGAGGTGCAAAAAACAATGAATCATATGAGTTCATGATGGAACAATTTGACAAGATCGATGAAGCATGGAAATGTATGGGTATACAAAAGAATACAACAACAGAGCAATATAGAAAACTTGAACATTGCAAATTCAACTTCAGAAATCAATCAAGTTCCAGAAGAAAATACTACAGTTCATCAAGTTCAAATATTGGATCCAGACATAGCGAAATCAAAAGGAAGACCACCATAGCGATACAAAACAATAAGAGAGCAAATAGAAGCAAAACAAGTAAAGCATTGCAGTCCTTGTCAAAGAACAGACCACACATTCCCAAAATGTCCATAGAAACACATAGAGTTCAATTTGCCAAATAAGAAAAAGAGGAAGACAAAAAAACACAATTGAAGAGGTAAGTTAAAGAAAAAATTATTTTTCATTGATAAGTTTTAGATATTAATAGTCAACATTAGATTGATGACCTTACCATAAAGACTGCTCGTAGGAAAGAGTTGAAGACAATACAAAGCAAAAAACAACGAAAACAAAAACTACAAGCAAGAAGAAAAGTGAACAAGGTTCGGAGCAGCAAGAAGCAGGAGATCAAAGAATAAAAGAAAAGTCAACAACAAAGATTACCATGAAGACTTAGAACAGCAGGACATTTGCATAGTATATATACAGTAATTTTCAGACAAGAGAATATGTTCTCTGCAAGTTCAATGTTTTGTATTATTTTGAAGCTATTTATATAAAGCTGGAACCTATGTAATGGCTACATCATATACTATTATTTATCGAAGTTATACTCATTGCAAAACAATGTTGGTCCTATACAATGAACTAGTTGTTCTCACCGAAACATGAATGAACTGGTGACAAGATAAGACTCAAGTGCCTTGTTGACGAGGAAATTTCTCCTAAGAAAATGCAAAAACCAAAAATAACTAACATATATCACAAATTTAAAAATCAAAGCATATGTTGTGTAGAAAATTTCAAACTTACAGGATCAAACCAATTAATGACTACATCTTCGCTTTTTGTTTGAAGCATTTTGTTCTTTGCATGAAAGAAGATCTGGTAAACATACTTCACACGGATGTTATTGATGTTTTGTTTTGAAAACTCATTAGGAAGCAGAATTCTTGGAGACCAAATTTCCATAAATTTCATAACAAATACCCCAGAATCACACCTACAAATTAAGCAATCAAGTTTCTGTTATTTTGAAAAAAATAAAATAACTAAACAAAACAAGTATGAATAGAAACCATACTCTGAAGGACTACCAACAAACTGATTCCAAACTTTCTAAAAATTGTTAACCTGAAAAAAATTATCATTAATACTTCTATAAACATTCACATCATTTAATAGTAATGAAAACTTGTAGTTCAAATATCTTACTACAAAAGTCTTTAGGTTTTCAAAAATTCAAAATGTTCCTCGTGTTCAGAGTCTAGAAATTCAAACAATCTGTCTTTGACATCAACAATGAACAAGAACCAGTGCTATTGTTAGTGAATAGGAAAACCAACTGTAAAAATAAATCAACATCAAACAACATATAATGATTGGAAAAGAAAAAAATGGAACTAACATATAGTTAGGATTAAAGAATAGTACATATCACTCAAATCCAATCTGCTAGCTTTTGCAGCACCATCAAAAGATCTTTGCACTTTATCAACATCAACAAGACATGGATGAACCACTAGTTGTTCCTAACAAATTTAAAGCACCAAAAGTTTTAAAATAGATTAAAAATCATAAATGTAAGCATTAGCAGATGACGAAAAAATAAATTATGATACTTACACCAATTCATGGGAAAAAATAATTCTTTTTTATGTAGAAGGATGGTTATTTTGAAACATCACTTGGCAAAAGACAGCCATAACAGAGGGTGACACAGGGTCACCTTTCCTCAGAGAATTTCCAAAGGTGTAAAAATTGGCTTTAACATTGTTAATGTTTACTTCATCACAACTGCAAGAAAATATTTTATGAACTAAGTAAACATAGTAACCAATACAAAACATAGAAATGAGGCACAAAAATATTCACCTTTGCCATTTGGTACTATCAGCAAGACGATAAACAACAATGAAATATCGATTTTCATCATCATAAATTGGAAAACAACGACGCATTTGGAAAAACGGATCAGTTGTGTACTTTGCAGGAGCAAGAACTCTTTTAGGGCCATGTGGGGGAATTTTTTCACCTGATGTACTCAAATGATGACTCTTGCTACTTGGCAAGTTGCTTGCATTATAAATTTTCTCAATTTGAACAGTCATTTTCTTGCAACGATCATGAAATTTAGATTCACTAACAATGATGAAATCAGGAGAGTTCTACAAACACAAAAGATAAAAATACAATTCATAAACTAGACAACACTAACAACTTGAAATTACATGACATCACAATGTAAACCCTTACTGTTAAGTCTTGAAACACCCTCTTTTTGATGCTTTCACAATTAGGAGTCCTAGTACTTCCTTCATGGTTATATTTGCTTCGCAGTAACTCTTCTAGAGTGTGTTCAATAGAGTGAAATGAAATAGCAGGCTACAAATATTTAATGATGAAAATTTAAAATCATAATAATATCAAAGTAATGATTGTAAAATAAATCATAAAGGGAACAAAAGACAAAAACATTTCTTGGCTGGAGGAAGAAGTGATATTTCCATATGTTTCATTATCCATGCCAAATGCTTTGTTTCTAACTGTATCACAAACATCGTCTTCAGGAACAAATTCTTGTATGAAGGCTTGAACAAATCAACACTACGATCTACATTTTCAGATCCATTGAATTGTGGTAACCTTGTTTTAAATTTAATTGTAGCATGCTTAACAGTTGTAGCTGCAGCTGCAATAGTAGAGGCTGCAATGTTTGAAACAGAAAAATATAATTAGACATAACCAGCTATGATGGTACCTAAAATTATTAAGAAACAAATCAAATATAAAGAAAAAAACCTACCACTAAATCTTTCATTTGAGGAGTCATTACAGTTTCTAGCATAACCAACATCAGGTGTAAATAACGCTTGACCTAATGATCAAAAAATAAACTAGAAAAATCATACTAAAAAACATTGGATTGTAGGAAAAAAACTAAATTCACAGTTCATAATAATTTTACCATCACCGAAGCACTCAACAATACCATCATCAACGGCAGAAGTAGAAACCTAACAAAAAATAATGGTATATAATAAGTTTATCGCTTAGAAAACATCAAAAACATTATAAAACATGTAGTCAGATATATACTTACATTTCCAGTATTCATTGAACAAACAAAACCAGAAGCACACTTAGAATCACCGGCATTATCAACATTACCCTAATGAAAAAGCAACACCAAAGTAAAATAATAGATTGTTCCATATCAATTTTGCAATGAACTATAGATAGAAACATTATTTATATACTTACAGGAAGAGAAACATTATCTGGTAAGTCATTCTCCAAAGGAACATAACTATCAACATCTTAAAATATTGTTTTTAGCACAAAAGTGAATATAAATAAAAAAACATTCAGATAAATTAAATAAAACATAAAGTGAACAAATTAAAACATAATACTTACCATGAGTACAACAAGGAGAAGTGTGTCGTTCATTTTGGACATCTTTAGAAGAAGATTGATTAAGTGGATTAAGATAAAACAAAAGAATTTCATTCAATTTTAGTAATGTTAAAATACAATACAAATAATAATAAACTAAATGCTTACACGAAGCACATGGTCATCTCTCAAATCAGTATGATCAACACTATTATGAACTTCAATATGAACAGATTCCATAGCAGCTATATAAAACAACATTTATATTGGAACAAATGAAAAAAAAAATTAACACAACAGAAAACAAAAGTACAAATAGAACTTACTAGAATTAGAGGTTTGATTGTTGATTGCATTATCGTCAGATTGAATTGGAGTGCCAAAACTTTCATCATGTAACAACTTTATCACACAAATAACAAAATTTTCCAAAGTTTGGGTATTGTGAACATGAATAGAATAACTATGATTTTAGCATTGTACAAATCATGTCCTTGTGATAATCAGGTAACACATCTCCAGGAACAGAGTCAAGCTTCTCATGAAATGACAGTGCTTCATCATGTTCTGCGCTCTAGTCTAAATCAACATAAAATAAGAAGGATACAAAAAACATGACATAAGTAGATTTAACTATATATATAAATTGTAAACATTCAACACTGAACACAAGTAAAAGTAAAAGAAAAAAACCTCTGAGTTAGATGTACCACAAATAACTTTATGTGTCCTGAGTCTAAAAGTCTCATCATCTATCTTATCAAACTTAGAATATCTAGCTATCATCCCTTGTTTCCAAACAACCATACGAGGAAAAACCAATTGCAACATTTCTTTCACCAAAATCGACACTATCAAGATACAAAACTTAATAAAAATGAAAATTTAAAAAATATTATACAAGAACACATCTACAACTTAAAAAAATATTAATAAGAAAACAAAGAAAACTTACAGCCCAACAGTATAAACAGCCACCCAAGTTCTTTGACTTTTGGAATTTCTTGATACGAAGCATGCACCAATCATAAATGAATTTGCACCAGTCATAAGACTCCAAAAGATTAACATCTTCAAAAGTTGTCAAATACTTCACACTAGGTTACAAGAAAGAGTTGGGACAAAGAAAACATGCCAACACAACAATCAAAAAAGATATAATCACTTGATCATGAGACAATTGTTTCTTCTAAATCAGTAAATCACCAAAATATTTTACAGAAGGCAGAGAATTGATTCCAAACTTTGAAAGGATAAAATTCTTTCCGTCATCATAATTTTTTCCAAAACTTATGCCACCAAAAGGAAGACCAAGGATGTCTTGAAAAATCTCTTTAGTAACACAAATAACTTTATCTTTCAAGATGACTTCAGATGCTTTCAAATCAACCTTACTAACAATGCAGGCAGCAAATTTCTTGGGGACACTATGGCTATCAAACAATAAGAGATTTTTGCACCCATATTTATCAACAATAGACCTCTGATGTGGAGACAAGGATGAAATAGCCTTAGAAAAATACTTGGCAGAAAACCTTGAAAATGAACCATCACTCTTAACAGTTCCTTTTTCTTTCTTAGCCTACCAAAATAAAAAAAGGAACTACATAAATTTCAGAAACTTATTCATATAAGTAAAACACAAAAGGAAACATTCAATTCAAATTTAGATACCTTACGCTTCCGAACAGTATGACTTGAATTATTGATTAACTTCATTTTTATTTTTTAACAATCTACAAAAAAATTAAATTAACTTGAGTGATAAAGATAATGAAAAGATAATTATTATCAGTAAAAATACCTGTTGCCTATATAATTTGAACCAAACCTTATCCATTTTGTCCTCATCAGAAGAATCAACATACTGTTAACAAGTACAAAGATAAATATATGACATAACTATATAAATAAAATGGCACATATGAAATATAAAAACAGAAATACAAATTATCAGAACACATTATCATTTTCAGATTCATCAGAAAGACCATCAGAAACTTTCAAATGATTCAAAATCATCATCCTGAGATTCATCAGATGAAATGACAACAGCCTTGGCAACCATTTTTCTTTTATCAACACGAGGCATCTAAACAATATCCAACAAAACAAAAGATCAAGAAACGTATTAACCACCTCACTCATTAAAGAAATATTATATAATACTATAACCATACTGCATAACATCAATAAATTAATAGTACACAACAGAACTATAACATTATTTCAGCCACCAAGTCAATGAAAAATGAATCATACACAATAAATAAATACTGTCCAGTCACCAAGTTACAAGGTCTCTAAGTGCTTTTTTACATACACAAAATTTGCTATCTGAATCAAATTTAGATATTCATTTTCATTCACACTTCCTAGTAATTCATCTATAGTTGTATAGAATATCAAAAGAAAACAGTTGCATCATGCTTAATGTATGCTTAATTAAACAGAACAAATCTACTTAATTAAAAAATGTTTGCTGCCTATTTAGTAAAAACTACCAAAATTCTTAAAACTACAAAAACAGGATAAAACTGAAATGCACGAACCCATCCAATCATAACACCACAAAAAATACAATTAGCATATAGTATAGCATCAAAACAACTTTATAATATATATATAAATCTAAGAAAAATCAATATGATTAAGTGAAGGTAATTAAGCAAAAAAATGACTGTCGCTTATAGCTGAGCAGCTTGCTACCTTGCAACAACAACTAATTAACTTGCATGGAAATCTAATCAGATCGGTGATGTATTATCAATAGGGTTAAACAATGCAGATCTAAATTTAACAAGGCAATTACTACAAAAAGTCCTCACGTAATTAAACCATGTCCAAACAACATAGATCTAAATTTAACTAAGCATTCATATTGCTGCATCATCCAAAACCTTGTAAAAAAAATCATATCTACAGGTAAACACTAAATAATTCATCACTGCTTAATGTATCACCGGTTTAAAATCGAACAACAAAGACTAGACCATGTAGAACTCAATGCTCACATTTCAAATCCACATGAACCGATCACATAAATCACAACCAAAATAAAGTTCAAATTGGAAAAAACAACTCACCGTATATACCACCGCCAGATCTCCGTTACAAAAACCGAAATGAATGCACAGATCCAAACCTACATGAATCCATAGATCCAAACCTACAGAACAAACAAAGGAGAAATCATACCAAAACTTGAAAAAATAAGAGAAGATTAAACCATACAAAAGCACAGGCAGGAGAATGCTTCCACCAAAGCACCAAACCTCAGTGAAGAAGGGGAGCCACACTTCGCCGCAGAGACGCCGTCGACGGCTGGAATCGCCTCTGTGTCGCCAAGATGGAGTCAACGAGAGAGAGAGTTACCTTTCGGCATTTCTCCTCTCTCCCCGAAACTCTCTCCCTCTTTGCTGGAAGCAACGGGATAAAGACTGGTGCGGGATTCAAAAATAAACAGTAAAAGTGGGACCCACATAAGCCCAAAACAAAAGCCCTAAAAGCCCAAACGGAATACTAGTACAACTCAGATACAACTGGCCCATAGAGCAAGGAAAAACGCTCTCCACATGAGGCCCAAACATAATCCCGCACGAATCTTGACAACATCCAACGACAGAAAACTGCATGACATGAGACTCAAAACTTTGTCAAATGACATATAGCAATTCCGAATTTTTAAATAGGTAAAGAGATAAAAGACTACCTACTTAAAAAATACGAATTTTTTCATTCGTGCTTCAAATTTTCATCCGTCGTCGACGTCAAGCATGGGCCCATGCGGCGCACACCAAGGCCAAAAGCATCTGGGCTGGGTTCATTTATGAGTGTTACCAACTTCTCCTTTTTTTTTTCACGTGCACGTTTCCCAAACTACTAAACCGTGTGTTTTTTTACAACATAATTCTATAGGAAAGTTATTTTAAAAAACATATTAACTTATTTTTTATTTTTTAGCTAATACTTAATTAATCACGTGCTAATCCATCGCTCTGTTTTCCGGTCCCCCCCCCCCCCCCCCCCCCCCCCCAAGAACCCAAGAACACAGGTCCCTTACCTACCTAGCGTGTTTCCCTCGTTCCTTCTCCCTGCCGCCATCGCCTCAACCGCCCTGAGTCCAATGCAGCCGTCCGTTAGTCGTCTCGGTTTCCTCTACCCAAATCTGATGGCAGCGTTAAGAGGAGGCCTCCGCCGCCGGCCAAATCTGGTCACCGTGTGACGGAGAAGGACGCCGTCGCCACAACCCAAATCTGGTGGCCGCCAGCCGCGTGCTGGCATGAAAATGAATGGTGGTGGAGCAAGAGGTGGATACCAGCGTGCGTCGACCCCTCCGACCAGATTCGACACCAATGCTAGAGTTTGTATGGGGGACTTGCCAGTGGGGAAGCAGCAAGCGTGGTCAGCACTAGTGGCTCCAATCCTCATCCAACAGCGCTACCTCATCTTCCTTCTTAATTTTGACGTTGGCGCCACACAAGCCACCTTGCCTACCGCCAATTGTCGCCACCGCCTCTTCCCACTGGATCCGGCGCTGTCCTGACCAAATACGGTGATCGAACACAAATCAACTAAAAGGCTTTGAGTAGAATTTGGTAGAAAAGATTTCTTTGTGGATCCATTCGAATGAATGCCAATAGAGAATTATGCCCATGAAATTGAGCAAGGACTTCGGTTTTGGTACACTTTCTCCGTTTTCTTCCATCCGACCACGTATGGCGTTGGTTAATTTTGACTTGCATGCAGCTATATTCTTTAATTTAAGCTGTTAACTTGAGTCCATGCTCTATTTTAATCCAGGATTTTCCACTGTTCGTACAAGCGCATGCATGAGGGCGCGCCTCAATACACACAGTCATCGCGTGACAACTCCCAGCTACAGCTGTTCCATGGACAATAGAATATCACTGATGCTTCTCATTCCAATTCCATTTGCTAACATACCACTCCCCGAATGCTGTCATATTTTGCGTGCAGCAAAGCAAGCACCACTCTCAATTTTATTGCCCCAGGACTGACTTCTTACTTGCTACCTCAATTAATCCTTCAGAAAAAAAGTAGTAGTACAACCACATCAAGTTATAATAATGGTGCATCGTTTAGCATATAATTCCTCTTCACCCTTGTATGCATATGTGAAAAGCAGATTAGGTCTGAAAATGTTCAGCGAACTATATGCATGTACCGTAGCCTGTAGGGTTCACTTCGTAGACAACTGAGTTTTTGGGTTTCAGTCTTTCAGATCATGGCTTAATATCTCTTTAGCTTTATAGCCCAAGCAGGCCAGCACTGGCTGCAAAATGATAGTACTATTGCTTGAATTATTTTTTCACACTCTGTCTCCACTTTAATGAGGTTAAAAGCAAATGAAAAATCAAGGTACCTTCATTATTACGTTTTTCTGCCCTGATGACTGAATCCATTGGCATTCATTACATAACAGTTAAACATATTTAAATTAATTGTATAATTTTATCACTATATATAGCTGTTTCATATTCACAGTGGTTCTGTGTTTGTTGAAGAAATCGCTACTGGTCATTGCTACAAAATGTGGACAGGACATTATTATGGCGCATCGCAATTTTGAGATTGACGACATGAAGATATTTTTTGTAGACAGTTGTAGAATTTATAACAGGATTTGTGCAAAGTGATTCAAAGATGGCATTACGAGAACTGAGCATAGCTCAGGTGGCATGCATGGTACGAGGGTGTTCGCCCAGGCCCAGCTCACCTGGTTTCAAATCCTGAACCCAGCGTGTTTCTCATGGGGTTTCTTGCATCCCTTCTTCTCTACATGAAGATGGCCAGCTCCTCCTGGTTATTCTCCTTGTTCATTCAAAGATGGCATTACGATGATATATCTCTGTTCAGTAGTTACTCTATATATTTTTTGCAACTTTGTGTTACAAACTGTATAATAAATTGTTGCCTGAACTTTTGGCCAATAGAATGCAAATGGTTATCCTCAAGTTGGTCCACTCAAACCAATATAGTTTCATAAACCTCAAGTTGCCTGAATATTGTTTGGCTTTGGTTTTTGAGTATCTCTATTATTGTCACAAAACAAAAAAGGAGGTGGTCATCCTGAAATTGGACTTTGAAAAGGCCCTTGGCAGGATTGAACACAAGGTTATTCTGGAGATAATGGAACATAAAGGTTTTGGACAAAGGTGGCTCTCTTGGGTTGGCAAGATTTTAAGTACAACCTCATCAGTCCTGCTCAATGGAGTACCTGGGAAAAATTTCAAATGTAAAAGAGAAGTTCTTTTTTAGAGAAGGGTATTTTTTACCTATTCTTTACATCCAACCGGATATATACAGCCTTTTTAAATAGGGAACTTAGCCCCTCAAACAACCCAAATCGAAATTCGCTCCTATGAAGATTTGAACTGAGGACCTTGAGGTGCTACTTAGGTCACTGCAACCACTAGACTACATGCCCTTTCGCAAATGTAAAAGAGAAGTTAGACAAGGTGATCCCTTATCATCCCTGCTATTTGTGCTGGCTGCATATCTTCTCCAAACAATCTTGAATGAAGCAATGCATCGAGGAGTATTGCAATCTCCTCTGATCATACCAAATTGTCCAGATTTTCCAGTCATCCAAATATGTTGATGACACTCTTGTAGTACTGCCAGCTTGTGCAAGACAAATGCTCAATCTCTAGGCTATCCTGAACACATTTGCTGAGTCAACTGGTTTGAAAATAAACTTCAATAAGTCTTTCATTGTTCCAATTCATGTGTCAGAAGAGAATACGTTTCATCTTACCCAAACTTTACAATGTCAACAATTTGCTTTTCCCTTCACCTATCTGGGTTTACCCTTGAGTCTAAAAAAGCTATGGTTCAGGATTTTATACCAGTAGTCCAAAGAATTGAGAGAAGATTGGTCTCCTGCTCTCAGTTTCTATCAAATGGGGCAAGGCTTGAGCTGGTCAATTCAGTGTTAGCCTCCTTGCCAACCTTCTTCATGTGCTGTCATGGTCGGGATCATGTACCGCAGCCATCGAGCGAAAGCATGTGAGCAAAAGGGAGGTGCAGGAGCAGCGTGCGATGAAGCGGATTTGGCGAAGACTGTGTGATCGGATCAGGACGAACACCGTGCCAGACGGTGAACAGTACCAGACTACTTGTATCAAGTAGATAAGATTTGTTAGGAGTTTGTTTAGGTTTGAGTTCTCTTCCAATTCATAATTGATAGTTACAACTTGTAGGCCTATTTAAAAACCATTAGTTGGAGAATAAAGCAAGCAAGATCAATCTATCCTCTCACCTCTCGATCTCCTCTGTTCTCTCCTCCTTTGCTGCTCTTGCGATCCATCATGGGTCGACGTTCGTCCAAACATCCCAAACCACGTCCTCCCTCTTCACACTCATATCTCATCCACTCGTTAGTGGCGCATAACATGTGCACCTTCAAACTTCCTGTGGGGATGATTGAGCAAATAGATAACTACAGGAGGTATTGTCTTCGGAGAGGATCTGATTTGGACAAGCATGGACCACCTATAGTGGCATGGGACAAGGTTTGTCAACTGAAAATGAATTGTGGACTGGGGGTGTTGAATCTGTATTCCCAAAACAACCCACCATATCGTTTGACAGAAGGTTCATTTTGGTGGCAAGATAATCTGAAGTTGATAGATCGTTATAAGGCAATTGCAGCATATCAACCACAAGATGGAAATTCAGCACTTCTTTAGAAGGATCAATGGTCTGGACAAGCCCTGGGAACAAGACTGCCACATCTCTTTTCCTACACAATCAGGCCCAATATCTGCCTGAAACAACCGGTTAAGTTGGAAGACTATAGCATAATCTTTCGGTTGCCTCCGTGAGTAGAAGCATATGACCGATTTCAGCAGTTGTAGTCTTTTTTGGAAGACACAGATCTCAACGAGGAAAGGGATCAATGGATGTATATTTGGAACTCTCATATCTATTGTTCTATACTTCTGTCAAAGCATACAAGTGTTTCGCAGGAACAATCAAAATCCCACCCCCATTCAATTGGCTTTGGAAATGCTGTGTACAATTCAAACACAAGGTGTTCTTCTGGTTGCTACTGAAAGACAAACTGAATACAAGGAACCTGCTAAGAAGGAAAAAGTTCGAAAGACCTGACTATAATTGTGTTCTGTCATATGCAACATGAAGAAACACTGCAACACCTCTTTTTCACATGCCAATATGTACAGCAATGCTGGGGTTACTTATGTCCAACAAGAAGCACAGACTTCTCGGTCGAGGAAGCAATTGTGGACCTTCAAAGCAAGCTACAAGTTTCTTTTTACATGAAGATTATCATTCTTATGGCACGGTGTATTTGGATCATTCGAAATGACAAAAGTTTTCAGAGATATAAACCCTTCCTTTCAAGTCTGTAAACCAAAGATTTAGGGCAGAATTTGCTTTGGTTATGCGTAGAGAAAAGAAAGTTACTTTCCATTCATTACACAATGGCTAGACAACATGTAACTCATGTATAATTGTACATTATGTTTATATTAATATATATACAATGTAGGACACTCTCCTACAGTATTTTCCTAAAAAAAAGGTTCCCGGATATACATATTGTCTGATGTACGTTTAATAGCTCCTTTTGGATCTATAAACAGGGAATGAATTAACTACACAAAGTGTTAGTAACATTTTTTTGCACAACTCACAATAGCAGCGATTTCTCCTTTCGAGTTTAGATACCGAAAAAAAAGTGAAACTAAAATCACAACGTTCGTTCTAGCGCGCTCTTCCTATGTCCATTCTTTTTAGCCAATCCGATTTAAATTGAGGGTAACAAGAGTCTAAACTTAGGCGTGTGCAGTGCCACAAATCACTTCTGAGAATTGTCTGTCACAAATATTTGGAAAGTTGATTTGAGCCCCTCCCTAAACTGAACCAAATGCTTATGTTAGTCCTGAGGGAACAGGGAATAGTCCACATACCTTCCATATCTGCATGAATGAATCCTGCTATAGTGCTATACTCGCTTCTTCACTAATCCCTACCCCCGGCTTCTCTTCATGCCGACCCAGACAACCAGCTGCTGCACACTTATTCAGACAGATGAAAGTGACACACATGACGTTAAATATACGATCTGAATTTCAGACCTACAATATATTCGGATTAGTTGTCTTACTTTCTGGTAAGACTTCGTGCATTTTTCCATTAGGTATCTTTTCTTTTATCTCATATATATATATATATAATCCTGTAAGCCACATGAGAAAGGGTTTCTATTGTTATTCTTTTACATTTGTAATTAACTCCTTAACAATGAGCATTGTCGGTCGACGTACATGGTTTTTGGTAAGAGTTTTTCATGTAAAATTTATATCTCCATTATATATTTATTTTTATAACAAGTGGTATTAAAGTTTAGAGTTCGATCTACTGTTATCCCGGTAGCCTTGGCGTTCATCGTTGTCGTCTCGTCGAAGAAATCAATTCGCCGAGATTGATTTTGCTGCTAGTCCAAAGCGAAGTCCAGCCAATCTGTTCGAGTCGGTTTTTACTGCCTGTTTCCGAGGAGAGCAGGAGAAAAAGCGAACCAGCAGCAGCAGCAGACGCATCGAGGTAGACGAAAAGTAGGACAGTTAGATCGTTGCCCTGTTAACGTGAAAAATATTCACGTTTAATTGCTACGCGGACACAGCCAAATCATACCAGGGATATTGCTAATCATCGCTTGGTGCACACAGGAAATTTACCCAGGTTCGCGTTTTTGCTAGGTTTACTTCAATTTTTACCAACAAATACAAATTCAAGATTAATTCCTATAACGAGTTTGAAGCATTAAATATCACTCCTGGACCGAGATACAATATTCTTACTATGACAAATGAAGATACGAGCCGTTCTTGCATAGTAGGACCTAGATGATGTGAAATCATTGTCATGATTAATATTTTGTGATGAACAATTGACTTTATAAATGATTTATTCGATAAATTGGTTTAAGAATATTTGTGGATGTTGGTGTGAGTGCGTGTGACTAATGTGGGTCAGGTTGTGATATCTGTGCTCAGAAATGGTTGTGTCTGATTGTGTACAGAAGTCTTGGAGGTCAACTTCGGTCAACGGTGGGATCGAAATTAGACTCAGGGAGGAGTTGAGGTCCAAACGATCGAGGATGCCGGATGACGAAGTTGGATACGAGATGGCACACGATGGATAGACATCGTGTGGGAGAGATCTTCGCAACGGGCTTCACGAGGTGTGCGTGCAAGCGTCGGTGTTCACGAAGGAAATAGGAAGAAAAATTAAAAAGGAGTATATGGTTACTACAGTACTCGAGGTACTGTAGCATGGCAGTACTGCAGCATGCATACGTGGTGTATGCGTGCCGATGCATGAAGTGACTGGATTGTTTAAGAGAGTTTGAGAGAATTATAATTTGGTAAATTGTAATTTGATTTGAAAAGTGAGGGTTTGAGTCCTAGTAGAACTAGGAGTTGTACTCTTACTTCAAGTAGGAGATTTTAGGTATAAATAGATGAGGGGTTGAAGCTAGAAATATATTGACTTTTTGGGAGAGAAAAGTTAGGGTTTGCTTCTAGGCTTCAATCTAGTTCGAGAGTTAAGGGATGAGTGCTTTAGATGCACTTTGTAAACACATATTGATGCAATAAAGTTGATCCACTTTCAAGAATTCGTCAATATGTGTTTTCTTCGGTTCCCGACAGTATGACTGGCAGCTTGGAGGGGGTCTGACCGGCGGCAGTGCAGCGGTTTGACCGACGGCGTCATGGCGGTCTGATCGGTGCGACTTCATCAGGTTAAAGGGTAACTTTTATTTCCGCTAAAAGTTTTGGTTTTTGGTTTTTGGTTTTTCCTACCATTCACCCCCTCTGGTAGGTTTGTTTAGTCTTGTTCGATCCTACAGATAATGCGCTATCTAGATTTGACAAGAGGACTAAAGATTGGTCCGACGATAAGATGAAAAGGGATCATAAGGCTGTGGTATATATTCATCTTCATCTATCTAACAATATTTTGCAAGAGATGCTTAAGGAGAAGACAACCCTGAGCTGTAGTTGAAGCTGGAACAGATATGCATGACTAAGGATCTGACCAGTAAGATACACCTGAAGCAAAAGTTATTTTTGCATAAGTTGCAAGATGATGAGTCTGTGATGGATTATCTCTCTACTTTCAAGAAAATTATTGCTGACCTTGAGTCTATGGAGGTAAAGTATGATGCAGAGTCTATTGTGTTCGTTGCCTAGCTCATATGCAAATTTCAGATGTACTATTCTTTATAGCATGATACTCTAACTTTGAAAGAAATTTATGAAGTTTTGCATGTCAAAGAAAAGATGAAGAAGATGATATCCTCTGAAAGTTTAAGTTCACAAGTAGAAAGCTTGGTTGTTCGGGGCAAGCAACAGGAGGAGAATACAAAGAACCAATCAAGAGATAAAAATTCAAGTAGCTATCATGGGAGATCAAAGTCCAACGTTAGGTATAAGTTATGCAAATATTGTAAGAGAGATGAACATGATATCGAGTGTTGGACGCTGCAGAACAAAGACAAGAGAAAAAAAAAGTATAGACCGAAAGGTAATAATGGAGATGAAGGTAAAGATGGAGTTGTCACTGATGATAAGTTTGGTGAAGAATTGCTTGTTACTTATGCTAGTTGTGCACAAACTAGTGACCAGTGGATTATTAATACTGCTTGCACCTAACATATGTGCCCGAATAAGGATTAGTTTGCCACCAATGAAGCGGTGCAAGGTGGTACTATTTTGATGGGTGATAATACACCATGCAAGGTTGTAGGTATTGGAACAATTTAGATCAAGATGTTTGATGGTTGTGTCAGAATATTGTCAGATGTGCGGTATATTCCAAATTTGAAGAGAAGCCTCATCTCTTAATATACTCTTGATCGCAAAGGGTACAAATATTCCGATGGAGACGGAAATTTGAAGGTAACCAAAGGCTCTCTTATTGTGATGAAAGCTGACATTAAAACCGCCAACTTGTACCATCTGCGAGGTACAACTATATCAAGTAATGTTGTTGCAGTTTCAGATTCATTATCTACTTCCGATTCTACTAATCTTTGGCATATACTTCTTGGGCATATGAGTGAAATTGGTTGGTAAAATTGAGCAAGAATTGTTAGGTGGACAAGGCATCAAGAAACTAAAATTTTGTAAGCACTGCATCTTTGGCAAGCATATGAGGGTAAAGTTCAATACATCTACATATACTACAGATGATACTTTTGATTATGTGCATTCTGATTTATGGGGGCCTGCTCGTAAGACATGTTTTGGAGGTACTCGTTATATGATGACTATCATTGATGATTATTCGCGGAAAGTTTGGCCTTATATCTTGAAGCATAAACATCAAGCTTTTAATATGTTTAAAGAGTGAAAGACTATGGTTGAAAGACAAACTGAAAAGAATGTGAAAATACTTCGTACTGACAATGAGATGGAGTTCTGTTCTAAGGTATCTAAATCATATTGCAAGTCTAAAAGCATTGTGCGTTACTACATTGTTCCTCATACACCTCAACAAAATGGCATAGCTGAGCGTATGAACAGGACAATTATATCAAATGTCCGTTGTATATTGTCTAATGTAGGTTTGTCTAAACAATTTTGGGTGGAAACCATTTCCACTGCTTGTTATCTTATTAATTGGTCACCCAGTTATGCCATTGATAAAAAGACTCCAATTGAGGTATGGTCTGGTTTTCCAACAAATTATTCAGAGTTAAGCGTATTTGGTTGTACTACTTATGCTCATATTGATAATGGTAAATAGGAGCCTAGAGCTATTAAGTGTATTTTTCTTGGTTATTTGTCTGGTGTGAAATGCTATAAGTTATGGTGTCCTGAAATTAGAAAGGTTACGATTAGTAGAAACGTTGTCTTTCATGAATCAGTTATGTTATATGACAAACCTTCTACTAATGTTCTTGTTAAGAGTCAGCAGAAATAAAGTGTTCAGGTGGATCACTTGATCAGTTTAGGGCATGCACCTGTTAGTGAAGATTCATATTCTTCTACTGTTTAGTAGTAGCCAAAACATTCTATTGCAAAAGATAAGCCCAAAAGAAATACTAAACGTCCTCAAAGATATATTGAAGAAGCAAACATAGTTGTTTATGCTTTGAGTGTGGCAGAAGAAATTAAAGGTAATGCAGAACCTTCGTGATATTTTGAGGCTATTATTTATGATAATTGAAATAGATGGATAACTACTATGCATGATAAGATGGAGTAGCTTGAAAAGAACAATACTTGGGAATTGGTGAAATTGCCAGAGGAGAATAAACCTATCCGTTACAAGTGAATCTTCAAAAGAAAGGAAGGTATCTCTCCAAGTGATGAGGCAAGATACAAAGCAAGGTTAGTTGCTAAAGGATATTTTTAATCCTAGGTATTGATTTCAATAATGTCTTTTTCCCTGTTGTGAAGCATAGTTTAATTTGTAATTTACTCAGTATTATTGCAATGCATGATTATGAACTAAAGCAAATGGATGTTAAAACTATATTTTTACATGGGGAGTTAGAGGACATTTATATGGAGCAACCTGAAAGTTTTATTGTTCCTGGAAAAGAGAACCTAGTCTGTAGGTTAAAGAAATCTCTTTATGGGTTGAAGCAGTCAAGTGGACAGTGGAATAAGAGGTTGATTTTTTTTATGCTTTTTTAGAAGTTTAGAAGATACAATTTTGATAGTTGTGTTTATCTAAAAGTTATTGATGATTCAGCTATATATTTGTTTATTTATGTTGATAATATGTTTTTGCTGCAAAAGACAAATCAGAGATATCAAATTTGAAGGCACAATTGAGTTGAGAGTTTGAGATGAAGGATTTGGGTGCTGCAAAGATAATTATCGGTATAAAAATTACTAGAGAAAAATAGTTTGGCAAGTTATATGTTAGTCAGAAAGGTTATATTGAGAAGGTCCTTCGTCATTTTAATATGCATGATGCAAATCCAGTAAGTACTCATTTAGCTGCACATTTCAAATTATCTTCAAATTTATGTTCTTAATCAGATTACGATGTTGAGTACATGTCTAGAGTTTCATATTCAAGTGAAGTTGCTTCACTTATGTATGCCATGGTATGTTCTCGTCCTGACTTATCATATGCATTAAGTGTTGTTAGTAGATACATGGCTAATCTTGGCAAAGAACATTGGAAAGTTGTTCAATGCATTTTTAGATACTTATGATTTTTAGGTACTTCTAGTGCTTGTTTGCAGCTTGGAAGTTCTAAAGATGGATTTGTTAGTTATGTGGATTCAGGTTTTGTTGGAGATTTGGATAGAAAAAGATCGTCCACAAGTTATGTTTTTACTATTGGAAGCTGTGCTGTTATTTGGAATGCGAGTTAGAGGCAACTGTTGTCTTATATATTACAAAGTAGAGTATATGGGTATTTCTGAAGCTTATAAAGAAGCTATTTAGTTTAGAGGTTTGTACACTGAGCATTGTGGAGTTATGTCTTAAATTGATATACTTTTTGATAGTCAAAGTGTAATATGTCTTACAAAGTGTCAGATTTTTTTATGAGAGAACAAAGTACATTGATATGAGATATCACTTTACTCGAGATATGTTGAAAGTGATGTCAAGGTATGCAAGATAAGTAGTCATGATAATCTAGCTAATATGATAACAAAGTCAATTACTGCTACTAAGTTTGAGTTTTGCTCAAGCTTGATGGATGTTATAGAATAGTCCTAGAGATTATTTTGCACGCGGTGATTTTACCTACATGAGATATTCTTGGTGATTGATGTTTTTTATGCTAGAAGAGAAAATTTCTCTAAGGTTGGAGATTGTTAAATATGTGATCCGAATTTTAGGTTTATAATATATTTGGATTAGTTTTCTAGTAGGACTCCATGTCTTTTTCTATTAGGTGTCTTTCTTTTTACCTACTATATATATATTCTTGTAAGCCCTACGGAAAGGGGTGACGTTTCCATTGTTATTCTCTTACGTCTATACTCAACTTCTCAATAGTGATCATTGCCGGTAGGCGTTCGTGATTTTTTCTCATAAGGGTTTTTTTCACGTAAAATTTATATCTCTATTGTACATCTATTTTCATAACACATGGGTCAGATGTATAGCCATTTTTCTACATGAATATAAAATAGGGGTGGAAAAAAGGCTCGTGGCTTGTTAGCTCGCTCGACTCGCGACAAGCTCGGCTCGGCTTGGCTCAGCTCGCTTCATTACGAGCCAAGCTGGCATTTTAGCTCGTTAGAGATAACGAGCCAAGCTGGCTCATGAGCTGCTTGCTCGCCTTAACGAGCTAAACCAACCTATACCTCAGTAGGCCGCCAGGCACCAGGTCACAAAGCCCATAGGCCCATTTATTTAGAAGGCGGCCCAATAGACATCAAAACCCTAGGTCCTTTACTCCGGTTGGTCCCTTCACATCCATTTCTTGGCGGCTAGCGGCACACACGTAATCCACTCCCATGTGGCCATGCCGTGACCCCGTCCGCTTCCTAGCGCAGCAGAAGCGCAAGTGCTCCACCGATCACTGCCACCGCTCACCAGCCATCGCCCATCGCCCATCGCGCTCAGCCGCTTGTGCTCGCGCTTGTGGTGCTCGGCAGTCCGCTGTCCACCTCTGACTGCTGACTGCAGCAGGCGCCACGGCGCCACGTCGTCACTCATCGCCGCCGTTCATCGCCCATTCGCCCTCCTGTCCAGGTCGGCTCATCGCTACTCGCCACCCGCCATCGCGCCGCGCCCCTCATCGCCGAAGCCCACGCCGCCGCCGCCACTCATCGCCGACGCCTACGTCGCCGCTCATCGGTCATCATCCACTCCGTGCGGCGATCTCGATCCCCTTCCCTTATTCTCTCACGGCACCCGCCCGGTCGCACTTCACCCTATGATTTGTTTGTTTGGACTTTGATATTTACATACAATTGCATATGATTTACATACTTAAACTATATTTAGCTTATATAACTTCTGTATCCATTGCAAAAATTATTGGGTCATTGTTTGGATGCATTGGCTCACGAGCCAAATGCTCAAGCTTTGCAACGACTCGAGCCGAGCTAGGTTTTTAGCTCGTTAGGATAACGAGCCAAGCCGAGCCAGCTCGTTATCTTAATGAGCTAGACCGAGCCAAACCGAGCCGAGCTGGCTCGTTATCCACCCCTAATATAGCATATAGTATCATGTAAAAAAATGATCGTTGGAGTCTCTCGAAGCATTGGGACTGGATAGTTTTACTCTAAACATTATTTCCAATCTATCACCTCGGTATGGTTCAATTCACAGCACGAACAGACAGTTATTATGCTTCTATCTGAATTAATCTTGTACCTCCGCGGTTCTTAAGAAGGAACAACGCTCCAAGTACTTTATCTTGATAGCAGTGATGCTGCAAATTCATTGACAGGAAATGTGTTGCGATACTGTTCGTTAATTACGTAGATAGTTGGCATTGATGTGAATGCATGATTTTCCACCCACCGAAGTTCAAATCTGGCCTATGAAATGAGTATACTACAGCCCCCATGTTAGCTAACAAATTTTAATTCAATCCAACAAAAGAAAGGACAAAACCCAAAGTTATGATTCTCTAGAATGAATTGTTCAAATTGCCCTCCGAACTCACATACATGTGTTTTCCAAGAAAACATTTAAAACATTTACTAAACCAATTGGTTTTTGATGATCAATTGGCAACAGGGACAGTACCAGTCAATGTAGATACATAGGATAGCATGTAGTGTAGTAGTGTAGCGTTCAGTCCAGAAGCCTTCCATCTCTATCCGAATACATGACGGGAGATGCCTCTCAACATGCACATAGCCATCGCTCTCCTAGTTCTTTTGCCTTTGTGTCCCCAATTTATATGTGCTACTATTCGCAAAGAAGAATATAATACTAATTAAAAACTTAGCTTTTATTTGACACGTGGTTTCTCCGCCATTGTACATCACAGTTTCAGCAGTGCCCAGTTGCCTATTATATTGCACACCAATGATGCTATGAATTCAATGGTAAGATGTACGATTTACCGTGCAATACACTGTGGGGCACTTCGTTTATTGTCAATGTAAAAAAATATAAATGTTACTGCGACAACTATTACTTTCTATGACAATGTAGAAAAGGTCTAATTAAACTAATTTTTATTATATGACATTGCAGTTGAAATTTTTTTCTCATTTGAATATATAAATTGTATTACCTGGATTTTAACTTTGATTTAAAATATTATCATATTTGTTGTATATAGATTTTACATGAAGAAATTATGCACATTATAATTCGAATCTACTCCGATATAGCAGGCGCCCATTTATAACCTATCTAGATGTTGTTATGAATAGCACTTGTATTTGTATTTATCTGGGAGCACTAGGCCCAAATACATATAGGTACATGTGCATACATAGATACAGAAAACCCCTTTACACATGAGAAAGTACATATACATCTAAACAGATGTCACATGTCATATAAATAGTGACGCTTTTACAAGCATAATGTTTATTTCATTGACGTCAAATGAATAAGGTAACAGAAACACCAAATATTAGGTAAATAAAAAGAGCGGCCATGAAAATTCCGTGCAATTCTTTATTTGGTGCACTGCTTTGCAGGTTAAGAAGCTATAAAATACATACAAAGTTCAAATTAATCCAATCACCAGAATGAATACTAGAATTGACACAGCCATGCATCCCTTTTCGTGCTCCAGCATTTTCATGTTAACCTAATCATTGAATTAACATTTTTAGTTCATAAAATGTCACCATCACAGGGGTAAGTGATCCAGGCTGTTGAACATCAAGCAGTAGTCGATGTATTTGACAGCAGTGGGATCCCTCCAAATTTCACCACGAAGGCAACGAATCAACCCGGAAGAGGATGCCGATATGCAGGAACAAGAATAATCTCGATGCCTTCCATGCCTAAGTTCATAGATATAAATGGAGCCTAGTATACATCAGCACTACTACTAGCTGCTGGAATGCTAGCTTCCTAACTCATGATCTCTTGGAGCGTCCAATTTATAGGTCATGAGAGGTTCAGTATAGGAAATGTATATCATGAGTTGACCTCCTGTAGCAGGTTAATTGTATGTATTATAAGAAATTAAATTGGTTGACTAATGGACGGCTAGAATTATAAAAATGTTCAGAAGTACATTATGCTCATAAGAGCCATAGGAAAGTTTCAAAACAGTAGAAAAAATGTAAAAACAAAGGTGTTCTTATAGAAGCGATAGGAAATTTTCAAAAACAGAAGAAGAAAAAAAAAGGTAAAAAGAAGGTGTTCTTGTAGAAGCTATAGGAAATTTTCAAAAAAGAACAAAAAAGGGAGGGGGTTGTGTGATTTGAACCTTAAACCTGTTGGATGAGAAATCCACTTGCTAATCAACTCACCAGAAAGATCCATATTTTCAAGATGGTTTTACTTAGTATATACGTGCGATCATCCAAACCTGGAGGGGCCAACACCCATGTTGGCCTCCACTAAGCTCTGCCCTTGGTTGCATCCTCTTGACAAACTGACAGGAAAATGCTTGTGCAGTTATTAGATGAGTGTGTAAAGATATAAAATTTAATTAGTGTGTTCTACGGATATAAATTAGACATGCTGGTAATTCCCTGTTAATTTTTTGCCTTTTTCCTTTCCATCACCATATACATCCAATACAGTACCATAGGGTATGTCCAAGTAATACCATATCTTAACAGGCCGTTTGAATTGAGATGATCCTAATTATTGTTTTGTTCGACGAACAGATAGGTTTGTCCATCACCACCACATGCCTGAAAAGTACAAACTAAGTGGAGAGATAAGGGATAGAGTCACCCAACTAAATTTGAGGAATGATCATCCTATATGGATTGATTTTATATACTGTTGGTCCTCGATGTATACCATGTAGGGTAAAACTAAAAACCCTTTTGGCTCCCCTTCATTGTATAGACTGTTAGTCATATCCTCTTTAAGGTCACTCCCATTGGGATTTCATTTTCATCAAATAGGTGCCATCTCATTATTTTTACTGATGTACCAAAAAATTAATAAAGTGAGAGATGAAATGAGTTTCATCTAAATGAAACCATGTGTACATTGTTTTATAATATATAGCTTATCTCTTCCATGTATTGTCTATGGAACATGTATTGTCTATAGAATAGAAAAAAATAAAACAATGCATTGTATTAGTTATTTCAATCAGCAATTAAATTCACTTGCGTGTTTGAGAAAAAAATAATCATCAATTAAATGCCATGTTACTTATGTGACATCCTTGAAAACATAAAAATGACAACTCCACTATTTTTTCAACACCCTCCCTCAATCTCAACCAAGGTCAATCATGTTAAGAATGTGACGCAGGTGTGTAAAAGAAATAATGCCACTGCCTTTGTGAAAATATCTTGTAACAACCCACCCCATTGAAGCTTGTAGTTGTTACGGGGTTAGCCCATGTGGTCCAATTGTGGTGTAGTGGTCCTGGTTTAGCACCATCTTATAATTTTAGATGGGTGAGGGCTTGCTTCTAAAGCCTCTACGCTCAAACCATGATACTCTCGGATTAACCAAGCAAGTATCAAAGTGTATGCCGTGTATTGTGCGTATGTGAGCCTGCTCAATGTGTAGAAAATGATATTTCAAAGTATCATACTTTCAATGCCTTTTGCATTACACTTTCTAGCATAAAGTGAAATCAACTTCTATGTACTTGGTACGAGATTGGAAGACAGGATTGAAAAAAAAAAGGTAGTAGCATCTAAATTATCACACCGAAGGATAGAAGCATGGAAGACAGGGTTGAAAAAAAAAGATAGTACACTACTGGACAACTAATCTTCGCTCGATCGGTCAAAACAGCAAATATCTCGGATCTCTTATGAACCGGTGCTAAAAACAGTACACTACTGGACAACTGATCTTCGCTCGATCGGTCAAAACAGCAAATATCTCGGATCTCTTACGAACTGGTGCTAAAAAAGGTTTTTAGCACCGGTTAAAACACCCAACGGCACTTTGCTATTTTTAGTACCGGTTGGTAATACCAACCGGTTCTAAAGACAATTTTTATTTCCGGTTCACACTTTGTCAGAGAACGGAAGGCCTCCCGGGATCTTTAGTATCAGTTGGTGCCACCAACCGGTACTAAAGATCAACACTTTAGTACCGGTTAGTGTCACCAACCGGTACTAAAGATAATGTACTTCATATAGCTCATTTGTTTTCTTCGGCCCGAGCCATTGTTGCAAGTATAAGGAGGAGGAAGAGAGGCGCTGGCAAAATTTTTTGTGAAAATATTTTGGTGATACTATATAAATCAAAGGGATCTAAAAGGTTAGCAAGTTTATCCTCTATTGATGTATGGTTAACATTTTATATTTATAGCTATGTTTCAATACATTATTTTCTCAAAAAGATATGTGGAAAAAGATAAGAGAGAAAAATTGTTTAGGAAAAATTAGGATACTTTATAAAATTTGAAACATTTGGATAAAAATGTTAAAAAAAAGATAACAAAGGAAAAACATAAAAAATGAAAACAAAAGAATAGAAAACTAAGTCCATTTAAAAATAATTAAAATAGTTAGTAATAAGTAGAATGCATTAAAAATATGTTTACAACTTTAAAATTTTTTTGAAAATAATTAAAATAAGGATAATGCATGGAAAAATATATTTACAAATTTGTGAAACTGATATAATTTATATATAATTAACCATGACTGCGATTAAGTCGACTTAAAACTCGTTATAATCGTTAGAAATAAGAAGAATAAATTAAAAATGTGTATCGTCAGTTTTCAATTTAATCATGATATTTTAAATTATTATATGATTATTTAAGTAGTTTCACTTTCTTCAACTTTCTTTATATTTGTTATCTCCTGATGTAGATGAATCAGCAATGGATGTACACCACGGACCAACGGTCGAAGGAGTTTATTGATGGCGTGCATTATTTTTTGAGTGTGGCCAACGCCCACAAGCCTAAGGGTTTTATATGTTTTGGATGCAAAAAGTGCAAAAACCAAAATGAGTATTCTACATGAAGAAGTCTTCATATCCATTCGTTGCAGTCAGGATTGTTGGACCTCGCACGGAGAGTCAGGGGTTGCAATGGAAGAAGATGAAGAAAAAGACGACAACATTTCGGACTAGGCTCAATACGATGGATTTGCAGAAAATACAATAGGCGAGGCGGATAGAACTGTTGAAGAAAACGACAGTACGGATGATCTTGGTCAGATGTTGTGCGACATAAAGAAGGACTGCGAAAGTGAAAAGGAGGTCCAGAAATTGGAGCGAATATTAGCGGACCACAAAACGTCCTTGTACCCAGGTTGCGAACAGTGGCACAAAAAGTTGGGTACCACGTTGGAATATTCTTACAATGGAAGGCAAAAAATGGTGTGACTGACAAGGCATTTGGCGAGTTATTGAAACTCGTAAAGAATATTCTTTCCGAGGGAAACGAATTGCTCGAAACAACGTACGAAGCTAAGAAGGTAGTTTGTCCTCTAGGACTGGAAGTCCAGAAGATACATGCATGTCCGAACGATTGTATCCTCTATCGCGATGAGGAGTACGAGAACCTAGAAGCATGCCCAGTCTGTAAGGCACTACGATACAAGATTAGACGAGATGACCCAGGTGATGTTGACAGACAGTCTTCGAAGAAGAGAGTTCATGTTAAAGTGATGTGGTATTTCCCTATGATACCACGACTGAGGCATTTGTTTAGGAACAATGCGCATGCTAGAATGATGCACTGGCACGTAGAAGAACGTAAACAAGACGGGATGCTGAGATACCCCGCTGATGGGTCGCAGTGGCAAAACATTGATAGAACATTTCAAGACTTCGGAAAGGATGCACGGAACATAAGGTTCGGTTTAAGTACGGATGACATGAATCCATTTGAAGAGATGAGCAATGGTCATAGCACTTAGCCTGTGACCATGTGTATCTACATCATGTTGCCGATTATTATTTAAGGCCCAAAGCAATCTGGTAACGACATTGAAGTGTACTTAAGACCATTGGTTGAAGATTTGAAACTACTGTGAACGAAAGAAGGTGTCCCTGTGTGGGATGAGGATAAACAAGAGCAATTTAACCTACGAGCGTTGTTGTTCGTAACCATTAACGATTGGCCTGCACTTAGCAACCTATCCGGACAATCAAACAAGGGGTATAAAGCTTACACGCATTGTATGGATGATACTGCCAGTATGTATTTGAAGCATTGTAGGAAGGTTGTGTACATTGGTCATCGTCGATTTCTTACAGTAAGCCACCCTGTACGAAAGAAAGGCAAACATTTTGAAGAGAAAGCAAACCACCGTACTAAGCCTAAACATCGTAATGGAAAGACCGTGTTTGTTATGGTCAAAGATCTGAAAGTAGTATTTGGAAAAGGACCTGGCAACCAACCTATAGCAAGTGAAGATGGTCACGCGGCGATGTGGAAGAAGAAGTCTATTTTTTGGGAGTTACCGTATTGGGAGGTCTTAGACGTCCGCCACGCAACCGACGTGATGCAACTTACTAAGAACCTTTGCATCAACCTACTAGGCTTCCTTGGTGTATATGGAAAGTCGAAAGATACACTTGAAACACGTAATGATCTGAAGCATATGAAACAATGGGACGACCTTCATTCAGAACCAAAGGAGAAAGGAAGCCATTACTCGAGTCCAGCCAGCTACACTTTGAGCAAGACAGAGAAGGAAAGTATGTTCAAATGCTTGGACAACATCAAGGTACCGTCTGGATACTCCTCGAATATAAAGGGAATAATTAGCATGAAAGAAAAGAAGTTCACAAACCTAAAGTCTCATGACTACCACGTGTTGATGACACAGCTGCTTCCTGTTATAATTTGGGGTATCCTTCCTGATAATGTTCGGATAACAATAACAAAGCTATGTACTTTCCTGAACACAATTTCATAGAGGATCATTGATCGAGACAGATTAACAGCCCTACAAAATGACATGGTGCAATGTCTTGTCAGCTTTGAGATAATTTTTTCACCATCCTTCTTCAATATAATGACGCATCTTTTTTGTCATCTTGTCAAAGAGATCGATATTCTCGGTCTAGTGTACCTACACAACATGTTCCCTTTTGAGAGGTACATGGGTGTTCTAAAGAAGTACGTTCGTAACCGTTCTCGTCCGGAAGCAAGCATCGCCTTTCTTCTAGAGATTACAGGGAATCAATAATCACTAAATTGAATCAAAAATTAAAAATTCTCCATGGATAAACCTACTTGTTCCTGTCGGTTCCAATCGCCTTGATGAACAGATCGTCCGCCCAACTGATTTCTTTGTACACTTGATGGGCTTCAGGTCTTGCGTCCGATGTTTAGTATAGAGAATAGTTGGTTGATGTATTGCATTGGGATAATTGATGAGTCTACCCTGAAATTTACTATGCAGTGCAAGCATATACGATGGCACTGGCACCGTTAAATTAACCATAACAGGTTTATACCACTACTAAAAAACACTAATGGGGCACCCTATAAGTGTTGATTCATTTAAAACGTGCATATATAGGGTATTTTCCTGTCCTTGTGACTCTTACAAAAGGCAAAAGTTAAAAACCGACGCCTATAAATCTCTATATCTGTCATTTCTTAATAAAAACCAGTACATATAATGTTGCCAAGTGATATGTGCTGGTTTTTATAAAAAACCAACACATATAGTAAGTTATGGATGCTGTTTTCTTAGAAAACCCATCAGAGCGCCGAGTCGAGCCAGAAGCACGATCCTTCCGCCTGCCCTTATCTCCTCGTTTTTTTTCGAGCACCCTTATTTTCTCTTTCTGTCCTCCCTTATTTTCCCTCTATCCTCTCGGTCTTGTCTCCTCTGTCCGGCTGCCCTTATCTCCTTTTCTTCTCAACTGCACATTCCCCAGAACCAGCGGCACCCTACCCTTGGCGGCCCACGCCTTAGGCGCGGCGCCGTCGCATGGCGCCCTTCCTCTAGCGGGTGGAGCCCTCTCCTTGGCAGCATCGCCCTCTTCTCCGGCACAACGGTGACATCCTCTTCACGACAGCACTTTGGCGGTGGCACCCTCCTCACGGCGCACGATGGCACGCCTGCCAAGCCTGCATGGCCTTGGAGCAGTGGCGTCCTCGGCCTACGATGAGCAGTGGCGTCGGTGATTTAGTTTTTGTGATTTATTTTTTTGGTATGATTTTGATTTATTGTTGTTAGATTTGTGATTTTGTGATTAAGTTTCTCTCGTTTCTGTACGTAATTCTTGGCTCGAAGCACATCAAGTCTGCCATTTTTTCACGTTATGTGATGTCAGGAGAATAGGAGAGGGTTTTGACGCGTATATGGGATGTCAGGAGACAGTTAGATTGATCAGATTTGATCGATCTCTATTTCAAAAAAATATATCCCGTATAATTTTATTGGAGACAGACAAAAAAAATCCCGAAAGCCTTATATACTTTTTAATTACTAGCAAAAATACCTGTGCGTTGCAATGGAAAAAAATAAAAAAGTTGATGAAAGAGTGACCGTGATCGACAGAATAGAGGTCCATCGAGTTCTCCCCACATCATCGAGCTTGGCTTCCACCCTTCATGCCATTAAGGAGGTCGAGGCAGAACTCCTCTCTACACATGGCTAGTCGTTCAAATAGGAGCTCGCTAGACCACCCATAATTCCCCGTACCATACCGCTGTGATGTGCTTCTTGCACTGTCGTCATCACTTCTCCTTGTCCCAATGTTGGTGCGGCTCCCCCAACATGATATCTCTTTTAATTTGGTTTGGTCAGTGAGCTTAGAGCTACCAGATATAACTTTCATTAGGTTGGTTCTATCAGATCCTGCTGCCTCAAGCTCGAGATCCAGCACATGACATTTGCCCTTAATAATTCACGCCGATCCTCTCGCATCATGGATGAATTTTAAATGTGCTCTGATCTAGGGTTTAAAGCAATTGATCTAGAGTAGGCAATTTTGTTCTGGTTTAAGATTAAGATTTATGAATTTTGTTATCTACAAGCAGTAAAACAAATCAATCCTTTGCGAAGTGATCGGTGTAGCTTAACTGGATAGGTTCCACGTCTACTCACCCGTGTTCAAGTCCTAGACTTGACACGGGTGTTTATATTTACGTCTAATTAATCTTTCAGTTGTAGATAACATACCCGTCAACAGTGAGGCAACTATAGTAACTTCGTCAATCTCAAGATATGTTGATGATTGTGTGTGCGTATGTATGCTCATATGGATGAGTGTGTACGTGTTGTGAGCGTATGCGTTTGTATTTTTTTTAAATGAAAACCATTCCTCTGAATATGACACTTGCCCAGATGCCCTGTAATACTGATGGTCCTTGCATTTTTCATCTGCTGCTAGCTGCTGCATGATCTGCTTTGCTCGCTTTTACCAGAAAAATTTAGTTGTTTGCTTGCTATCGACTCGTGTAGCTCGCGAGTGGGAATCCTTGTGATTCTGCTTTGTTGAGTTCTCCATCGGTATATATCTTGCCAGAAGGTTGTATATACATTATAGTAACCCCAGTTAGCCATGGATTCGATCTCTCCTGGTCTGTAATACTACTTCTGGATTCATCAAGCAACACATAACGTGTGTGCACGATGGAAAGAAAATCGGACGTCGCATGCGTGGGAAGGCTGTGGTTGGCAACGCACGCAGGAAGGAAACTGGATTGTGGATTGCCAAGGACTCATGGGCCAAAGTTGCACTTGTGCGGTAGATGAATTACGGACGAATCACATTTCTCAGATACGAAAATGGACGACGCAATGCACATACGATGGACAAAACAAGGGACGACAGACGAAAAACCGATGAGTATGGAATGATCTTTAATTTTAATTTTTATAATAGGTAAAGATTATTATTATAGGTGTAGAATTATCAGTGTCAAGAATAAGACATACCTTCTATACAGGGGTTAATGGATTACGACAATACCACATACCTGATTGTATATGAGAAGGTATCCTTTAATTAAGGAAATATGACTAGTAAAAAAGAAAATTATCTTCCCAGAATAGAATGTGTCAGAGTTCTGGTCGGGAAAGATAAGATGTTCTTTAAGCCCGTGTCCTATTCTATCTCTCCGAGTTTTACTTGGAGAAGAAGATAATCTCTGCAATATAAACAAGGCCCCTGTGTTCAGGGAGGAAGATTGAGTTACAAGCCATAGCCAAAGTCACGCTCAGAAGCAATCCGGAGGAAGTCAGTGCCATATTTGTCAAATATATCTCGTCAGGCCATTCTTAACAGCTTCTAATCAATAGATTCATCTAGTTGTTTTATTCCCCATTATACTCTGAGCGATATTTAAACCCATAATACATATAAACTGGAGTAAGGTTATTACTTATCTTAAGGGTCCGAACCAGTATAAATCCTTGTTCCTTGCCTGTTTGATTTATTCTCGCGTATACCTTGGTTCTAATGATCACCATACTTTATAAATATCGTGGTCGACGTATAGCCTGTTAAAAAGAATTGTATGTTTCTTACCTCGAGATATTTGGCTTGATTTCCATGCCATGTTGTACTCTATTTCCCACGGGACTTGATAACAATCCGTCTATTTCAATCTATTCGTCTGTTCTGTCTTTCTATAAAAGGGGTAAAAGTTGGTTCACTTTGATCGATTGTCCAAGAGCTCTTGGCATATATACAATTATTTATATGAGATCTCTTCCTGCTCTTGAGATCATACTAGGAATTACCGTGTGTTTCTAGTATAAATTTGATACTTAGTGTTAAAATCCTAGAAGGTAACATGACATCTAAAATTTTAGATACATCCCAATTACCTACTCAAGGATAATAAAATTACTTTATAGGTGCAATCAGCACATATAGGATCTTCTCCGACCAATCTAAAATTACACTAGTAGGATTCTCTGACGATGGCTTCTACAACCAACTTGGCATGGGAGATCCAACCCAACGGTCTTTCACCATGGTCCAAGTAGGTTCCATCGTCTTCGTCGCCGTCCCGATCTCGCCCCCCTTAGTGCGTGCTGAGGACGAGGCCATGACAACGACAAGAGCGAATACATCTTCTCCAGCGGTCGCCTCCCTGGTTCGTACTGAGAATAAGGCACCAAAATCCCAATCCATCGATAGAAGATCTAAAGCAGCCCGATCTTCGGCTTAAACCGATAAGCGCGCGCTGACAAGAAAGTCTGTCGACAAGGATAGCTCATGGTGTCCGATCCACAAGACTCCAAGGATGAACTCGACGCTTGCGAGGAGTGTGAAATTTTGCGTGTTTCTCCATACAAGGCATGGTGCTCAATTCACAAGTCCAAGAATCACCCCTTGATCAGCTATGAGATATTCTTGAAGCTCACGGAACAATTTACCTGAGTTCCATGTTGCCCGATCCACTCTCATAGAGATCGATCTCGTATGACACCTGTGGACGACAACCCTTCGGAATGCATGGTGGGTTACATCGGAATCGATCTCGATGAACCATCTATTCTTCATAGCCTGGATGTCATAGAATCCTCTAGGTCAAGTTCCCCACACGATGTGAACATGGTGGATGTCAAGATCGAAGACAGGGGTGCCGATGACCAGACACCGTGGAGTTCCACGGAGGAGGGCGAGTTCATTTGATCTCGAGACGTAGCCCCTTCTCAGGCAGAATCTGGCCGTACTCCCACCGAGCACTTCACCGTCATCAATAACCTGCTCCGACAACCTTCCTTGATCCAGTAACCCACCCAATAGCGGATGCGTGGTTAAAGCGAATGGAGTCCACTATTACGAATCTTAACTCTACCTTTGCTGCGGCAGTAGGTCCGCCACCTCTAGATGTCCCCCCTTAGGTTGACGAGGTTGCCGAGAACGTTAGCATGGTTAACACTCTCAAAATAGTGAACCTCGCATCCCTGATAACGTCTCGCCACAACGGCGAGCCCAACAGGCGCGTCCTAGACAAGATGCTCGTGATCTTCGCGAACAATAAAACAGCCAAACGCGACAACAACAGGATCAGCGCGACGACGGATGCCAACAACCCCAAGATCATTAGCTTAGGGGCATTCGTTGGGACGACAACCGTGATCGCGACCAAGCTTGTGGTCACCAGAATATCCCACCATGCGGAGGTTACAACGAACAGGCTTCGCATCACCACCGTGATGAAGAATATGACTCCTGATCTCTGCCCCGAAGACGTGGCTGAAGTCGTGATTGCTGACTTTGCGACCACACGCCCGACTACGGTGATTCCTCGTCATCCTCTTCATTATCATCCAAGGGCGGTTCGCATGGCTGCTGTGGTCGCCTACCACCATTCCTACTCGGAGGCGGATGTAGAGCCTTTAAGTCTTTCCTCCAAGAAGTAAATTAGCCCCAAAAATTCCGTCCTGCGGCAGTAGAGAAGTACAATGGGAGCACTGATCTAGAGGAGTTCCTACACGTATACTCTATTGTTTTGTACGCCACTGACATAGACGACAACACACTTGCAAACTACTTGCCAGTAGTGTTAAAGGTATCTGCTTGGTCATAGCTTATTCACCTTTCTTGAAATTCAATATCTTCCAAGGCGGACCTTTGGAAGCAATTCGTCATGAATTTTTAAGGCACCTACTAGAGACATGCGGTCGAGGAAAATTTGCATGCCCTTAGACAGAAGCCCGGTGAACCTCTCTAAGATTTTATTCGACACTTCAACGAGTGTTTGAACAGAATTCCTGAGATCACCAATGCGTCCGTGATATGAGCCTTCAAGTCTGGCATCCGAGATCGTTATACAATTTAAGAATTGGCGACAAGGCGGGCATCATCCACCATGAAGCTATTCCAGATCATTGATAGGTGCGCTCCCACAGACGAAGCCATCCGAAGGAACGATGGGAAAGGGAAAGCGGCGGAAGAGACACAACCATCTAAAGAAGAGAACCCGGAGCCAAGTCAGAAAGCCAGTTGCAAGATAGGAGGAAAGAGAAAGGCATAGTCAGAGCTTCTTGTCGCAGAACAAGATAAAAACACTCCCCAATGACCTCCTCCTCAAGACGCTGGCCCAGTACGACAATGGTGTCAGGTGCACAAGGCCAATGCTAACATGTTCAAGGAGTGCAACGTATTTCAAAAGGCCATGGCTAGTAAGATAGCTGAAGACAAGGGAAAGAGGGTGATATCCAATAGTAGTTGAACCTACTATTCGGACGTTAAAGTTGCTTGAGTTCTCATTGACGATGATAGCTCCTTCAATCTCCTCTTCGCCAGTGTTGACGGTCATCAAGTACCAATTTTGACCCCCGACTATCACAATGAATAAAGGAAAAATTAGCATCTCTTATACGTATACCAATAATAAATAATGTAGTTGTATTTGGATTAGGAATTAACATGGATGGAGGGATTATACACCAAAGTCGGCGAATCACATGTGAGCACATGGATTAAGGGGCCCACAAGTCAGCTCAAACCGACTCAAAGTAGGGCCAACCACCTGGGAACCGACCAAGGGACCCACCTAGCAGCCACTCACCAAAGGCAGTGGAGATGGTTCGGCCGAACCATCATTGCGGCTCCTCATCTCCATCCTCCACGTGTTGACTCCCCATTGGCTTCTAATAGCGATTGCGGGTGTTTAACTGCCATACAACCATCATAAGCCACCTATAAATAGAGCTCACTCTTTTCACTTAGAACACACACCTCAAGGCTAGACCCTTTAGTCTTCTCAAAGTTTCCAGTATGTCTTTAGTACTTTATTCTTCTTGTAAGACTATAGTTGAATTAATAAAATTATCTTTTTTATTATTTATGCTTATAATCTATGTATTTCTTTATTGGATATATGTTCTATGAGTAATATATACTTTGTATATCTGCTTCATCCTAGGCTAATCGATCCATGCTACGATAATGGTCCAGCGACCTTTATAGGTTGTTTTAGCTCCAACTTGTTCATCTGTAGGGTGAGAGTCCCAGGGAAGTTAGTGATATTATTTACTAGCATAAACATGGTGTTTAGGCTAGATAAATGTCGTTGGATGCGGGTGTGCCCCACGAAGAGTGAGGTAGGCGGCAAGTGGTGATAGCCCTATCTATCCTTTGTATTCCTCCACGTTCGAGTATGACGTAAGAGTGTGTAAATGCCATAACCATGCTGGCAGACTAGCATGGAGTGGTCTCTCAGTAATACCTGAATGCCTAGAACAAAGTCCTATGTTGTAAGCATATATATGTTGAGTGTATACAAGACATGATTAGATTAGGAGTACAGTTGTGCCATAGCTTTCTTGTGCTATTTTCTACTATACATTATTGTAGAGGTGAATCTCCTGTGTGTCTACTACCTTATTATATTATCTTAACCCTATTTAGACTATGGTGAATTAATCATAGATTGATTAAAGAGATACAAACTATATCCTACACCGCCACCTTCCCTGCGGAATATAAATACGATACCATGGGAATACTCATGGGTAAAATGCTATATCGGTATCCGTGCATTTACAGATTTATCTATGAACGTAAAAAATACCAACAGCCAGCATGCTCAATTTATGAACGTAAGAAATCCCGAGAAGCGAGCTCATCCCTTCAGATCAGCCCTTCCACGGCATTACCCCGGAATCGTTGTCAAGGACTCTAGGAAAGATCACATTGCCGGTAACCTTTGGTTGAGCTGACAACTTCTGAACAGAGCAGACCACGTTCGGCGTAGCGAAGTTCGACACCGCCTACAACGCTATCCAAGTGCATAAGGATTATAAGTGCTCTAACCCCGAGTTGTGCAAGTATCTCGCCGAAGTTAGAAAGCTGGAACGTAGGTTTGATGGATTTGAGGTACGCCTCATCTATCGCAAAGACAACGCCGACGTTGACAACCTTGCCCGCCGAGCTTCTAGAAGAGAACCAATGGAACTTGGAACATTCCTTGAAATGCTAACCAATCCCTCAGTCAATAGCTCGCCGAATGACGACATCGATAGCACCATTGACAATGACTTGGGGGCTACTACTCAGAACGACAAGCTTGTCCCGAATATCGAGACTACTTCGGATTGGCGCACACCACTAGCCAAATTCCTCAATGCTGACAAGCTGCCAGACGATGATACGGAAGAAGAAAAACTATACAAGAAGGCCTATTGTATAATCGGGAATGATTTATACAAGAAGGCTGCCAACAGGGATTTATAGATGCTGAAGTGCATCATATCGGATAAAGGCAAAGAGCTACTGCTGTACATCCACTAAGGAATCTATAGATCACACGCCAGAGCAAGAACGTTGGTCGGCAAGGCTTTCCGACAAGGATTTTACTGGCCATCGGCTCTCGAAGATGACTCCGACAAGGTACAATGGTGCAAAGCTTGTCAATTCCATAGCAAGCACACCAAGTTAGCAGCTCAAGCCCTCCAAGCCATCCCTTTGCCCTGGCCGTTCTAGTGCTAGGGGATTGACATCCTCGGACCCTTTCTAAGAGGATATGGTGGCTATAAATTCTTGTTTGTGGCCATCGATAAATTCTCTAAGTGGATCAAAGTAGAGCCAACAAGATAAATCAGAGCCGAGCATGAAATCAAGTTTACCGAAGGAATATTTTGTCTATACGGGCTTCCAAACCAGATATTGACAGACAATGGCTCCCAATTCACGAGCGCTACTTTCCAGGATTACTGCTCGGAATATGGGGTCAAAATTTGCTTCGCGTTGGTCTCCTATCCTCAGAGCAACGGGCAAGTCGAGTGGGCAAACGGGATCGTGCTCCAAGGGATCAAAACACATGTATACGATAACCTATGGCCTATTACTCATGATGGGTTGACCAGCTTCATTCTGTTCTATGGGCTGTCCGTGCCACTCTGATTACACCAACCAAAGAGACCCCCTTTCTTCCTTGTGTACGGATCTAAAGCTATGCTCCCCACCGAGTTATGCTATCGATCAACACGAGTTCGGGAGTACTCGGATGAGGGCTAGGACGACAGGCTAGCAGATGACGTCAACCTGCTTGAAGATCACTGAGAACAAGTTACCATCCAAGCAACCGGATATTAGTAAGCCTTACATCGCTACCATGAGAAGCACATTCGAGCTTGTACACTTGAAATCAGTGATTACGTCCTTCGACAAGTACAAAATTGTCACGCCTAGAAATTCTCGAAACAAAATTCCAAGCTGAACGTGCATTAAAATCCCTGTCCAGGACCAGCCATGGTACACAAACAACATTGTGGATACACAGATCCACGTCTTATAAATACAATAAAAGTCTTACAAATACAGCGAAAAACAAACGTGCTAAATAGGTAAGCTTGACACTCACAACACAGCGACTACAATCCACTCGCATCCTTGACGATAGCAAATAAGCCTCCTCCTCCGAGTAGCCTTCATCTGAGCAATAATCCAACTCTGGTGTGGGGGAAAAATACAGCAAGCCTGAGTACGACCCTATATACTCAACAAGTCATACCACAAGAGAGGGTATGATGCAGATAACTCCAACAAAGGCTAAGGTTCTGTTGCATAAAGCAGACATTTAAAACATCAGTTGAAAGTAGTAAAACTATAGAATATAATTAAGCAGTATTAAACACCATTGTCCAACACTAGACCACATTGCGACAGGCCCAACCAACGTCCTGAACTACACCAGTTCCAAATAAGTCAAATTATTACAGTGAGACTAATCATGATGAATATGGTTGACCGCCCATAACCACGGGCACGGCTATTCGAACAGTTTTACTCTGATCAGAGGTGTACAACTGTACCTACAAGACACAATCCCACGACATGTTTCGCATAACCCTCCCTAACCAATCGTACCACACTTCAGGTTTCGCCCCTACCCTTACAACCAAGATAGGCAGCCCCCGTTATGCCTAGGTGAATTCGAAAGCCGCAGAGACCGTCGCATGGCCCATCCAAACTCCATCATGCCCACCCTTTCTTGGGTACGTCGGAAAGGGAAAAGCTACACTACATGCCCACCCGTTGTCCACGCTGGCTTGTGATAAGTACGCTAATTCTTTTAGGGTTTCCCGTGAACCGGTCTTTAACTGCCGTGGGTGCGTCTATCAAAACCATGCGCCCACAACCCACCATTAGTCATAATTTTAGTTATATCATTATCATAATGGTACAGGTCCAATAATAAGATTAATGAACCACAGTATATATATTACATGTGAGATTCCCCATAGTGATCTAGTTGGTCTAAGTATGGCTAAGCATTTCCTAAACCAAAGTCTAATTAAATTAATATCCAAGCTATCAATAATACAAGGTAAACAAGCTAAGGCTAAATATAGGTGGATGTTTTGTGAAATAGTTACAATATGATCAATGAACATATATGACTTGCCTTGCTTCGGTGCTGAAGGTACCTGTACAACACCTTCAAAGTAAAGCGGAGCTTCGAAAACACCAGAATCTAAACGAAAAAAAGCACACAAGCAAAACAGACTATAAGTCTACTGAAACAGAAAACAAAACCATTTTTAATTGATTCTAGGCATTTTTATGAATTTACTGAGACTTGAATGGACTTAAATGGAGCTCGGATGAATTAGTTATGAATTTTAGAAGATTCTTTGCGTTTCTACTATAAAAGAAAACACCTTAATAATTTATTGCGCAATAAATGCCCAAGACTGATGTCATCAAGGGGGTGTCAGTGCCAGCAAGCGGGCCCCACCTGTCAACGGCTCAGGGGTGTGCGGCGTACGGTGGACCAGGTCCACGGAGATGCTGGCACAGGTGCTCCACGTGGCATGGTGGCCATGGTTACCTGGCCGCGAGGAGATGGCGCCAACGTGGTGCACACACGGCGGCCACGTGGAGGCCACGCGGGCACATGGGCGAACGGCCCCGATGTGCCGCGTGGCAGATCGGATGGCCCGGAGACACCGTTGATCGGGCACGGGACGTCCCGAACCGACCCGGCCGACAATGGCGCGCGGCGGCGAAAGGTTGACCAGCGGCGACCGCCAACGACGCAAAGGACGGCTACGCACCACGCAGATCATGGCGAAGGACAGCCAGAGGACGGCGGGGTACGACCGGAGCAAGAAAAGAAAAAGAAAAAGAAGGGGGGAGGAAACCCTCACTGGATTCGGCCTAATGGGAGGAAGATGATGGCGATGATGGCAGACAATGGCGGGTTTCACGGCGGTCTAGTGCGGTGGTGACGGCGGCGCTAGCCGCTCTAGGAGATGGCCAGAAATCAGAGGTGCGGCGGAGCACTTTAAAGGGGCGGCAATGGCTCGAATGCGGCGGGACGGGGACAGAAGCGGTGGCGGTTGCGGCTCGATCCAACGGCAGCGCAAGGATCGGGACGGGCCCGACAGGTGGGGCTCGCCTGTCGATGACCCGGGGTAGAGCGGAGCGGCGACAGCTGGGCCACGGCCTTGGGCCAGCCCAGCGGGAGGGGGGAAGAGGCGCGCGCGGCTGGGCCGCGGCCTCCGGCCGGCCTAGCGGGAGGACGTGGCGGCGGGAGACAGTGAAGCAGGCCGACGGTCATGTCAGATTTGGTCATGTTACAGTACCCATTGTAACGTATTACCTAGCCGAGTACTCGGGAATTTTTCCTAACTTGACGGCCGGAGGCTAGGAATTCGCTGCTTCAACATGGTCCAATATGAAAATTTAAGCTATTTTTTGGAAATATTTTTCTCATAAAACTAGCTAGGGGCTAGGAGGGGTAGGTAACTTAATACTGCCAACATTGGCTCATACAAGAAGTACTCACTTACTACTATGAATACAACTTGCTTTAAATTTTTTTACAAAAGTTGATCAAATTTCAGTGTCTACTAACATGTTGTCTAAAGCACTTTCCAGAGTATTGACGCTGTTACATCTACCAGGATGGCCACTGACACCCCATTGAGGCGAAGACATCCTCGGCAAGAGGGGCAATTGATTGCACTAGCTGATTGATCTCGAAGGCAGTCTTCCAAGAACGGGTAAATCCTTCCCGAAGGAAGTTCAGGTTCATCTGGGGACAAGATTCACATATATAGGTGAGCACGTGACCTCCGACATATTGGCTAGCTTGACGACACTCCTTCTTAAGGCTGTTGTTGATGCGTTGCGCTGTACTGGCAAGGGCATCGCACGCACTTAGCATCCGCCCCAGATATCCGGATACTGACTTCTCAGGAAGAGGACGAACCACACACAGTTCTTCGCACAGCCGCTGCAAGGCAGAGCAATAGTTCTCGAGGTGCGCGGAGATCCAAATCTCCCTACCTCTGAGAAGCTTTGTGCTCTACTCTTTCCTGGTGTTGTCGACAGCCCTTGCTAGCTCTTCCTTCTCGAACATTTTCTTCCAGTACTCGGCCCACCTTTCACTCTCGGCGAGAGAACTTCCAAGGTCTAGAAAAGATGACATCGTTTGCAATCTTTGGCCTGAGTACAAGGACAGTATGCTACAATGTTACAACTTTTTTACTTTGGCATTGTTCCTGTAGTAGCATCACTTGGTCCTCTTTGAAAACCAAGGCGTTGTCGGAGGTGACGGCAACCAAGGCACATCCATCCTTACTTGGTGTCGACGAGCCCTGGGGTGTACTTGGTTCAACAACTATGTTTGACAAGTGTCTGCCTTGCTGGACATCCTCGTTCACGACTTCAAAAAGTCTACGATACAGAGATACCAAACAAACAAAAACTTAGAGTGGGATACAAGAAACGAAAAATGTTCTCTAACATCAAACCCAATACTTGTCACATTCATTACAATAAAAGGTGAAACTAAAGATTTACTCCTCAAAAAAGGGGATCACGGAGTCAATGAGATCCTCCACCTCCGACATGGTTTCATCATGGCATTCGTCAGCTCACCCCTTGTTCATCGCCTCCTCAAGATTGATCTTGGGGTTGGTGAGCCTGAGGCACACGGGGACGTGGCACACGCCGGATTTGAGCCCAGCTCGTATCCCATCTGCCACCTGGTTGGCTTGGTCATTAGCGGCGGTCTCTAGTGTGGTGATGGGCAGCCTAGGGACCCCATGACTATTGTCTCGTCGGGAAAGACAGGACGATCGACATTCTTCCCCAAGCCCTTGGCCACCACGTCAAGATGCCGATAGTTCTCGTGTAGAGCTCAATGGAGAGAGGCTGGATTACCCCTTGACTCCACGAGCTTGTACTCGAGCCTTAGCGTTGTCGTTCATTCCCAGCCACCAATTCTCACAACTTGGCGTTGTCTGCCTGCGCTTCCTTCAGCTGGGCTTCCAGCGCTACGATGTGGTCGACGGTGGTGGACGTGGCTTTCCCGAGACGCCCTATCTCTGCAACGGCATCTCGGGCGCTTGCTTCAATCAGCCAACAAGCTTGCAATAGCTTGTCGGCAGACGAGGACGGCTCCAAGATTATGAGGGCGTTGGTCGGTGGAGGGGATATTCGAGAAATAGCGGCCACGGTTGTCGAGGGGGCCAATTTCGAGCTCGTCTTTTCCCGGGCCGCGGTACTTTGTCCCGAGATCGAGAGGAGTGTTATTATTGCAAAGAGTGTTTTGATGAACAAGCAAAACATTGGTCAATTGAGGTTACACTTACTCGATTTTTTGCTTCTTCAGCAGCAACACCTTTTGGGAGGCAGGCTTCGCCCTACATGTTGTCTACAGAGGAGGAAGAATAAGGTCGAGAAGGCTACCACAGTTGTCAGATAATCTGGTGGTTAGGGCCTCACCTCAGAACCACTTGTATGGACTAATTTCCGAGCTCCAGTGGACTTGGCCAATGAAGGCCAGCCTCTTCTTGGCTCCATTACCACGAGGTAAGAGAGTGGCGGCAGCTTGTTCCAACACCGCCTGCTCCTTTGAAGAAGCAGACGTCTGGTGGTCAACGAGCAGGCTGATCACATCTGTTAAGCGCAATGCTTAAAATAATCTAGATTAGTACTCCTATGGGCATGGTAATGAATGACGAGTAGTAGATGACGATGCTTACATTGACAATGGCATCCTGCTTTGTTGGCGGGAGGTCACATATCGGTGTAGGGATATTGGTGGCAGACGACAGCTGGTCGACCACCACCTTTCCAATGTGCCCTGCTACAGTGTCCTCAGAGAGGACTACAACAGAAACAGAGATGATAAGATTACCAATTGGAGACAATCTTGGTTCTTTATATTGATGAAGAAACTACAAATTTTACCTCGATGTGATAGCCACATCTCATCGTGTTCCCCTGTGTACTCGTACATGGCATGAGAACGGGATTGGAGAGGTTGGATCCGACGACAGAAAAAGTCTTGAATGACCTTGTACCCGGTCACACCACATTCTCCGAGATCATGGATTTTCTCTACAAAGCTAGCTAGGGCAGGAGTCATTGGATGTTTGGAGGTCCATGTCTTTAGGCGTGTTGGTTTCTGGTCGGGGGTCCCAAGGATAGGAGTTATGTCCTCAATGTGGAGGTAAAACCAACTATTTCTCTATTTTTTTCTCGAAGACGGGTAATTAAAAGGAATGTACTTGTCCTTCATCCCATCCCGAAGATGGAGGTCACAACATCCTACGATCTTTAAGGCCTCCATCCATCTAACCTCGTAGAAGTATGTAAACAAATCTAGAAAAGGTCATACCCCAAGGTATACCTCGCATAGATGGGTGAAGATGCTTAGGAAGGAAATGGAATCGGGGTTGAGGTGAAGATGTTGAATCCCATAGAGATCAAGAAGCAAAGACAGATACTCAAAGGAGGAACCAGAAAGCCACATTGAACTACAGATGCAAGAGTGATTATTTGGCCAAGGTTAATCAAAGGATCTGTACCTGCTTTCGAGCGCGCCACCACTTTTGTGCTTGGCAAAGTGCCGTCCTATTGCAGCTCCCTCATCTTGTTTAGGCCAACATTGGACTCTGGGTGATCCATGGATATTGGCGACGGTGATTGAGAGAAGTTGTGGTTTAGGGTTTTGGCGAGCTAAGGAGGAGATGATTGGAGGCGCAAGAGGGAAAGTTTAGGCCCTGTTTGGGCAAACGAAATTCAAATGGATCTCAAAAATGGAATTTATAGGCCACATCCGACGGTTCAAATTTTGAGGAAGACGGAGAGATCATCGCCGATATTTTTTTTTGGTTTGTTTATAACCGTTAAAGTTCTTGACTTCAATCCAAATTAAAACCTATGTCAAGTTCTCGGATTTGGCGCAACCTTGTCGCATGCTCTACACCTTCTCGGATGCCCGAGAATGGTTTGATGAGTACGACAATGGATGTTCTCAAAATTTTGGTTGAGAGATGTTGCTTAAATCATTTGCATTGAAGTCGGGGGCTACTGTCAGTGTCAAGGATAAGGCATACCTTCCATACACAGGTTAATGGAATACGACAATACCACGTAGCTGATAGTATACGAGAATATATCCTTTAATTAAGGAAATACGGCTAGTAAAGAAGAAAATTATCTTCCCAGAATAAAAGGTGTCAAAGTCCTAGTCGGGGAAGATAAGATGTTCTTATGCTCGTGTCCTGTTCTATCTCTCTGAGTTCTAGTTTGAGAAGAAGATAATATCAGCTATATAAACAAGGCTCCTGTGTTTAGGGAGGAAGATCGAGTTACAAGCCATAGCCAAAGCCACGTCCAGAAGCAATGTGAAGGAAATCAGTGTCGTATTCGCCGAGTAGATCTCGTCGGGTCGTTCTCGACAGCTTCTAGTCGGCGGATTCATCTAGTTGTTCTATTCTCCATTGTACTCTGAGTGATATTCCAACCCATAATACATATAAACTGGAGTAGGGTTATTACTCATCTTGAGGGCCCGAACTAGTATAAATCCTTGTTCCTTGCCTGTTTGATTTATTCTCACGTATGCTCTGGTTCCAATGATCCTCACATGAAATGAACAAGGATCAAATGCTTCACACGCACACAGGTGTGACCTACAACTGATACAAGCTCATAACATGTCATTTTCTAGCCACACCCCAACCACGTAAACCATGCCTAGGCCCTAACGACTTAGCCACGTGCATATGATGTGGCAAAGACGGCCTCACCATCGTGGGAGAAACCCCCTGCCAAAACCAGGCATACCCGGGACACTCCAAAGGGAAAACCACCTTCATGAATGACCAATGAGGTGTAGATGATCATAGTGCAACATAGTACTAAGACATGTCGATCCCAAATAAGGCATATGAAAGTATGTATGGTGCATGAATAGACGTCAACACGTTCGTTCCTTAACAACCCAAATGAGGCTACTTGCATCAGGGAAAACCATCATCCCGTCATTGCCCTATCACCTGTCCAAGTTAAAGCATGTTTCCATATTAATATTTTAATGAAGTAATCAGATTTTATGCCCATAAATTGTAGGTGGTAAATAAGTTCAATCGATGGCTCCATCCATCGATTTTTAACAACATTAGACCTAAGCATGACTAAGCATCGGTAAAACAATAAAACATTCCCAAGTACTTCCATCCAGAGGTTACAAGGATAAATGATAACAATGAAGCAAGGAAGGATATATAGTAATTAGGTTATAAACAACTCTAACCAATACCAATAATTTTAGAGTAAATCAACACATGCATATATATTGTTTCTCACTCAAATATTTAGAAAAAGTATGGGTTCTATATGCTTAGATGCTAGTCTTGTTGCTATGAGTAATCACATTCAATCTCAGGTTCTTACTCCACGTACTCCGGAACATCTGAATCTACCGATAAGAGGCAAATATGCAAATAAAATTTAAATAAACATGCAAATGCAATATGCTCTATAAATCATGGCCTAATTACAGTAGGTAGAGAGTATGTTAAAATGATTTTAGGAGCAAGAATCATCTCATTTACCTTTATGGTTTGGGAGATATAAAAATAACATGCCATATACAATGAAAATGGTATTTCTGTAATTACATATGAACTACCCTAGGTCATATGAAATGCTCACATTTCTAGTTAGATTTCACAAGTGCTAACATTTTTAACTAAAAGGGGATAACTCACTGGTTCTAACAAACTTTGGTCCACTGCAGTTGGAGTTAAAATAATTTAGTTATAAATTTTACAAATTCGAAAAAAGAGGATTACTTAATTGTTTAGACTTGTTTTAGGACGTAGTTTTGTCAAATTATCCTAAGGTAAAAGATTACATTTTTCTAAGGTAAACAAAATTTGTTTCATAATTTTAGGATATGGCATAAATTTCCTAGAGATTTTACAAGTCCTAGGTGCAAAATTAGTGTTTTTGTGATACTCACAATTTTAGTGACATTTTTAGTACAGAAGTTGGAAAGTTTTATTTTATAAACATTAAGATTTCAAGTTTATGAATACATAGAAATTTGGTTCACTCAAAAATGAGTTAAAATGAATTACTAATGGATTTTTGAAGTTTGCCTATTTCTCAATTGTTTTCAAATATTCTTTTGGACTGTACTTTTGCAAAACGAACCCTGGGATTTCTAAAACTTGCAACGAGGTCTAGCTTCTTCTCCAACCGAGCTGGACACATAGACAGCCATGGCTGAGCTCAAACTCGAGCTCACCGGTAGCAAACGGCGGCTCTAATGAGGGCGGGGTCAAAAGAGAAAATGCAGAGCAAGTCATTGCGACTCCATTCCTCTACTCATCTTGGCCAGTGGTGGCCGGACCAGCGCAGGCAGTGGCTGCAAGCGGCAGCGAGTTCGGGATACCATGCATGCAGCGTTGCGGCTATGGACGGCTCGATCTATTGAATGCATGGCAAGAACATTAGATACAGGATTTAGAACACTACCTAAGATTGCTAGTACTACAAGCAATCAACAAACGGCTCACCGATTCAACAGGAATCGACAACGGAGGCGCTAGATCGGAGTAGGAGAAGACGATGGTCGATCTCCCTCCTCGCTAGACCGTTCTTAGGATTCTTGGGGCGTTTTGGAGAGGATGATGAGACGAAGCTAGTGGCACAGTAGCTCAGCCTCGGATTCGCCTCGAGGCGACGGGAACAGCGGCACGAACCCTCAGCTGCATGTCGATGATGGTGTGAGCGCGCTCTAGAGCACCCGTGGCGACGTTGGCGTTCCGGGGATCGGCTGCGAGAAAAAGGACGAGCTCAGAAAGCAAGCTATGGTGTACTGAGGTGAGTAGGGAACACAATAAAGATGGCGACGATGATGACCAGATGGGTGGCAGTGATGGCGTCTTCTCGGCGGTTGGCAAGAAGATGAGAGCGAGGAGGAAGAGGAGGAGCTCTCCCACTCTGGTTTCTTGGCTTTGGGATGAAGTGTGTGAGCAGAGAGAGCAGCTGGGAGAGTTGGAGTCAAAGGAAGAAGAGAGGAGCGGTGCCACAACATGAGGACGTGTCGGCATCTGTCTTTGCATGCCTCTTGCGGGTCCCACGCAATTTTTGTGTGCACCAATGGTGGAGCTAGCATAGGGACAATGACAGGCGGGTCTAAGACATGGTGGTCTATGCATTTGAGAGGTTGATGGGTAGGAACACAGGAAAACAGAGGTTTGATTCAGTTTATAGGATTTTCAGACATTTTTCTGTGTGCCTCTCTTTGAAATTCAAACTGACCAAGTTAGAATGGTGTTAAAAACGTGGTGATTTATGTGGTGATAGCCTATGGTAGCCAGATTTCATTTTTTTAAAGTTTCACTAAAAAATTCAAAATATTTTAATTCTGGCAAAAAGGTGAAAAGGGGTATGCTGAGAAACAAATTGAATTTTAAGAGGTCAAAACTGAATGTAAAATTTCTACAAAATATATATTAACTCACGATAAATAATCTAGTATTTGAATAAATTATGAAACCTATACACTTCTGTTCAACTTAATGCACAAATTGAAGTTGATTCATTTTGTGGATTAGGTTTCTATTTTGTTCAAATTTTTATTTGCACGAGAATGATATAATGCAAAAATATTTTTTATGTAGAACATGAAAAAAAATCAATCAAGCCAAGAATAATTACAGCACATAATGGCACACATGACACTGGATCATCCTAACATTAGTTTTGAGGTTTTTTTGATTTAGTTCCTGCGACGTTATGCATACACTTAGAAAAGAACAACTATAGATATTTGGTCTGCAAAGTTGACTGAAAAAGCTTCCTACAAACATAGGAAACCATTTGGTGTATTTTATTAAATTTTCTACTCTTTCACTTTCACCAGGGAAGTCTTAACTACAGGAAAGCAACCCGATTTGTAGCTAAATTTTACTTGGGTCATCACACACTCTATAAAATTAACCGAAACTAATATTTAGTTAAGGTAGTTTACTAGAGGTTTGTTAAGATTACTCACATTAGTTGTTTTTAGGACAAGTGCCTATGGGCATATTTGAATTTATAAGGGCCTTATTCATTTGGTACCACATCAAATGAATCATGTCAAATCTATCATCTCAAAGCTGACAAGACAGTGCACCACGTCATTTTGTACGGTTGTTAAACTGTCTGGAATGATGACCTTCTACGAAATTGCGTTCAGGAAAGCACAAAGTTTTGTTATTGTTGTCCGGACATCATTAGAAAGGATATCCCGAATTATAACAGGAAGCAACTGTGTCATCAACACGTCGCAATCATGAGACTTTATATGAATTTCTTATGTTTCGTGTTTATTATTTTCTTTATATTCAACGAGTATCCAGACAGTACCTTGATGCTGTCCAATCATTCAAACATACTTTTCTTCTCTGCTTTACTAAGAGTGTAGCTGGCTGGACGAAAGTAATGGTTTCCTTTCTTCTTCGGTTCCGGATGAAGGTTGTCATATTGTTTCATATGTTTCAGATCATGACATGCTTGAAGACTTCCCATATACACCTAGGAAGCCAAGCAGATTTACACATAGGTTCTTAGTAAGGTGCATCATGTCGATTGCGTGACGGATCTCTAAGACTTCTCAATAAGGTAACTCTCAAAAAATAGACTTCTTCTTCCACATCGCCACGTGACCATCTTCACTTGCTATAGGTTGTCCCATTAAACAAGTGGACACGGTGTCTCGGAAAAATTAAGCTGGTCGACCAGCTAAGCTGGCCATGTTCATGTTTAGGAAACTGGTTCTTTCCATCTCCATCAAGCTCTTGGAATGTTAAAAGAAGACTGGAATCAATTGAAACGAAACGGGTAAACAAACACCACATATTTACCACTTCATATGCCCAAATTGCTTGGAAAATTCTCTGCAAGTCATCCATGTCACTGAGAGTGAGAGAAAATTAGACAAGTATACTCATTTGTCATTTTGACCACCCGCTCTGTGGCTCTCTCACACACCATGCCTCAGCTTTCATCTCATCTGCCTTTCTCCCACAAACATAAGACAAACTCATAATAGACACACATCACTTAATCCGCCTGTCATTAGTCATCACCTCTCCTTTTCCCTCTTAAAACCACCAAAAAGGATGAGATGTAAGGCAGGAGAGTGGCTAAGCAGACATGATGACAGCCACAAAACAACCTCTCATGTTTGCAAGCGTGTGCGAGAGACTCCTCACTCGCATAGTCTGCAGAGGTGTGTATACGTGTGCGTCTTCTATTTACAATGAGAAAAAAAAAACAAGTAACCTCTCCTAGCCAGCTTCTTCCATTTTCTCTCTCTATAATCTATCTACAGCAAAGGGGAGAGAGAGAGAGGGGTTAGGGAGAAGAAAACAAAGCACAACCATATTAGTACTTCGGAGTGAGGTGGGGAGGCGTAGGTTTGCAAGCTCCAATGTGGCTAGTCGGCGACCCATTAGGCCAGCGAAACTCGATCATTAAGTTTATTGCTTCATTGAAAGCTTTAGGCTGAGTTCGTTTCACTTAGTTCCCAACTTATCTCACTTGTTTTCCACGCGCACGTTTATCAAACTACTAAACGGTGTGTTTTTTGTAAAAAGTTTCTATACAAAAGTTGCTTAAAAAAATCAAATTAATCCATTTTTCAAAAAAAATTAGCTAATACTTAATTAATCACACGCTAATTGACCGTTCCGTTTTCCATGCGTTATGTGTTCTGGAACTCACAGCAACGAACACACCCTTATATCACTTCCCAACGTCAATTCTAATGCCAGAGATGATGGTTGCTTCTCTGATAAGGTGGAGTGGAGGCGATTGAAACCACTTCGACTTCAGAGGCCTTCCACGTTGTCCCGGCCAATGCAGGTTGCTTTGGTTGGTAATTAAGTCGCTTGATGGATTGATCACTTCACACATAGTGACATAAAATGTTTGAGCTCAATCGGTGAAAGTCATAGCCTAGTAGGGATGTGTCCGTTTGGCGGGCCATACTATATATCAATCAATATATCTCATGCTGGCTGGTTTTCAGCAAGCTGTTGGCTCTTCCTGATGGCCTTTAGTTAAGCGACACGTGACACAATAGAGCAGAAAGATTGACATGAGCATGTGTTTAAAGAAAAATATAGAACAAAAAAAAATAAAGAACTATCTAGAAAGGAAATACCGCAGGAACACTAGATATATGCAACCAAATTCACCCAAAAATCTGAGAACCATCTAGAACGAAAGGAAAAAAAATCTACCACGTTTCCAAGAAATCGGATTCAGCTGCCACCTCTGGATCCACTACTACAAAAGTGATTTTTCTGTACAAGAGCCCATAATTTTTGCAAACGGATCATAACTAATGGCGTCTGCAAAAATCGAGGGTCATTTTCACATGCGGGCCACTTAACCGCCCGTATGAAAAAATAGGTTTTCCCATACGGGCCTCTTAAGAGGGCCGTATGCAAAAATGAGCTCATTTTTGCATGCGGCTCACTTAAGCGCCCGCATGCGAAAATAAAATTTGAAATTTAAAATTTGAAACTAGTGTATCTCACTCATACGAACTCCAAATTAGATGATTCTTTTTCCTAAATGTTTCTAAAATCATGCTCTATCATGTTATTGTGTTCTTACTGCTATTATTTTGGTCATTTTTTCTTGAGACTTTGTTTTATCAATTAAAAATTTGAATTTCAAAACTTCAAATAATATTTTGAAGCAATAAATGATTTCAGCTGAAAAAGTCATCCACAACAAAGTTGTATAACTCATCAAGATCTATAACTTCTATTTTAGTCATTTATTCATCCGACAAAGTGATTGTAATATTTTCACAAAATTTACATATCTCTCTCTATAGTTTATAAAACTATATAAGATATGTACATTTTGTGAACAATGTTAGAAATAACTTTGTCGTATGAAGAAATGACCAAAATAAAAGTTATAGATATTGATGAGTTATACCACTTTGTTGTGGATGACTTTTTCAGCTGAAATCATTTATTGCTTCAAAATATTATTTGAAGTTTTGAAATTCAAATTTTTAATTGATAAAACAAAGTCTCAAGAAAAAATGACCAAAATAATAGCAGTAAGAACACAATAACATGATAGAGCATGATTTTAGAAACATTTAGGAAAAAGAATCATCTAATTTGGAGTTCGTATGAGTGAGATACACTAATTTCAAATTTCAAATTTCAAATTTTATTTTCGCATGCGGGCGCTTAAGTGAGCCGCATGCAAAAATGAGCTCATTTTTGCATACGGCCCTCTTAAGAGGCCCGTATGAGAAAATCTATTTTTCCATACGGGCGGTTAAGTGGCCCGCATGTAAAAATGGTCCTCTTCCTACACCTAACCTTATCTTCTCTTCCTCTCCTCTCACTTATTATCTCCTCTCTCTCACCGCCGCTCCCCCTCCTCACCGCCGTGGAGTCCTCTCTCTCTCTCTCTCCCTCACTTGGGCGGCGGCAGGAGGCGGTGGGCGACGGCGGGAGCGGCGGCGGTGGCCTCAAGAAGGCGCGGCAGCGGCGGCAGCTAGGAGGGAGCGGGCGGCGACATCAAGGAGGCGGCGGGCAATGGCGAGACAGCGGGAGCGGCGGCGGATCCGGCGGCGCCGTCCTCGGGAAAGCCGGATCCGCTGCCCTAGGGGCTCTCGGCGGCGAGCGGCGGGCACGGCGACGGCCTACGGCGGCGGATCCGACGGCACCGTCCTCGGGAGGACCGGATCCGCCGCCCTACGGAGGAGCACGACGCTCGGCGACGGCGATGGCGGGCAGCGGCAGGCGGCGATGGCAGCGGGCACGGCGCTACCCCGTGACGGCCGGCGGCCGCAGCGGCGTGGATCTAGCGCCGGTCACGCGGCGTCTGGCGGTGGGCGGCGACCCCGATGACGACGACGAGTGGGCGGATCCCGCCCGGATCCGGCGGCGGCGGGCCTCGTCCCGCCCGGATCCGGCGGCGACGGCCAGTGGCGGGAGCGGATGGCGGCGGCCAGCAGCGGGGGCAGGTGGCGCGGAAGCGGCCGGCGAGCTCGGGCCGCGATGCCGCCGCTTGCGGCTAGGGTTTGTTTTTTTTTGGAATTTTATTTTTTTCGCGATATTTTCTCTTTGCATGCGGTCGGCTTAAGCGCCCGCATGCGAAAATCGGATTTTCGCATGCGGGTGCCCTGGCCGCATGGGAAGATGGTGATTTTTGCAGACGATTTCGCGCATGCGGGTGACCCAACCGCATGCGAAAATCTTATTCGCCCGTTTGCAAAAACTCATTCTGTACTAGTGATATCATCATCGCCAGTCTCCAAGACATTGTTTGTGCATGGATGATGGCTTTCTCTGACTGAGCAAATGATGGCCCAACCAAAATGGTAGGCTTTATTAGATTCGTGTCCTGTCTATTCCATGTAGTTGGGTTTTAGAAAGCCGGTTGGCCAATGGACCATGAAGCCCAAGTTTGAAAGCAAACAAAAATAAAATACTTTACAAATAAAATGCTATATTCTTTTCAAATAAACCTTCTTTTCCTGAATTTATACACCTTACAAATTCAAACATACTACCTCTGCACCTTAAAAACAATCCACTCCTAGCATCCCAATGTGGAGCAAAGGAGTAGCACAAAGGATCAAAATACCCATCAGTAATAGAAATTTTATATTGGTTAATAGGTAGGTGGGTGATATTTTATGGACAAAATTTCTTGATTTGTAAAATGATGGTAGTTAAGAAGGTAAGAATAGGTTTATTTTATGACAAAGTAAATTCAATTCAACTTGAGTAAATATAATGAAATTAAATCCATAATCAATTATTTGTTTAATACTATATTTTATCTATTCCTTAAACATAAAATATCCTATTGATGAGTCTGTTTTATGCAGGATCTAAGAAAACCTTAGTAATAACTTTACATTACACAGGAGTCATATAGTTTTAAAATTTTGGACGTGCTGAATGGCGCGTCATTCTCTAGTATTGGTCTGAATGAAGTGGTCCACCTGGCCGCAGCACAAGGGTCAGCCTGGCAAGTCGCCTCGGCTCGTCCTGCCTTTTTTTTTCTCTATTTTTCCTCAAACTTCTAGTGAAACCATCTAGATCACCAAAACTTGTGAATGTCAAGAAGTTTAGTCCATAACATGTTACAACACAAATTATTTCATTAAAACGTGATGGTCAAATTGGGTTTTACGGCCGCCTACAGCTTTGATTCGGGGCAACATCGGACAATCCGGTGGACTGGAGATCGTGATAAAGCATCAGGACTTCTAGTCACTTTGGAGTAGAAACACTTTTAAAGATATTCTTTCATCAGTAAAGTTCAGCCCTATGTTTTAACGTGGCATCACTTTTAATAGTAATACCTACTCAAGAAAAATAAATTTGGATTACCCCCAAGTACTCTTGACATTGTTTTCCTTTTCTCATCAAACGTGGGATCATCGGCTTATCCAACACATCTCTTTTGATGAATGTCACTTATTATATCATTCATTGAAACCATTAGTCCTCACTTACCGTTTATCATTAATCGCCAAAATCACTTTTGGGTCTCTGATGCACTTTAAGGGAAGTGGAGGGAGATGTGGTCAACCGCCGAACCTCATTGTCCTCCTCCTTTGATGAGATCATGCTCCCTGCACCTCGAGGCTATAGGAAGGCAATGATCCCAATGGTGGGCTAAGGAAGGCAAGGGTGTTGGCATTAGCTGCACAAGCTCAGCTCCGTGTGCTCGCTTGGCAAAGCTGGCAAACAGGGTGACTGTAGGACGAATACAAAAACCAAGGCAACCAGAGGAGGGGTGAATGGTTGGAACACCAAAAACCAAAAACTTTTAGCAAAAATAAAAGTTAACCTTAAACTTGATGAAGCCATTGGCATAGCCGATCTGACCGTAGGTCTTGCACCGGTCTGACCGCCCCTATGCCGCCGGTCTGACCGATGTTGTCCGGCCGGTCGGACCGCTGCCTCCCTGCCTGCTGCTGCTTGCCACCGCCAGTCTGACTGGTTGCTTGCCGCCGGTTAGACCGCTCACCATATGTCGGTCTAATCATCGGGATCCAGAAAACACGTATCGATGAAACTCTTGAAAGTAGATCAACTTTATTGCATCAATATGTGTTTACAAAGTACATCTAAAGCACTCTTCTCTTAACTCTCAAACTAGGATTGAAATCTTGAAGCAAATCCTAACTTTTCTCTCCCAAAAAGTATCTCTCTTCTAGCCTCAACCCCTCATCTATTTATACGCACAACATGGCTGCCCCTAGCCACAAATCTAACTAGAACTAGGACTCCTAATCACGTAGGAAACCTACCAAACCACGTAAACAACGTCCCCAACTCCCCATACAACTCCACACTCCTATCTTCCCAAACTTGGACTCCAATCCAAATTTGACGTTTCTTTACATATGCACACAACACCACGTGTATGCTCATTGTTCTCTAGCATGAGCATCCCTCGTGATATACATCCTTGACCGTCTAGACCTCAACTTCTCCCAAGCCTAGTCCCGATCTATTACCAGCTATACTCCCATGGCCTCAAGCAACACCTACACATGAACAACAAAAAAACTCCATATCCGAGTACAAATTCGCACCAACTTGAGTCACATCAGTACACAATAGTATCACATACGAATAGAAACTATCTAGAAGTCATAAACATGAAGAAATCTAGAAATCTCACGAAAACTACCCGAAACCACTCCCTCCCAGAGTATGCCCGGTCAGACCATCGGGTCACCCGGCAGACCGGCCACCCAGTGCAACCCGCACTGTGCACCGACCAAAAACACTATTCGCCGTATTTTCAACAAACACTTACCTTTGACAATTGTTCATCACATAGATTAAATCAACACTTGATTTCACAGTGACTTGATAAGGCTGTTTGGGCATAGTGTTTGGTGAAAACAAAACAACAAATACACGAAAAGTTATAGAGGAAGCCCTAATCATAGATGAATGTTTGAAACTACATGAGGGCTTTCGTAGGAGTTCGCTTTTTGCCTTCACGAGGATGCTTAATAGAAAGGTATGCTGACTAGATTGCAGGAAGTCCATTGATTCCCGGAGCCTTGCATTGAGACGGCCGATTAATTACATTTGTAGGAATGAGCCTACAGAACACCTCTGATTAGGTTGCACCAAAGTCGCCATCTTCAAAATTATTTTCTCACAAAAGGTATTGTGGTTGGTGCTGATTCATTGGTATAAGTTGTGAATGTGGTACAGGTGGCTTTGTTTCGCCAAAACCTGGTCACAGTATACTATTGCCACATTGGTATGTCTGGAGGGAGTTCAATGAGGGAGATGAATTTTGCCTCATCGGTGCCTTGTCATGTACGCCACCTTCATCAAACATGAACTTTCTAGTTGCTTTTGCCTAGTCAGTGCCTAGCATCCATTTTAGATGTGTTAATAGTATAACGACCTAGCCTCGTCGACACTCAATATGGTTTCATCTAGCCTCGTTGGTCATAGAAAAATTGAATTTGTGGGTGGCTGCAGCCTCATCAGCTTTTAGCCAAGTTATCGTCTGGCCACATCAGTCTCGGACGTAGCATAGATGATGATTGAGGCCATTAATCTCCTCGACACTTGGCCATGATGTCAATGTGTGTTTTGAATCTGCAAGCCTCACCCTCATAGCTAGCACTGCTTTTTAAATGGATAATTTTGTTATTTCGAAGGAAGAATTGCTCCCGCATGCAAACACATGGCAAAATATCATAGTATAGCTTAATAGCTATGGTCAACCAAACAATAGTGATTGAATTTGTTTTAATCATCAAAAGATACTATCTGCAGTCTGATCGATAGGGTCGGACATGTTTAGTACCTTTGGTCAACCAACTTGCTTAATAACACGAACCACCCACAGCCAGTAACTGATCTCGTCGAAACCATGGGTTTGGATGGTTGTATTTCAGGATGGTATCGCTCCCATGCATGATACACATGGGGCAAACTGGTAATCCTTTTTAGGTCCTAGAGAATACGCCTATGCATAGATCAATGAGACTAGAACTCCTCCCAAGTTTATGCAAGTGATTACTCAAAACCCACATGATAGCTTAAATGATCAGATGGCAATGAGGTCAGATCAGCCTTGCATTTATTCACACACATTGTTGATGATAATCAGCTCGACGATGAACACTGATCATCTTCTTAGTGAAGATCGGCCGATGAGAATTTCATCATCTCAATCTCTTAGTGACGACCGGCCAAGGACAATTTCATTGCCAGGATCTTGTTCCTCGCTCTCTTAATGAAAACTGGCTGATAATAATTTCATCGCCGGGATCTTGTTACTTGTTATTTTATCCTAGTGAAGATCGAACGAAGAGAATTTGAGCAGCATGATCTTTTTTCTTGATCTCTTCCCTTAGTGAAGATTGGTCGATGAAAATTTCATCATCAGAATCTAGGCTGATTGTTCCTTCATCTCTACAAATATGCGGGTGTATGCATGTGTGTGTTCATTGCATAAGGTTCATTGCTTACCCAGACCAGCATGTTGTGTAGTGCCTAGTGGCGATGGTGTATGGTTGTGTATGTATTGGGTATGTGCTTATGCAACTATAGGTATGATGGCAACAGGGTGTCCGATCTTCCATCAGGTAGATACAACTATCGATTTGGAGGAACTTGACACACACGGTTCGGCTTCCGATCAACACAATCCAAACCCTGCAATCGTAGCACCATGTTTCCTTTGGTTATCAACCATGCTAAAACCTGATTCACCTCGCCGAGAAGGCTAATCCCTACATGCGAATCGAAGAACACAAGCCACAACAAGAAAGACAACAATTCAATTGCAGATAAATAATTAGTCAAGAACTAGAAGTTGAGGTTCCACAAACGGCAATGGCAGAATTAATCTAAGCAAAACATCACCCTAACTCAATGATGGCCGCTGATTATATATGTTCTAGAGTCGACCCTGGACACGTCCCTATTGGACTCCAACACGATACACAACCCAACAGGCCCAAAAACGGTGACGCAGCACTTGGACAGATAGTGGATGCCACTTGTTTCGACAATTCCCGTTGATTCAAAAGGAATTTTGACGTGAGACCAGAACCATTGGAATGTCTAAAACGGAGTCCGAATGCATTTTGGGCGATGTTTTTAGTGTGGACTACTCCTGGATTCTTAGGTGGACTCGAACTTGATATGAATTGAGCCTCGATCTTGGCTTGAACACTCGTGATGACCTGGTCCATCTCCTAGACTTTCTCCAAGTGCTCTCTAGTCCTTTCCATGGTTCGTAATTATAATTGAATCACTAGGTAGCAATATATCCTCAATATCACATTAAGAAGTACTTAGGAACAACCTTACCTATAAATTCAATTGTTGGGCGCGAGATATAGTGATTGGACCTTGCATAGCAACTTGAGGAGTATTGTGCATGTTCAAAGGAGTGATGTCCTCATCAAGGTAACTGAGCATATAAGAGCACGCAGTAGGTCCACAACCATGTCTCCTACTTTGTTGGCCGCCTTTACTGTTGGTTTTAGCCAAACATGGTGTTCTAGGGTTAACTCCTTTTATAGGCAGCAACACCATCAAACAAAACAGCCTAATCCATCTGAAAAATCAGCCTCACTCCACCAACTGCCTGTTTTGATGAGTGCTTGTTGCAGGTCAAATTTATATGTAATGGAAACATAGCTAATCACTACGCCGGACCACCAGGACATCACTAACGGGTCCAAACCATCATCCTTGATGGGTTCGGCCCTCGTCAGAGATAAGTAGTCATTGATGATAAAATCTCACCCGTGATGGGTGTTCAACTGACTCATCTCTGACGGGTGTGTAAGTCACTAGTTATGGTTCGTAACTTGTAACCTATCAGAGAAGAGTCATCAGTGATGTGTCGTAACTTCCCACCCATCACTGATAACTCATCTGCAACGGATTGTAACTTACGAGCCGTCACTGATGACAAAGTTATGATTTTTGAATTTTAAATGCACCAAAAAAATTAAAAGAATAATTTTAATTTTACTAGCCATCCTATACATGGTCACACATCACTACCTACAAATCCACGATTTTTCGAGCAATACAGACATACATGTACATTATGAGTTGTGAACTTGAGACCTACCTCTCTACAAAGAGCACCCTTACCAACTCATCTACGAAGCACATGTTAACTACTCATTCAATGTTATTATTTCGTCTATTCCTACCCGAATCATTCAATATAAATTTAACAGTCTAAATGACTTCGAATAAAAACGTTTATAGATATCATCGTGTTATATAACTTTTATATAGGGAATATCTTCATCCGATGTTGTTTGAAGAATTCAAAATTACATTTTTGAAAATAGATCTCACCTTATAATGGATATTCGGGCATGACAACAATCTCTAATAAAAATATTGTAAATTATAATATTGTAGATCTGGTTGAGCTATGTGACTTTGATATATGGCATATTTCCATTTCAGGTCATTTGAAAAAAACGTGTAATACATATTCTAGGATGTAAACAATCTCTAGTGGAATTTTTATTAGTTATAAAGATGTAGATATCGTTAAGATCTACAAATTTTATATAGGGCATGTCTGTATCCAAGGTTGTTTGTAAAATTTTAAATGTAAAAATTTTCACTCATCATTGACGAGTCACCCTTAAGAGATAAGTTAACTCTGACTTGTGATAGTTAAGACCCCATTAGAGGTTGATTCATAATACTAAACCCGTCACAGATGATATGACATATGTGTCGAGCCATGATTGTGCATCTGTTGTTATAACTGCAACCCATTACAGATGACCTCACATCTATAACGGGTCGCCCTAGTATAGCTATATCTTAAACATGATACTTTTCAGTCTATCAAAGATGACTCCTCTCTGACGAGTCGTGTTGATCCGTCACATTTGAGATGTTTGGATCTGTAATAGTAGTAGTGAATAATGGTGGGCCTCACATGTTTATTGCCGCGTACGGCGCCAATCTCCAAATTAGAGATAATGAACGTGCATGCTTACATAGCAAACCAAGTAACATAGTTACTTATTTATTTTTTTTGTATTACTAATAGCTCAAATCTGTTGTGTCCCATATCGGATTTAAAATCCACTTTAAACATTATTTTCTATTCGAAGTATACAACAACACGAGTTCAATACTGAATATATTTGGACATCGTCTTATATCTGAATTTGTTTGGCCCAGTGTCATAGAGACCTGTCTCACATATATTTTGTAAATTTAGGCTGCAAATATTATTTGCATGTCGAATTGATGCCCAGTGATTTATTATATTTTACTATGTTCTTTTTTTCCAAAAAATCATCAAACACGCAGAGGGAGCGGAGATTGATCGAGCGAAAGGGACAGAAGGACTATGTCGGTGGGTGGCACTAGTGTTCATGTTCTTATTTTATACATGGTCTGGGCATACGGGGAAGTGATCTCATCTATATGTAACAGTTAAAATTACAGACCTGTTAGAGGACATCTCATCAACTGTTCCTATTAGATGGACTAGTAGAAAAACGAGAGCTTATCTCTCCAACTCTTTGTAGTAACGAACCATATCCGACATCTTGTATTTGTTGGTACGTACCCATTAGACAGATGAGCTCTTGTCTCTAGCGGGTTGTTCCTTTCAGCCATACTATCTCAAACGGAATCGTTTCCCAGCATATTAGAGATTAGATAATCTACTCAAACGGTTGAAATTGAACCGTTAGAGATGATATGGTTTCTATACAAGTGCTGGATATTCCTCTATCAGTAAGGGGATGATCGATCAGGTGGGAGTGAATGCTTTGGCGTGCCTTTTCTTGCCAAGCGGAAAAGGTTTTTGTGATGTCCTTGCTGATCACTCTGCCAGTCAGCCTGCGCTTTGTATTGAGCTTTATTTGCTATTGTGAGCCATCCATATTTTGATCTAATTGTTCAAATCACCTTATTCAACACAAATGGTCCTGTAAATTTTCCCGCATGATATGCTCGGACATTTTTCTACAGGGTGTTCGGGAATCACAGGCTTTCATTTTACATCCTGCAGTGCTAGTACTACGGTTTAACTTGCAGTTCAATTAGCCACTGCACAGTTTCTGAATCAGCATGAGCTCTGCAACAATGTGCTTCGAGTCTACCACTAATGGTGAGCAACACCCATGATCTCGATGCCTCTCAGACACACATACAAGCTTCGGCTGAGGCTGTCATGACACAGCAGAATGCGCGAGGTCTCTGTGTACCGCAATTTCAGTTCTCGGCATCATGAGGTGCCGTTTTATAGCTCTGAAAATTCTTCCACAGCCATATCTTGAAGCTGATGGTTTAGTCACATGAGATATAATTAATCATTCAACTGGCCCTCTTAATTGCTCATATCAGAGACGTGACAATAGTACTGTTGCTTGCACACGCATGCAGCAATTGCAATACCACTGGTAATTAAATCCACTACATAAATTATTTGTCAATAGTGTACTGAAAATTTTCAATGGAAGGTGTGCTATACCTACCTTTCAGGTAAGCTATTTGCAATATGTTAGTAGCCAGAAAATTTTTAGTTTTCCAGTAACCAAAAATTGCATAGATCACGGTTCATTTTCTTTGAAATGTGTAACTTCAATTCATTTTTTCTACCATTTTTTTAACTTATACATTTAAGTTCTTAATTTATCGCTAATTCAATTTTAATGTGTCTAATTTAAATTGGGTAAATGTTTATCAACTTTAAATTAGTGTTATATCTATATTAGACAATCTCATATTCGAACTTTTATCTAAGAAAGAAGAGATAATGTTTTAAATTGGAAATGACGGAAGTGATGAGAGTGGTTAGGTTATATCTAAGTTATGAGAAAAGTGACGGGAAAAATAGACAATCCCCTTAAATATATAAATTAACTCTTCAGATTAACTGTATTTATAGGGAAGAAACATGTGACAAGTAATCTACAACCTCATCATGTACAATACAATATTTTCTTTCATTGACTTTCCCTAAAATTAATAGTCTCAATATGACATCGTAGTCTCAACAAATACTAAATATGATAATATATAGCACTATACCTTTAAATAACCAGGATGGAATCTGCAGCCATTAAACAGGTCTCGCTAAAGAAAATTCAGTGGATTGCAAACAGGAGGTGGCACACAAAGCACAAATGCCAAGGTCGATCACAGTGCGGCCGCGTGAGTAAAAGCAGAGAGAAGCAACAACGATAGCGTTCTGTGATCCAGCACAATATATTATTTCACTTCTCCGATGAGAGTGTGTAGTGATAAGCATGGTCCTTAACTCCTGATGTCTCCAATGCCTAATACCAACATGAATCTAACATGCTACAAGGAAACTATATAACCAAACTTAGGAGTTGACGGCCAACCATTTTGCCAAAGAGGACATGAGCAGAAGGCCAACAAGCAAAATAAAGTCATAAATAAAGACATCAGGAACATATGATACGTTGTGGGTAAATGTGGATGGTATTTTCTTGGACACTACTTGGACTGCGAGACATTGTTCTCGTCAATTATATATTGTTGTGGCCTATGCAAATGTGTGCATGGGCGCATCATGCTAGAAAATATGGAAGAGATTATCTCACATTAAATACTGTCCTCCTAATAAAGAAGTCAGTCTTCTTGTATCATATTATTTAACTGGTAATTTGATGTTATCAGTTGAATGTGTTAAATTTTACGTTTTGTAAGCTGTATTTGTTGTTAAATTGTAAATATGTTCGAATTTTATGGTATGCAGATTTTACAAGAATAAATTCTTCACATTTTGATTCAAATTTGTATGTAAAGATATAGAAGGTGAAATTATTAATTTACCTATTACATACCTTGTAAATAGCCGTGCTTTTGAGACAACATGCAAAAATATTATTTATTTCATTAATCCTAAAATTACCTGAAATTAATAAGGCAAGAAAAACAGCAACCATGCATTGTCATGTGAAATTACCTGTTGCATTTCATTAAAACAAGCACTATACATGGATTGTCCAAACAAACTTGAAGCACCATAAAAAAAATCTGTTCAACTTTTTCCAGAAAAACTGAAAGGGTCTGTGCAACTTTTTTATTAGGTGCATGAACTACATGGTTTAGATTTAACCTCAGAATGGATAATATAATTACCCCTGTGATAATCTATGTTGCCGTCTCATCTCCGTGTTAACTCAATGGTTCGATTAGCATTTTTACGAATAAAATGTCACCATGAATTGCGTGGGTAAATAATCCAGGTTGATGCTCCCACGTTGACCGACTATGTATTTGACAGCACTCGAATCCCTTGAACCTTGAATATGCAGCCAAAGGATCTGTAGGATCGAACGTGACCAAACAAACCTACTACCAGAGAGGGTGAATGGTAGGAAAACCCAAAACCCAAAAATCTTTTGTGGAATAAAAGATTTACCTCGAACCGAATTAGTCGATGAAGCCCTGAAGTCATCGGTCAAACCGCCTCCAAGCCACCAGTCAGACCGCTATTATCTGGCCAGTCAGACCGCCAGTTCTCCTGGGTTAGACCACCGCTAACTCATCGGTTAGACCGCCGCCTTGCTGCCGGTCTGATAGTTAAGACACAGAAAACACCGATAGATAAAAACTCAAAGATGTAGATTGTAGTATCTCGACTTTATTGCATTAACTAGTGCTTACAAAATGCACCAACAACACTCCTCATGAAAATCTCTACTAAACTCGAAACTCTAATTTTTTTCTAAACTCAATTCTCACAAAATCAACATATAGAGACCTGAATACCTCTACTATTTATGCCCACAACGTGGGTATGCAAAGCCCACGAATCTAACAACAATTAAGACTCTCAACCACATGGGAAACTCTCTCTTGCAAGTATACAATTAATCTCTTTCCTTATCTCCATCAATCTTTCCTAATTCAGACTCCTTTACAAATTTGACTCCTCTTGTCATACACACACAATTCCTCATGTATACCATATGGATTCTTCATCAGCACGTGTATTGTTCTCTAGCCTTTAGTATCCCGCATGATCTCTTGATTCCTGGATATCTACTTTTCCCAAGTCGACTCAGATCTATCACTGGCAATACTCTCTCGAGACCTCAAGCAACACCTGCACATGCAACAACAAAGAAACCGTATTCTGAGCACAAGTTCATCCAAACCTGACTCACATTAGCATAGCAACAGTTTCCATATGCATAGAAACCATCTAGAAGTCAAATCCACAAAGAAACAATCCGAAACGAACAAGACAACCCGAAACCGACAAGAAACAGAACCCTGCCGGTCAGACCGTTGGGCCAGCTGGTCTGTCCATGGCACAACTTGCGGTCTGACCGCAGGCACCCGGTCGGTCTGACTGCCTAGGTCAACCTCGCACAATCACTTCACAAAACCAACCGTTTATCAATCTCCAAAATCATCACAAGAAACCAATTTCATATCGCAAACCACCAATGTTTTCATCACATAAAATCTTAAATCAACTCTTTGATTTTACAGGATCAACCTGGGAAACGATGCCGGTATGCAAACATGACAATAGTCCTGATGGCTTCCATGCCTACATAAAAGGATACAAATGTGCCCTTGCCACTGTGCTCATGGAGCCTGAAATTCAATTTCGCTTGACCATTGATTAGTAGTAGATGTTGGACTACTAGCATGACCTTGGGGTGTCCAATTTATAGGTGAATGCATGTATGATTCAGAATTGGAACCACTACAATGGTACCCCTCATCTGTGTCGGGCTGCAACCCACATCTGTGTCGGGTATGGCGCCCGACACAGCGCAAAGGTCAGTGATGTGAGGAATCATCTCAAACGGGCATAAGTCCGTCACGGATGAAGCTATCTCAATCGGGCCTCAACTAATGCCCATCACCGATAGCTTTGATCGAGATGACCAGTCAAATTATAGCCCGTCACGGATGACTATCTCAATCGGGCTACAACTATAGCCCGTCACAGATGACTGTATTCTCAATCGGGCTTTAACTATAGCCCGTCACGGTTGACTATAACTCAATCGGGCTTTAACTTATAGCCCGTCACCGATGAGTATGACCACAAAAAAAATAAATACTGTTTTTTGGCTAGCCTCAGGCCTGTGCTAGCCATGCCCGCTGCAAAATAACAGAAATAATCCCAGCATCCCCATCTCAACATTCACATATATTCATATATATTCACACATCCGAGCATCCCCATTCACATATGCCATTCACATATATTTTACAGAAATAACATTCATATTCACACATGCATACTGGTCACATGCATAGAGATAACAAATATAATAAACATAAATATTACATAATAACATGTGTTTGACAATTCAAACAGGACGTTAAAAAATGTTCATCACTTACACCTGAACCCTAAACATTCCTTTAGGGTGAATAATTTCGCGGAGGATGAAGTCGGCAATCTCCTCACGAATGTCCTCAAAGCTGCTACCCGGATCCTTTGAAAATTTGTCCTACATGTACATAATTCGAAATTAGTCGAACGATCTTTACATACATATATATATATATATATATATATATATACACTTCAATTTAGTTACAACATGTCAGGAATGAGACCACAAACCTCCAATTCAGCCAAAGTCTTCACCTTTTCTTTGCACAAAAGGCGCATGTTGTGGCAGACATGGAATCCGCACTGGTCGCCTATTTGTTGTTTGACTGGGAAGTCCTTCTTGTGGATAAGAGTGTCTTGCCCTGTCTTTCGAAGGCCTCCTTTTTGCACATATTGGCCCCATGCTTCATCTATTGCGAGTTGAATCGGGGTCCAATCGTACAGTTGCTTGTCAATTTTGGAGTTTAAGTAGTGGCATGTACTCCACTTAGGCGTTATTACCAATAGGATCCAATGTCCACTGTGGCATTAAATTAGTTAAAGTTAATACTAAAGCTAGACGTGTAATGCAATGTATTTAGGGAACACACTTACTATTGATTGTAGGCGCACATGATGTACTCCTTGTCTTGTCGGGCCCAGAAGGTGTCAAACAAGTAGTTTACCATTCCACTACGGTCCCCTTGAAGATTTGTGACATTGACTACCTGAGGATCAAGGAAGGCAACTTCCGGTGCATTCTTGAGACACCACTTCCAACTCAACCTACACGCAAGCCAAACGCTCTTATAAGCATGTTACACGGATTGAGATGAATAATTTTCGTGAGCAAGAGTACTTACAAGGAGTAGCACTTGAGGAGGGTTGTATCCACCGAGCGGAGCCTGTAGAGGTCGAACAGATCCTTGAAGTCTATCACGATAAAATTTGATGGCCCAAGGAATGGCGCTCTGGCGTGTTTGCCTATTATATCATTTTCTCTATTCTTCCTCCTCACGTTAGATTTCTCCATGTAGTACATGTGTAGCTCCTTGCAAGTGGTGCCCATCGTTGCTAGCACGTCGTCTCCAACCAATGGCATGCCTAGTTGGTAGGACGATGGAGGTACGAGCTTCCTATGTGTGACAGGCCCCTTGGTCAGATCTAACTTTGTTGGAGCAAGACGTGAGAGGTGCAGCTTTCCTTTTCCTCGCACCCCTGCAGCAGGTTTTTCGATAACTCTTCTCTGGGGGGAAGAATGCGCCTTCCTGCTCTTCTTCAGGGGTGGGGGTTTAGTGATCGTCATGCTGTCGACCTCCATAGGCTCGCCCCCAAAGTCCGTGTCGTACTGTAACTGGACATCGTCAATTTCATGATGACCGGGAGCTGGAGGGGCTGAAGGAGCAGGGGTACTTTGTACTATTAGACGACCGCTTGGTACAGTGCTTGGCCTTGGGATCACCCTTATCTCAATGAGGTCCTTGGGCCATTGGATGAAGGTTCCACGTGCATTTCCAAGGGTTAGGACCTCGTCGTTTGGTGCCAGAGGGAGGGGGAAATGATCGAATTCGGGCTTCACCGAGTCAACTTGCACTTTCGCATAATCAGCCCTAAGTTGTGCCCCATGCACTCTTGTCTCCGGGGTCAGCTTGAAAGCAAGGCCCTCAGCTGCAGGAACCGAGAAGGTCGGCACCACCCTTACTGTCAGGGTGCAGCTAGTTGGTTCCTGCGATAGATTCATAAATATTGTCAGAATAGTACTTACCATATGGTTTCGTTAAGAACTCTATGCGTACTATATTATCGTACCGTTATTTGGTCGACGGCGGCGGGGACCGATGGCAGATCTTCCCCCGCCTCAATTGATGCACAACTGCTGCGCCTCTGCGTGGGACTAGCTAAATCTTGTTGCGTAGCAGCAACGGCAGTCACCGGGAGATGTTGCTCTTCTCGAATCTCTTGCCTGATACGGGCCCTCATCGATTCAAGCTTTTTGTTGAATTCAGAGCTCAATTCGGCTCTGACCTGCTCCCGGATCTGGGTGGCAAGGTGGGCATCTTTCTCCGCCTTCGTGACTGTCCGCTTCTTGTACTGCCACGCGTAGTCTGGAAATCCAACTTTCCATGGTACGTTTGCGCCAAGTCCCCTTGTCCGTCCACGGTGTTCTTTGTTGCCCAACGCTTTACTGAGGATGTCGTCCTCGCGTCTTTGAGAACTGACCTCTTGCGAGGCTTCTTGGGAGGCAACCAACTCCTTCTGCAGTTCAATTGAGATCGGATTCAATGAAAAGTTCAGGCTGAAACAGTGCGAACAAATATTGAGATTAGGCACTTACTATATTATCGTACACTTGTTGATCTTGGGGATTTGGAAGCGAAACTGTCCCATCATCATTCTTCTGGTACCTCGCCCGCGCCCAATTCCTTGCACGTGGGTGTGGGATATCGGCAAACACCGGCGGTGTGTTCGCTGCTGCTGCCGCTTCATCCTCCTCTTGCCATTCCTCTAACTTCCCGACATATCCTGCGGTGCCTAGCCGGTGCGGGTGCACGTTCCTGGCCTGCAGTGCTCGAAAAGCTTCGCTTCTGGCTCGGGATTCTGGGGTCGACTTCTTCTCGTAGAATTGCTCCCAAGCTTCAGCCGTGATGAAGGGCCATTCCTCTGTTGGATCAGGGGTCGTCGGATTTAAGACAAACTCCGTGACCAGGCTGCTCTTGAAGTTCTTCCAAGCATTGCCCATAGTCTTGAAAGCAGCCCGCTAGAGACGCTCCTCGTCGGCTGCAGGATACTCAAAGCGTTCCTTGAATTTAAGCCAAGCTGCGTTCTTCTCCGCTTCGGGCATATGCTTGATGTCATCAACAAGGATTGTGAAGTTTTCCCTCCCTAGGACACCGCACGTCGACCTAAACTTGGCGAGGACAGTCCGAGGACGCGTCGGCAGTCCAACCTGGTTAACCTCTGCTATGGTGTACTGTTCCTTAGGGATTTTGTTCCCTGTCCTACGACTCCGTGCCCTTGAGGACCCACTAGTTGTCGTCGACATTGGTTCACCTTGCCGAGACATCGTCTAAATAACTTAGAAAATAACAAAGTTAATTTCACTAAATACGGATAAAATAACCTAAAAATAGAGCCTAAGAGTAAAGTAGTTTCACTAAACTTAACTAAAATAACCTACATTTCACTAAAATCACTAAACTTAACTAAAATAACCTACATTTCATTAAAATCACTAAAATAACCTAAAAGTAAAGTATTTTCATTAAATTAATTCAAAATCACTAAAATCACTAAACTTAACTAAAAAAACCTACATTTCACTAAAATCACTAAACTTAACTAAAATAACCTACATTTCATTAAAATCACTAAAATAACCTAAAAGTAAAGTATTTTCATTAAATTAATTCAAAATCACTAAAATCACTAAACTTAACTAAAATAACCTACATTTCACTAAAATCACTAAACTTAACTAAAATAACCTACATTTCATTAAAATCACTAAAATAACCTAAAATTAAAGTATTTTCATTAAATTAATTTAAAATCACTAAAATCACTAAACTTAACTAAAATAACCTACATTTCACTAAAATCACTAAACTTAACTAAAATAACCTAAAATTAAAGTATTTTCATTAAATTATTTCAAAATCACTAAAATCACTAAACTTAACTAAAATAACCTACATTTCACTAAAATCACTAAACTTAACTAAAATAACCTACATTTCATTAAAATCACTAAAATAACCTAAAATTAAAGTATTTTCATTAAATTATTTCAAAATCACTAAAATCACTAAATGAGCTAACCGGCAACGGCGCTTGCGGAGGAGGCCGGCGGCGGCGCTGGCGGACGAGGAGGCCGGTGGCGGTGCTGGCGGACGAGGAGGCCGGTGGCGGCGCGGGCGGACGAGGAGGCCGACGGCGGCGTTGGCGGGCGAGGAGGCCGGCGGCGGCGCTTGCGGACGAGGCCGGCGGCGGCGCTGGCGGACGAGGAGGCCGGTGGCGGCGGTGGCGGCCGAGGAGGCCTCTGGTAGGTTCTCTGACTTAGAAAAAATTTCGTGCTCTCAGTGCGTGCTGGCCTCTGGTAGGGTTCTGTGACTTAGAAAAATTTTCGATCCAGATCTAGATCAAGATGCAGTGTTCTGTGACATCTCAATCGGGCATAAACAAAAGCCCGACACGGATGACTCATCCGTGACAGGCTCTACTGTAGGCCCGATGGAGATGACGTCATCTCTATCGGGCCTACACTAACGCCCGTCACGGATGATAGCATCCTTGACGGGCCCTAATTTAAAGCCCGATAGAGATTACGTCATCTCTATCGGGCTTTAAATTAGGGCCCGTCACGGATGCTATCATCCGTGAGGGGCACTAGTGTAGGCCCGATGGAGATGACGTCATCTCTATCGGGCCTACACTAGAGCCCGTCACGGATGATATTTGACTCCTGTTCATCATTGACCTGAACTTTAAGTAAATAACTGCAAAAAAATACTTCACAATGAGAATTCACTACTCTTTCATTACTCACAATAATTAACTTATTATCCCAAATAATTAAGTGAAGTACAATAATTCACTAAATTCGCAATAAAAATTATTACAAGTTGCACCAATTTACCTAAGCTTTTTTTACTAATACAAAATACTTCATGTGTACAACGGCTTGGGTCACAAGGTTATGCCTTCCGTATGATCTGATCGAGTATATGCCACAGGCTCTTGTGGATCATCGTCAAGGTCAATTTGAGGTCGTACATGAAGATTCTGGTTGTATTCCTCTTCGTCGACGACGTTGTCAACACCAACAATTCGGCGATTGCCATCCCTCACGATGTGCATCTTCTTGTTCGCGGGGTCCTTTATGTAGAAAATCTGCTCGACCTGTTTCGCAAGTACGAATGGTTCGTCGGCGTATCCAACCTTGGATAGATCTACTAAAGTGAAGCCTTCCTTATCGACTTTAACACCAGTGCGTATATTGACCCAACGGCATCGAAACAAAGGAACCTTGAACTTCACGTAGTTCAGCTCCCAAATCTGCTCAATGCGGCCGTAGTATGTGTTCGACCCCACTTGATCCTGGAAGGCATCTATACGGACTCCGCTGTTTTGCACTGTGCTTTTGTCATCTTGCTGGACGGTGTAAAATGTGTATCCATTAATATCGTATCCTTGCCATGTGTCTATGGCCCAACACGGTCTCATTCCCAACAAGTGTACAGTCTCATTTGGGATATCCGTCGACATGGTGACACGATTCTTGAACCATGCGTTGAACCGAGAGTTATGTTCTCTGTTAATCCACGTCTCATATCGACCCGAGTTCTCCTGCCGGATTTTGGCTAAGTGCTCCTCAAAGTATGGGCTAACTTCTGCCATATGTTGGAGCACAGCAAAATGAGCCTGCCCGTAGGAAGCTTGATCGGGCCTAATTCTTTTCCTCCCGATTGTGCCAGCACCTGACAACCTTCCTTCGTGACGAGATGCTGGAACTCCGATAGGCTCAGCCTCGGACATGTAATGCACGTAGAACTCAATGACCTCCTCGGTCGTGTAGCCTTCAATGATGCTCCCCTCCGGTTTTGCTCTGTTCCGAACGTATGCCTTCAGAACTCCCATGTACCTCTCGAACGGGTACATTTCTCTTAGAAAAGCTGGGCCACATAGTTTTGTTTGCTTCACAAGATGAACAGGGAGATGAACCATGATATCAAAGAAAGACAGTGGAAAAAACATCTCCATGTGGCAGAGGGTATTGACAATATCGGTCTGCAACCCATCTAGATCTTCGGGATCTATAACTTTCTGTCCGATGGCATTGAAAAATGCGCACAGATGTTAGATTGTATGACGGACTTTCGGTGGAAGAATGCCTCTGATAGCAACTGGCAAGATTTGTGTGATTAGCACGTGGCAATCGTGCAACTTCATTCCAACCAGTTTAAGGTCTTCCTATTTGACGTACTTACTAATCCTCGCTGAATAGCCCGATGGAACTTTAATATCTTTCAAGCACGATAACATTGCGATCTTCTCATCCTTCGACAGTGTGTGGCAAGCTGGAGGGAGGTACACTCTACCTGTCTCTGCATCTGTTACGGGCTGGAGTTCACTACGAATGTTCATTTCATTGAAATCAAGGCGCGCGTTCAACCCGTCCTTTGTTTTGCCGGGAATATTCAGCAGCAGGCCAACCAAACTCTCACACACATTCTTTTCTACATGCATGAGATCAATGCAATGACGGACCTCAAGATCTTTCCAGTAAGGTAATCGCCAAAATATGGACTTTTTCTTCCACATACCCTTGTCCTTTGCCTGACTACGTTTTCTTTTCTTCCCAAACTCGTTGGTTATGTCCTTGACCAAGTTGTGGACCTCATCTCCGGACAAATCCTTGGGAGCAGGCTGAAGTTCTCTCTTACCGTTGAAAATATTCTTCTTCCTTCGAAATACGTGACGTAGCGGGAGCCACCTCCTATGACCCATATAAACCATCTTTCGTGATTTCTTCAACCACCGGCTGCGTGTATGTTCCATGCAGTCAGAGCATGCCTTCTTTCCTTTCACGGTTTGGCCAGAAAGATTACCGAGGGCGGGATAGTCATTAATGGTGCAGAACAGTAGAACTCGTAGCTTGAAATTCTCCTGACCATATGCATCCCAAGTTTCCACACCTTCTTTCCAGAGCATCTCAAGATCGTCCATAACAGGCTCCAAGAACACATCGATATCATTGTCCGGTTGTTTCGGTCCTTGGATTAGCAAGCACAGCATAATATATTTTCTTTTAAAGCACAACCATGGTGGTAGGTTAAAGTTTGAAATAAGAACTGGCCAGGTGCTGTGAGTATTACTCATGTCTCCAAAAGGATTCATGCCATCTGTACACAGACATAGTCTCATGTTTCTGGGGTCGGCAGCAAAGTCTTTGTGTTTTCGATCGATATTCCTCCATTGAATCGAATCCGCTGGGTGTCTTAGCATACCGTCGTTCCTTCTTTCCGTGGCATGCCAACGTACTAAATTTGCCTCCTTGGGGTTTGCAAATATTCTTTTGAAACGATCAATGATAGGTAGATACCACACAACCTTCGCGGGACCACCTCACTTTGATTCTTTTCCTTCGTCAGGACTTTTCTTACGCTTGTATCGAGAGGCCATGCATACAGGACAAGCATCTAACTCCGCATATTGCTTGTGGTACAATATGCAGTCGTTTCGATAAGCGTGAATTCTACGGACCTCTAACCCCAGGGGACACAAAACCTGCTTTGCTTCATATGTCGTCTCGGGCAATGTGTTCCCATCAGGCAGCATGGCTTTCAAAATTCCCAAAAGCTCTGTGAAACTCTTGTCTGTCCATCCACTACTTGCCTTCAGCTTCATTAGGTCCAAGGTAGCTGATAATTTGGTCTGCTTTGCTTTGCATCCGGCGTACAGAGGCGTCCGCGAGTCACTGACCAACCTGCTGAACTTTACGGAATCTCTCTCGTTGTAAGCTGGATCCTCAACGTCACGTAACATGTCTTGCAGCAGATCATGATCAACATCAACCATTTCACCGCCTAGTGGAGAAGGTACAAACATGTCATGCTCATCTTCATCTTCCTGATTTTGCGCACCAGTACTGTCTGCAGCAGCACCACTTCCTGATTCCTGCTCTCCATGCTTAACCCAACATGTGTAGCCCTCCATGAATCCTCGTTGTATCAGATGAGTGTGTACGTCCATTCGGCTATCAAACATATTTTCATTCTTGCAATCTGCACATGGACAACACATGTAATCACTGTTTCTTCTTTTCCTATCCTCCTCCGCGACGTTAATAAAATTTAATACCCCATTTCTATACTCTTGACTATGACGTTTCACAGATTTCGCATACATCCAACTTCGATCCATCTCTACAGAAATGAAAAAAGAATCAGAGAAACATCTTATAAGATAAATACTGCTAAATTCATAAAAATTGATGAATTTTCTAAATTAATGATTATTATTTGTCACTTACCTTTATGAATTTACTCTTTGGGAAAAAAAAAGTTTGCCCCCTCCAACCTCCCACCAGAGTTGTGAATAGTGGGATACAGATACTCTAAGCGGTTGCGGCTATTTATAGTGTGCACTAACAATCGGGCACATAAGGTATCTTTATCGGGCCTAAAAAAAAAGCCCGTCACAGAGGAGTGCCATCTGTGACGGGCTTTGTAGATATCTCAAATGGGCATCAAGATGGGGCCCGTCACAGATGATTGTCATCTGTGACGGGCTGCAATTACAGCCCGATGAGATATTTAAGGTTATCTCAATCGGGCCTTAAGTTGGGGCCCGTCACAGATGATTGTCATCTGTGACGGGCTCCAACTACGGCCCGATTGAGATATTTAAGGTTATCTCAATCGGGCCCTAGTTTAGGTCCATCACAGATATGTGTTATCCGTGACGGGCTTCAGTTCTATGCACATTTAACATGTCTCTCTGACCATATCTCAATCGGCCTCTTTTTAGGCCCATTTGAGATGTTTTCTTTGTGACGGCCCGCAAAATCCAGTTATATTACAGCCCGTCACAGATGAGAGGATCTGCACTAGTGAACTGGGAATAACTATGCTTTGTGATTGTTTGACCTTCTATATAGAGGATTCATTCTATACCACTGAGTTTATCTCAGTTCAAATTTTTCATTGATATTGTCTATTTCTATAATATATCGGCGAGTTTATCAGTTGGTCTACAATATACCATTGGGCTAGGTATGCTTTTCAGAAATATTCAAAATACCCTTAAAGACATACAAGGTTAACAATTTATTTATTCCATTAAAAGTTTAAAAAAATATGATTTTTTTATGTAGCTTCCTTACACAACATGGAAGTTTCTATATAAGTTTTAAGTTTTTTGGTATTTTTATTTTTTTAAAAAAGTTATGTTTGTTTGGTATATGAGAGATAAATTGCTTATGCTAAAGATAATAGCACAAAAATATTTTGTGTTGCATAAGAAAGATGATCTACACTAAAACAACAACACAAAAAAGTATTCTATATAGCATATAACAAATAAATTGTGTTTTATAAAAATAAAAATGCAAAAATCTTGAAACTTAATGTTGTATGTCTACAAGGGTATTTTTGATATTTTTAAAACAAGGTCCAGCCTATTAACATATTGCAAAAGAATTGATAAACTCACCGGTATATTACAGTAAAGGACAATGTTAATGGTAAATCATTGAAGTGGGATAAACTCAATGACATTGAGTGGATTATGAATTCTGTATATGTATGATAAGATGACCTCCTGTAGCTAGCAGATTAATGACATAAAACAAACATTGCTAATAGCTAGTACTCATTAAGAGGTATGTTTGTGCACCAAAATATGCATTTCTGCAAGTAATAACTGCATAGAATACATTGACACCTCATTGTGTGCTACAGCTGTAAAACTTCTCAGCATTGGTTCGCACCAGCAGCCCTCCGATCGATCTTTACTGGCCTTATAATTAGTTTACACCAAATTTTTAATCATCATGGTTCAAACAAACATGTTGATGTGAACCATAGATTGTTCTCCTTCAGCTCGATGCCTACTGTGTGTAATCGAATCAAGCTCCTTTCTCCTATCTTTCATGGTTCGATTTTATGACTACACTAGAGATGGCCTATGTAATTCTTAACATTCCCTGAGTCTAGGGAAGAGTGTGGGAGTCCTCTCCCCCTGACCCTTCGAAACTTTCGGCTCCTCCTTGACCTTGCCGCCACCCCGCATGCCGCCAGAGTTCTGTGTAGGCACAAGGAAGGCAGTGGTGGGGCCTTCTCTCAGTACGGTGGTGGTTGAGGTGGCTGCAGCTTTGGAGGTCGCTGGAAGGGAGCTTGGGCTCGTTAGGCAGCATAAGAAAGAAGCTAGTCTTCTAGTGTTTCCATTTTTTTTTTGCTGTTTCTCAGATATAAGACTTAGAATCTATGTATTTCTGTAACATTTGGTTATGTATATTCAATTGTGGATATGAAGTCCAGATTTCTTTCCATTCACTAAAAATGTAATTCCACTATCACGTTTGTTGTTTTATCTTTCCATGTGTGTCCATATCTATGTTTCCAATACAAAACAATAGTGCATATTCAGATGCTGCAATGTTGGGGAATGTCTGCCTACTCTTAGATATTTGTACTAGACTCATGGCTAGGTTCAATACAACAGAGATCGATCGAAATGTATGTTCCATCTTCCATTATTATAACATATTGCAATGGAGCAAAAATGCTATTGGAGCCTCCCCCTAACCTCTCTAATGTTGTAGTATATAACATTGTTGAGCTATCCAAAATTTTCACATTCAAGGAAAACAAAATAAATTGCATGAGCGGTCTAATCAGCCATGAGTCTTGCAAAGTACTAGCCATATGCAAACTTAGCATTAAAACCAATGGTAAAATGAGAGTGCTAATAGGTTGAATAATTGCTGGATGCTTGGTAATCTTGTACTTAGTTATGCAGTGCCAAAGTAAATTTTACAATTAAATTAACATGGGGACATATTAGATACGCTGTCCCGAAAAAGGTGACGCCTCACACTGTCCCCTACGCCAGTTGAGCCAACGCCATCTTCTCCTCCACGGCCATCTTCTACTCCTCCCCTAGCCATGCTGGGCCAAAGTCGCCCCCGAGTCTTGGTTGTAGGATCCAGCAATCACATCGTTGTCTCTCATGCGTAGCAGAGTGGAAAGTGGAGGGAGGATTTCGCCGGATCTGGCTACCACAAGCTCAGGGCGACCACATTTTACTGCCACGAGCTTGCTGCAGCCAGAACCACGGCCTCCATGGTGGTGGGCAGATGAACATCTCCGCGACCTCAAGTGTTGGTTGCTCCACGGAGGAGAGTGTGTTGGTATTTTATACGGTAACAGATTATTCAACAAGTGCATGGATATCACTATAGCATTTTACCAAGGAGTATTCCATGGGTATTGTTATTTGTTTTTTCACAGGGAAGGCGACAGTGTAAAGAGTTGGATTATATATTCATAATCACGGTATAATTAATATACCATAGTCTAAACAGGGGTTAATAATAATAATGATAACGGGGTAGGGTGACACCCAGGAGATTCTTCTCTATAATAATACAATGATTTAGTGGAGGAGAACAAAAGTGAGCTAAGGTTTATATGTACTTCTATTTTACTCATGTTTAGTATACACTTAACAAGTATATGCTTACAAGGCTAGAACTTAGTTCTAGACACCCAGGTACTACCAAGAGACCACTCCCTAGTCTGTCAGCTTGGTTATGGTATTTTACGAACTCTTATGTCATACCCGAACATGGAGGAATACAAAAGACGGGCTGGACTGTCACCACCTAACGCCTACCTCACTTTTCGTGGATAATACCCGCATCTCTTCCATCGTCTGGACATCAACTTTTCCCATGTCCAAGTTGACTCCCAATCCATCAGCAGTAACACTCTCTTGAGGCCTCAACCAGCACCTACACATGACTAAACAAGAAACTATATCCAAGCACAAGATCTTTCTCAACATGACTCGACATTAACGAACAACAGTATGACATACATATAGAAGTCATCTATAGATCATAAACATCAAAAAATCACGAGAATCCATAAAATCAACGAAAAACCGACTTTGAGTCAGAGTCGGCCCAGTCGGACCGTCATGGACCAATTGGTATGACCGGCCTCATCCAGAATCAAAATTCCCAAACACACATGCACCTAGTCCAACCGGCAGTTACATGCTGGTCTGACTAGCCTCATCCAGAACAGAAAATAATATTGACGATTATTTTCATATCCAACTAGCACTATAAGCTCGGTCCGGCCAGACCCATCCAGAGAACAAAATCTACTTCATCAGTAAATCACCAAATCGTCAAAACCAATATAATTAACTTGTATACCAATTGTTCATAAGAAAGCATCAATCAAAACATGATTTCACACCAACAGATCAGCATGTGTTTTTGCGATACAAGCTTGGATAATTCATTCCATATGTTGGCTCATCGAGCCGGCTCAGTGCTTTCTTTTTTGGCTACTAGGTAATCAGGACCGGTTCTTGGTCCAACACTAATAAACCCCCATCATCAGTGCTGCCAAAATGGTGCCAGCAGAGAATTCAGCACTAACGCCCTTTCCAAACTGGTATAGATTGCCTTCCCTGTGGTAGTGATAGGGTCAACTGATCTGGTGACATTGGACATTGCAGAATAAAATCACAGGCCTAGTTAGATGGTATCTCAGGGGTATTGCTAAGAACAGAACCATGTCTTGTAAGAAATAGAAGCGACATTGCTTTTACAAGAGTTCCAATCAGCTTTCCTTATGGGTGAAGACATAAAAAAAAGGTGTATTCTAATGGATGGTTACTTCACTGCGCAGTTCAGCATAGAAGAAATAAAACAGTAGAAAATATGTCGAGCAGTTTAAGAAATATGTTGATCTATCAAAATGTCCATCGATTCAAATCTGTGATAACCTAGGAAGGGTCTAAACGTTCTCAAAAACAAACTACCATCTAACTGACCATAAATCTCCAACATCGAAATAAAACAACATCACGTCAAGGCTTCAGCTGACATGACACAGAACAGAGTAGCCGAGCGCGTGGAAGAAGAAAGCCACAAGAATCCAAAACTACGGGCTGGGCTTCCCAAAAAATCCAGCAGGACTTGGGCTGCGAACTCGAGATACTTTCGGCCAACTTGGGCCGTCTAACTGTTGTCTTACTTGAGACAAGGGAAAGAACCTGACTATTAGCTGGAGAGAGAGAGAGAGAGAGAGATAAAAGAGAACTCTGTAATATTCTTTTGATCGATCTATCGAAGAACTTGGCGGTGACTTGGCAATCGCGGCGCTTGATCCGGTTGGATCAGGTCGAGACCTATCTGTGTTCGTGTGATTATGCGAGTTGAGGAGGATTGAGAGAGGGACCCTAACAAAACGGGTATTAGAGCCACTCGTCCCTGTCTCGTTCTTGATTCGGCTGTGAAATTTCGTGGAGGGGATTGGATTTAGTCTTTGGGCTTGAATCCGTGAAAAGGAAACTTGCCTCTCCCAGTTAGCTAGATTCGGAACTAAGGGTGAGTTGTAGCAGCCACACTGGAGAAACCTAGATATCAAACCAAACAAACTCTGAAAATCATGGAGAATGAAGCGAAGTTGGATCTGATTCTAAAGAAGGTGATCGAGACGGATCAGAAGCTGGCGGGATTGTAGAAGAGCCCATGCTCTGACATTAACTCCCTCAAGATGGCAGTGGAAATGTGGAGGCCAAATATGGAGAAGAAGGTAAACGATTTGGTGGCCACAGTCGGTGGCCTTCAACTTCAGGTGAATCAATTTCAATATTCCAACAAGGAAGAGCTGAGCGCTGATATTACTAGCGAATTGGGCTCCCGCGAGTCAATTCCTACACGGGCGGAGATGTCTAGGGTTCTACCCCTCTCATCACCCCCAGCCAATGGTACGAACTTGTATTCTTTTTCCACTCTTGCGCCCTACTTTCATGATTCATCTTTGAGGAATGCTATGACTAGCGGTACCGTGGCCACAAATGGTAGTTTACCCCCAATGCTGTGTCACCAATTTGATGGAGATAATCCACATATGTGGAAGGAAAATTGCGAGGCGTACTTTGACACTTATGGGATTCATCCTGCACAATGTGTTAGGATAGCCACTCTAAACTTTTGTGGTAATGCTTCCTTTTGGCTACAATCTGTTAAATCTTAGTTGATTGGGGTGACTTGGAATGAAGTTTGTGATAGGGTTTGTGTCATGTTTACTAGAGATAGACATCAACACCTTATCAGGCAGTACATCCACATTAGGCAATTGGATAGTGTCACTGACTATGTTGAGAAATTCGACACTCTAATGCATCAAATGTTAGGTTATGATAGTGAATTGAAACTTGTCTACTTTGTCACCAAGTTTGAAGGCCTTAAGGATGCTATACATTCTTTAATTATGGTTCAGCAAACCCAAGATTTGGATACTACTTGTTCTTTGGCCTTATTATAGGAAGAAGCTATGGTAGGTCTCAGGCGCCATGATTTCTCTCACAGTGAAGCTCCTGCTACTGCTAGGAATGCTTATAAGGGAGCTGTACCACTTCCTCTACCAACTACTCCAGTTAGGACATTGCCATCAGAAGACAAGAGAGTTGCAGAGCCAAGTAGGACTGTTAACAGAGGGATAATAGGCTTTCAGCTTTAAGGGCATACAGAAAATCTAAGGGTTTATGCTTTACTTGTTGAGAGAGATGGGGAAGAGATCACAAGTGCTTCCAGACTATCCAGTTACATGTGATGGAAGAATTGCTAGAAGCTTTGCAAGATTTAGAAGATCCTACTAGAGATGAAATTGTAGCATAAGCCGAAGGAACCCTTATGGCCATCTCTCAACAAGCTGTGGTTAGGGTTGGATCACCTAAATCCCTCAGGGTCAAAGGCTGGATCCACGGTGTGGAGCTTCTAATGCTAATCGATTGTGGCAGTACCCATTCACTCCTGGATGAGCAGGTTGCTGCTAAGTTGAAAGGAATACAAGAACTGAACACTCCCCAACAGATCAAGATTGTTGATGGAGGGCATATGCACTGCACCTAGGAACTCCCTAATTGTGATTGGTGGATGCAGGGAAATCATTACATATTAGATTTTAGAGTACTGCCATTGGGTGGTTATTGTTGACGGTCATTAAGTGCAAACTTTAACAATCAACTCCTGCATAAAAGATGTCAAATATGATATCAAAACGTAGTGGTAGGGGTGTACTACTAACCAATTTCCACTAGCTTTAGTAAATATATGTATGCAGGTGATTTTTGGATGAAAATACACCTGCCATGTGACAAAATGAACCTCCGGTCAATCATACGCGAGTACACGAATTGGAGGGCTCACATGACAGACAAAACCAACCTAAAGTGGGGCCAAACCATCCTTAACCGCCATAGGGGCCCACCTGTAAGCCTCTAGAGAAAGGCGGTGGAGATTGGTGGGACCCATGGGTCGGTCGAACCGACCTTGTGGCCCCCCATCTCCACCTTACACGTGGTAGTCCCTGGTTGTTTCCCAATGATGGTTGTGGGTGTACTGACCTCCACAACAGTCATATGAAGGCTATAAAAGGAGGAGCTCAACACACTTCACAACACACAAAAAAGTAGAGTACAACTCACTTTTAGAATTTAGATTTTACTTTAGTATGTTGGGTTGAAGAGAGAGTGAGGGGAAGCTCCCCAAGGAGTGCCCCGAATATCGGAGTTTTCTCCAAGAACTTTTTTGTACGAGTGCCGGACGTGTCGACATTCTTCCAGCGGAGTTTCGGAGAAGCGCCGGGATTGTTGGCCTTCTTCTGGCTTGTACCTCGGCGGATGCTTCTTTTATAAAATAAGTGTTCAAGATCTCATATATTATTTAATTAGTTTACTTTAGTGAGATATATCCTCATCGGTGCGGATTCATCGTTTAGTTTTTTATTAAGTGCTTTAGTACTAGGACCCTGGATAAAGAAAGAAGTTCCTGCACAAGGTTAGAGTAGTCATCAATAACTTAGGTGTGGTGTCTAGGTTAGCGGTTACCTTCCTTTGTTATGTACTCCATGGAAAGTGAGGTAGGCAGCAAGTGGTAACAGCCTTGTCCATCCTTTACATCCCTCCACGTTCAGGTACATCATAGAGCTCAAGGCCGGACTCACCTTGGCAAACCAAGAGAGGGCCGGTGCCTGAAGCATTCGATAGAGTTTTACCTTTAACTTAAGATAACTAGTTGAATCCATAGAAATCCTCTCTAGCCAATCCAATTATCTGTTGTTCTCCTTGGGTAGAATCCTATTCGAAGATATACACGCATGTTCCTTGTGTTCGATACCCTTGGAATACTCTAAGTGAAAGTGTTATAGCGATATCCATGCACTTACGGATTTATCTATGTGCGTAGCAAACACCAACAGTTATGATACCATCTTGGGCATGGACTGGCCAGAAAAATTTAGTCCCATGAAAATAGCTTGATCCAAAAAGTGGTTGGAATTTACCCGTGGAACTAAGATTGCGAGAATTCAGGGTATCACACCTAAAACTGATCAGTGTGCTCTGATTACTTCCTTATTGTAAAAGGATTGATGAGGACCTGTTCTGTAATGCATTTAGTCCAGCTTCAGCTAGATGATTCCTCATCTATTCCTAAAATTCCTGAGACCACACAACAGGTGTTGAATCAATTCGAAGAAGTATTTCAAGAACCTATTGGTCTACCACCTAAAAGAAATTGTGATAAAAAATTCCCTTGTTAGAAAGAGCTAAGCCTGTGAATCTGAGACCCTACAAATACAACCCAACCTTAAAAGATGAAATAGATAAACAAGTGTCAGACATGCTGCAATCTGGTGTAATTCAGTCCAGCAACAGTGCCTACTCATCCGCTTCCTTGCTGGTTAAAAATAAAGATGGAACATGGAGGTTATGTATTGACTATGGGCACTTGAATACCTTCACCATAAAGGGCAAATAGCCTTATTGATTGATGAACTGCTAGATGAACATACTCATTTACAGCCCTACAATGGAGGCACATGAATAACATTTGCAATAGGTTTTGCAGTTGTTACAAACTCATCAATGGAAAGTGAAGCTTAGTAAATGCTCCTTTGCACAACGCTAATTGGTTTACTTGGGACATCTCATTGGCAGAGATGGATTTACAACTGATCCCTGCAAGATCTCTGATGTGATCAATTGGAAGACTCCAGTCAGTGTGAAGAAGCTAAGAGGGCTCCTGGGCTTGGCAGGCTATTACAGGAAGTTTGTAAGAAACTTTGGGATTACAAGCAAACCTCTCACCAAGTTATTGAAGAAAGGTTTTCCTTTCTGTTGAACAGATGAGGCTGGTAAGGCCTTTCATACACTAAAAGATGCCTTGGTCAGTGCCCCTATCCTTGCTCTGCCTAATTTCTAAAAAAATTTCATAGTCAAGACAGATGCTAGTATGTAGGCATAGGACCTGTGCTATCCCAGGATAAGCATCCTATAGCATTTGTGAGCAGGGCACTTGGTCCAAAGACTAAAGGCCTCTCATCTTATGAGAAGGAATACTTGGCCATATTACCAGATGTGGATCAGTGGAGATCATACCTTCAACATGGAGAATTCATTATTTTAAAAGACCATCATAGTTTAATAATGCATATTGTTGACCAGAGGTTACATACTCCATGGCAGCACAAGGTCTTCACCAAGCTCTTGTGATTGCAGTATAAAATCTACTATAGGAAGGGTGCCTCCAATGCAGCTACAGATGCCCTGTCCAGAAGGGATGAAGAGCCCTCTAACCAGGTCTGGGCTGTTCCTGAGTGGCAACCAACTTGGTTGGAGGCTGTGGTCCAAGGTTATACTGCTGACAAACACTCCTAGGAAGTTTTGTCTGAATTATCCTTGGACCCTAATGCCAAGGAGCATTACCAATTCTCCCAAGGTATTCATAGCTTCAAGGGAAGAATCTGGATTGGCAACAATGAGAAATTACAGCAACAGTTGTTTGTAGCTTTATATGCTAGCCCTTAGGTGGCCATTCAGGTTTCCCTGTCACATACAAGAGGATTAAGGCCTTGTTTGCTTCGCCACAAATGAAGACAATGGTTCATCAGTTAATTCAAGAGTGCTCAATTTACCAGAGCGCTACATACATGAAGAATGTCTACAAACTTCATGGTATGCCAAGAGCATTCCTTTCAGATAGGGACAAGATTTTCACCAGTAAGTTGTGGGAGCATTTGTTTCAGAAATCAGGCACTGAGTTACATCTCAGCATAGCCTACGACCCTTAGTCTGATGGCCAAACAAAAAGGGTCAACCAGTGCTTGAAGAAGTTCTTGCAATGTTTTACTAACAGCACTCCTTCTAAGTGGGTAACTTGGCTGCATTTGGCTAAACATTGGTATAACACATGTTATCATTCAGCCTGGGCAAATCTCCTTTTGAAGTGTTATATGGCCATGCTCCTTCTCAATTAGGAATCACTCTGGAAGCCTGCGCAGTTCCTGGTCTAAATTTGTGGTTTTAGGAAATAAGACTCATAACTGAATTGTTGGGACAACACCTGAACCGAGTGCAATAGCAAATGAAATCTCAGGCTGACAAGAACTGAACTTTCAAGGAGTTCTCTGCATGCGATTGGGTTGTCCTTAAACTTCAACCCTATGTCCAGAAATCGGTGTCCCATCGTGCCTGCCATAAACTTGCTTTCAAGTACTATGGTCCTTTCCAGGTGTTGTCAAGATTTGGAACAGTGGCTTATCGCCTCCAACTTCTTGCTGAAAGTACTATCCACCCGGTTTTCCAAGTCTCACAACTGAGTGGCGCATGGCTTCAAACACAAGGTTCAGTCCCAACTACATCTTCTCTTGAGTCGCTAACATTTCCTTGCATATCTTGGACAATCGTCAAACTAGGAAGGATAACAAGACAATTGCTCAAGTTCTTGTTCATTGGTCTGATGCACTTGCTGCTGATGCTACCTGGGAGGATCGGGATGATCTCAGGAGGCACTTCCCTTTTGCTCTGGCTTGGGGACAAGCCAGTTCTCAAGGAGATGAGTGTGTCAAGGCTTTACCTGACATGACACAGAACAGAGTAGACGAGCGTGAGGAAGAAGAAAGCCACAAGAATCCAAAACTACAGGCCGGGCTTCCTAGAAAATCCTGTAGGACTTGGGCTGCAAACTCAAGATACTTTGGGCCACCTTGGGCCGTGTAACTATTGTCTTACTTGAGAAGGGGAAAGAACCTGAGTATTAGCTGGCGAGAGAGAGATATGTATAAAAGAGAACTCTGTAATATTCTTTCAATCTATCGAAGAACTTGGCGGCGGCAACGCTTGATCTGGTTGGATCAGGTCAAAACCTATCTATGTTCGTGTGCTATGCGAGTTGAGGAGGATTGAGAGAGAGACCCTAACACATCAACCAAAGTTGTTTGCTCGATATCGTGGCATCACCAACCCAGCCGAACTGTCAAACATCGATCCAAGAATGGCAAGCCACACAAGGCTTATGCTCAAACTTCATCGGTAGCACAACACACAGTCACAAGGTATAATATTGCTGACAAGCGTCAGCGGATGTTGGTCTATAGGATTCTAGTTCTTTTGCCATTGTTTGCCCAGCATATAGGCGAAAAAATGCACCAATTTATTTGAGGAAGATTAATTGCACCAATCATGCTATGAGCCTATGAGTTTGGTCTACGCAGAGAGGATCAAATGAGTACCAGTAAAGTTTCCCTTTTTACTTGACACATGACTTCTCTGCCGTTGTATACTACATCGTAATTTGAGTTTGAACTTTGGATCGGCACATAAAATTGATAATCAGGCTTGCGTAACCTCGGTCAGAGTCTTGGTATGTAGAGGATGGTTTTGGCAAGCCCTTTCTCATTCTGACTGCTATCTGTTGCACCAGGATAAAGGATTTTGTCATGATCAGCTGGACTTCGTTAGTCTATTTTTCAGCGTCTATGGAGCCTAGCTTGCAACCCCATCTTTCCGATCTCGCACCTCCCTAATCCTGACGCCTCTCAAAACACAAATAATAGCCACCTATAGCTGTCATACCACTGAATAATGAGAGTGGAACCACATAATTAAGACTGGTGAAATACGTGTATATCGTAAGGCCTCTGTCAAGCACAATACTAATTTTATTGTCACAAAGCTAGCAAATTCATCATCTCTAGCTGTTTGTAGCTCCCTATCATGCTTGATATTGGTCGCTAGCCTACCTAGCTTGAATCTGGTCGATGCTTTAGTCGGCTGATACATTAGTTTCAACTGTTCTTCATTCAAGCACCAACACTATTTATAGTAGAACTGTTAGTGATTGAATGTAAGTATCTTCCAGTTATTATAGCAAACTAAATTGTTTTCTGAACCAAAAGTTTATATAAAAAATGTGGTACATTTATATACAATTCAGTAACTTCTCAAGGACTGTAACGCCACTCTTCAGATAAACTATGTTTATAAGGAAAGGAGCACTTGTCAAGTAATCCATCACACACCATCAGGTACAAATACAATATACATAGTACCTAACATCTAGCCTAGAACAGATCATAACATTCTCCTCTCTATAATATCGTGCACATTCACTTCCGTCCTGAGTAAATAATATTCTCTGAAACTGATAATCAAAAATCAACATGCAATATAATTCTCTAAACAGGCGAGTGAGCACACTCGTTAATCATGAATCATTAGTTATTTAGCATTTAGCCCTTCGTATGACAGTTGATCAATAAAAACTTATAACTAGTTTTGAACGTTGGCGACAGTCTGCTTAATTGGCTGCCCCATTTCGGCAGACCGCCAAGCCCACATGACCCAGAGTTTGGCCAACCTTGGTCACGGTGCGCCTACATTAGTGATGAACTGAGACTGACAAGGCACAGAAGATCGTCAGTCCTGTATGAGCCACACAAAACATATTTCACATAAATGAGGATTGCATACGGCTATAGCCAAGGTCCTGATGTCTCCAAAGCCTCACACGTATACATTATCTCTATCATATTCATGATATATATATTACATGAAACTATACATGCACACCTAGCAAGTTTCGGCCAAACGTTTTCTTGAAGACATAATCTGTGGGCTAACTAGCAAAACAAAATTTTCCTCAAAAACTAGCAAACCAAAATCATAAGTGAAGGTCAGCAAGAATATTTAAGTTGAGGAGCAATGGTTGTGGGTAGCTGATGAAAATTAAATGTGTGTTGAAACAGGCTACACATGATTTTTTTCAGGACATTAGGTTGGACGACCGTGCGCTATGATATATCCTCATTAATTCAGCTCTGCTGGGTCAAAATATTATTTGGGGAATCACTGACGATATATTAGGTGCATGCTATGCATGTGCAGCAGATCTCTTCGTTGGCCTAAATAAATACTAGCACCTTGACAGACAGATCTCTTCATTGTTCTAAATAAATACCAGCACCTTGACAGACTCAATAATGTAAGTAGACCAATGCCTACTACAAATCAGGGTTTCCCAAACTACTTGTCACCGTAGTAACCATGTTTACCATAAGGTATGGTAAGGGTTACCAGCGGTAGGGTTTAATTTTTTTCTCAATTTCAAATTTTAGAAAAAAAAGAGAAAAAATCCCAAAAAACTCCTAGAAGGTGACGTTTGTTCAAATCAAGAATTGATGCTCGTGGACAATATATTGTGAACGTTATAGTCTTTGAATTTGTGGACATTATATTATGGTATTTCTATTGTTGTCAAATGTGAGGCTGTTGTTTTTTTTTGTAATTTTTTTTTCAAGTCAAAGACCATGGTTACCGCGCCTCACTGAGTGGTTACCGTGGCTTACTACACGGTAATTGTGGCCTTACTGTGAAATTTGGAAATCTCAACTATGTTGGACACAGAAGAAAGCTATAATCAGCTAAGGGTTCGGTGGCATGAGATGAGCAAACGAAAACAAACACATAGAGTATCTTAATTATGTTCTTTTCTTCTTTCTTATTGGCACATAGAGACTGAATGATGAACTATTGTATTGGACATACACATTTTTCATTGAATCAATGGAGAAACGAAAAACTAGCCCACCTAAACTCGCTATCTTCACAAGTGAAGGTGTTTATCTTTCTTTATGGATAAAAGAGTCTTATGAAATGAGAATTAATGTTTATATACTAACTCGGGATTTTTATATCGAACACTTAAAGAAGGATGTGAATTTCAATATTGGGCACTGTACATGGGAGGATGTGAATTTGCAAGGAGCCAGGGAGTGAGATGATGAGCACCTTCATGGGGAGGTTTGGATCCTCCGACTTCATGTTGCCAAATTAGAGAAGTACAGTAGTATGATTTTGGCTAAATGATAGCCATCCAATTTACTTCAAATGGACAAGATAACTTGCTACAGTGAAAATAACCATTGACTGAATATAGTGGCATTGCTACAGTAATTTTGTGGACAACACTGAATAGTATATTGCATTTTTGTTCTACTAGGTTTGGTATACATCAATAAGATATAAGATACAGTAGTTCGGTAAAAATCTTGTGTTTATTTCTTCGTCTAAATAGCAAAAATAAAATATTGCCAGTGCTTTAGCTTGCATACATACATACATATATATATATATATATATATATATATATATATATATATATATATATATATTTCCCAACTCCAATTATTGCTTATTGGTCCAGAGAAGTGCTTAACAGAAACACAAACATCATTGACTGGACAGAATTCATAGTTCAAATTAAGTTAATTTCAAGGTCGGATTTAAGTAACGTAACAAATATCAAGCTCCCATAATTAATTCTTTTCGATATTCATGAACTTAGGATGGTGCTGCTTAAATATTTCAAGTGGTCAAACTATTCCAAGTGCTGATTTACTGTTCACTGTTCCAGTGCTCATTTGCTGTTCGCTAACTTTTCCAATTGTTTGATTTACTGTTCACTAACTATTCACTCAAAAGTTTTTCTTGACCTTCAGAATCTTTACAGGATGGCAAATCCTAAACAGATAGTCGGTACTTGATTCAGAAGATTTTAAAATCCTACTGATATTCACTCTATGCCTCATCTATCTGTTTTAGAAGCAACTTATTTAGATATCCCTAGTTATGTTCACATAGCTGAGCATTTATCATCTCCTTAGGCATTTTCACCCGTAGGGAACACTTCTCTATGGATACAGGGTTCTCCTAATGCCTATGCAAGATGTAGGCTAAAAACGAGTACTACCGAATATGTTTCTTCTATAGGATCCCTAGCATAAATGCTTGTCTAGAATAAACATATAGGGTCACATAAAGAAAATTATTTCATATTAAACAAATAAGCTTACATATGGTTTTCCTTTTCAAGAACCCCGAAAAAAGGTACAAACAAGTTTTTCTTACCTTACACCACCTATGTTACACTTCTTGTTCCCAATATACTAGCAAGATAGATTCTTAACACTACAACTAAGACTAAGAGGTTGGAGGTTCTTGAAGGCTAAGCTAGAGGCTCTTGCTTCTCTAGTGTCTCATTTGCTTGGCCAACTCCTCCTTTTATACAAGAAGGTGAGGGGAGCTCGACTTCAGGCTTCATCCTTATCTTATAATACTGTAACTTCATGAGCTCACCATCTTCAGGGAGTTGTGCTTCTATTCTTCATCAAGGTCAACCTTTATTTATCATATGGCATCCTTCTTCTAGCTATAGCCAGGATACATTGCATATAAGTGTGTGCCTCCTTTTTTCCATGGGACTTTATATTCTTTAGTACACTATGCAGTGTTATGTCATTCCAAGGCCGGCTCCACGGTTTTGAGGGCCCTAGGCAGACTCGACGCTATAGGCCCTTGGGGCTAAAACTATTTTGTGTTTATAAGAATGTAGCTTCCAAAGTGACACAAATAAATATTACTAACATGATAAATAATAAATGAAGTAGTTATAATTGCAATATGGTATTTTATTTTCTATAAACAATGATGATAGTATAATTGATAACTAAAAGAACCACAGGAACAAAGTAGCATAAATACCTTAAATAGAAGACCACAAATATTCAATGTCTGGTGGAAAAGAACTTCTTCGGACATTTAATTTCTTGAAGCAAAATCATTGAGGATAGTTTGGAGATTAATATCGTCCAAGATATTCTTCTTAATGCCGCACATAGCCAAGTCATTCAATCTTTCCTATGACATAATTGAACTCAAATATTTTTTCAGTAATTTCAGTTTTGAAAAACCTCCTTCCACTGATGCTACAGATGCTTCATAGGGAGCATTCTAACACCTGAAATTCTGAAGTAAATTGAACAAAAAGAACAAAAACAAATGCCTTCAACTAAATAGATGCAAATAAAAATTAACAAGATAAGAAGAGAGAAGATGCCTAACCTAGTTTTCAGGTGTCCCGGCGTGAGCGTCCTCCTGCTTCAGTGCTGCTGCTGCCGGACTAGACTAGAGTGCAGAGAGGGCAAGTCGTGCCGTCGCATCGCCCGGCCAAATCCTGACGCCGAGCCGACTGCCGAGGAAGGAAGCGAAACACTGGATTCTCCTTTTTTCTATTGAAATGATGCACCGTCGCCTTGATCGACTCATCGAGATCGATTGACGCCAGGGCACGCGGCGTGCGCCTCCCTACCTCCCTGGATTCCTCCTGTTAATTGAGACTGCCAGGAAGTATTGGGCTAGACATTGCTTGAGGGAGAGGAGGCCAGGGTGACTGAGGGTTGGGTTTGATGGGCCCCTGGCTAGCCTGGACCCTACATGGTCGCACAACCAGCCTAGGCCTAGAGCCAACCCTATGTAATTCACCGAAAGTGTTTGTCCTCTCAAGGTGCCATGCATTATTATGCTATTCATATAGGGTGTTCCTAAGGGATATAATTGTAATATCTTAAGAAAATATATTGCAACTCTATTTGATGAAATTAGGGATATTAGGCATATATATATAGAATAATAGTGGTCATGACATAATCCTTTATGCTGTCGGTTGAGGCATCAATTCTACTGTCCTTCAATCTAGTACCACGTACAATTTATAGTTCTATCGATTCAATGTAAGTAACTTCTACTTATTAGCAAAATAAATTGTTTTCTGTACCAAAAGATTATACGGAAAAATATGTGGTACATATATACCTATGAGCAACTTCTCACGTTCTGTTAACAGTAGTAGAAACATGAAGAGATATTATTATCAAAAAAATAGATACGGAGGAGTATAATCATCATTTAGCAATGACTAAACCTTTTTTCTTTCTTTTTTGGCTTTTTCGATGAAATATGAGCGATGCCAGCACAATGGATAACCACATATCAATCTAGCCAGGAAATAAATAACTGACAAAGTTACCCCTAATCATTGTATTATTAAATTACTTATTTATCCTTAATAACGAATGATTCGTATCATTTCTACTGATAATATAATACTACAAGTGAAGAGCACTGGAGCATTGCTCTTTTTTTTTATGAAAAGGAGAGTTTTATTAAATGAATTAATGTTTACACATTAAATCAGGATTTTTCTATCGAACACTAGACGAGGAATTCCCCCATCCAACTGTGTTACAGAGTCAAGCATAGCTAGCAAGATCATTACCACCTCCACTGCACTCTCTGTTAGCCAATTCAACTTTCACTTTTCACTTCTGGCAATAGCCACATTGTCGCCTTAAAAGTCAACCAATAGCTAAGCTTCATCATTACTGCTTGTCCTGCGCCTTCAGTCTTGGTACCAACAAACTACAGTCAATGAGATTGCTGGAAGTTGAAGCTATTCCAGGAGTAATTTAAAAAACATCTTGCAAAAAATTTGAATTAATTTTGCTTCTTCTAAATCGATCAAAACATCTTCTAAAAACTCACCATGGCGACAAAATGTACCTGACCTGGTTATCACGAACCAAAACACCTATACTTCCATTCACCATGACGATTTCATACAGGCATAACCATGATCCCAATGTCTCCCAAGCCTAACACATATTATCTCTAGAATGGTATGATGAATGTAGAAAACCTATATATCATGACTGAAGAATTGATATATTTTTAGAAATAATACAATTTAAATGAAAAATTGCAAAAATATAGGTCGACTGGCTAAAATCATAAATTTAGCACCCTGTCGAACAACCAAAGTTTGACAGGATACATATCGAACAACTGATGTTCGATAGGTACCGGTTGTTTGACAGGGTTGGTGAGGTAACAATTTATTGAAAACTTGTAATGCATGCACAGGCCGTACTGCATGTCCTCCTTTTGCGGTAAGTGGGAACTGTTCAATATGCTAATGAATACCCATATCCTTATCAGGAGTCCCCATAACGCAATAAAGATAAGCACATGGATATTAGTTCACACTGATCAATCAGCACAATTTCTCCCTGATTGGCCTGTGAACCCAACGGCTAGTGGCATGCCAGTTGAAAGCGCAACATTGTGGCGGCACCGCAGGGGCAGGTAGTCTGGCCCCTTCTGTGATTGCATGCCACCACAGTGCTTGGAGATCATTGCTCACCTTCTGGGAAGTACAGACGAGCTCCAAGAGTGGCCGCCAAAATTGCCAAGTAAAACTGCAAATGAATCAATCCTCGACAGTTACGACATCTCCTTAATTTCCCTTCAGCTTATATATATATGCTCCAAGTATCAAGCCATATGCAGCATGTAGCCAGTCTCCTTTATAAATTTCGTTGCAGTTGATATATATATTCGAAAGCAACGCAATCCTGTTGCCCCCCAATCCTAGCTGCATAGCTCACCATGTCATGATCTCTGGAGAATGAACCATTGCGAATGAAAGAATTGGCAATGTATATGTAGAGACTTGCTAGCAGTTTCATTACTTGATATCCTCTTCAATGTAGGACAACGGAGATAAACCATTTGTAGAAAAGAAAAACTGTGAACTACATAACTTTATTGTCATAACAGTAAAACTATTTTATTATCCATGTCACAAAGGTAAGACTTGTGGGAGCATGCTTATTGGAAAATTACTACTTTGTTACTTATGTGGCATTCTGGTCCACCGGTCATCTACATGATAGGCTACAGTGCTCATCTAGTAGCTGACAAGTAAAACCAAATTGTTGGTCCAACTGTCCCACCTCGTCTGTGTAATTGGGCACTGTATAAATTAAAGGAGGATGTGAATTTCAATATTGGGCACTATACATAGGAGGATGTGCATAAGCAAGGAGGGAGTGAGATGATGAGCACCGTCATGGGGAGATTTGGATCCTCTGACTTCATGTAGCTAAATTAGAGAAGTACAGTAGTATGACTTTGGCTAAATCATAACCATCCAATTTACTGCAGGTGGACAAGACAACTTGCTATAGTGAAAATAACATTGACTGGAGAGAGTGCCATTGCTACATTAATTTTGTGGACAGCATTGAATAGTATTTGCTTTTTTTTGTTCTACTAGGTTTGGGATACATGAATAAGATGTAGTTCCGTGAAAATCTTGTGTTTGTTTCTTCCCAAATAAATAGCAAAAATAAAACGTGGTGCTTTAGCTTGTATATATTTCCCAACTCCAACTATTGCTTATTGGTCCAGAGAAATTCTTAAGAGAAACACATACACCATTGACTGGACAAAATTCATAGTGCGCAAGTGTCATGTCCCGGTTTTCGTTCGGGATTAAAAATTGTTAAATAATACATTTTCTAGAAATTAAATTAAATTGAAAAGCAACTTAACAAGTGAAATTTAATGTGGAAAATAAAATTTCCTTTAAAAATTATGGCTAGGAATATTTTTGTAATATTCTCCATGCTCTAAAGTACTCTTTGAAATTTTTCATGAATTTTCGAAGCTCAAAAAGTAATTTTAATAATACAAATGTCATTTAATTAGTTAAATAAATTGCAAAATAAATTAAAATCCCCTTCTTTGTACTTGGGCCGTTTTTGAGCCAAGTCTGCTTTGCCCCCTCTCCCTCGTGGCCCGCTCGCCCTCTCCCTCCTAGGCTGGCCTCCTCTCTCCTCTCTCCTTCCTAGGCCGTCGGCCCATTTGTCTTCTCTCCCTCGCAAGTCTGCTTTACCTCCCTCTTCGGTCTCCTCTCTTCCATTCCCCAACAAGTGCGACCGACGGCCTTACCTGTTAGGCCTTTCTTCCTCCTCCGTTCAACAACCGCCATGGCCGCCGTCACCACGTCCCCATCGAATCTGTGAGCTCCGCTCCCGCGCTGGCTCCCGCCACGGTGGACCGGACCCCCCCTTCCACCTCCTCCACGCCGCCCCGCTCTCCCCGTGAAATCCGGCACCGCACCCCCTCCCTCACGACCTTCGCGAGGACCGGAGCTTCGTGCCCGCCGCCTCGCCCACTCCCCCTCGATCTCGGCATCCGAAGGCTATAAGAATGCTCCCCGGGTTCTCCTCTCCCGTTTTCCCCACTGTTGGTATTTCTTACATTCACGGATAAATCCATAAGCGCACGGATACCGCTGTAGCATTTTACCCATGACTATTCTTACGGGTATCATATTTATTTCTACAGGGAAGGTGGCGGCACATAGATAATTGTTTTGTTATCTTTATCAATCTATAATTATTCCACTATAGTCTAAATAGAGGTTAATATGATAATCATAAGGTAGTGGACATACAAGGAGATTCACCTCATAATAATAATGTTAGTAGAAACTAGCATGAGGAAACTAAGGTACAAGCGTATTTCTAATTTAATTATGTTTAGTATACAGTTAACATATACTTGCTTAGAACATAGGACTTAGTTCCAGACACCAAGATACTGCCGAGAGACCACTCCCTGCTGGTTTGCTAGCGTGGTTACGACATTTACGTACTCTTACGTCATACTCGAACGTTGAGGAATACAAAGGTCGGACAGGGCTGTCACCACATGCCGGCCTACCTCACTTTTCGTGGGGCACACCCACATCCAACGATATTTATCTAGCCTAAACACCACGTTTATGCTAGTAAACAATATCACTAACTTATCCGAGACTATCACCCTACAGATGAACAAGTTAGAGCTAGAGTAACCTATAAAGGTCATTGGACCATTACCGTAGCATGGATCGACTAGCCTAGGATGAAGCAGATATACAAAGTACATACTATTTATAGAACACATATCTAATAAAGAAATACATAGACTATAAACATAATTAAATAAAGAAAGTAATTCTATTATTCCGTATAGTCTTACAAGAAGAATAAAGTATCGAAGACATACCTGAAACTCCGAGAAGACTATAGGACCGAAGCTCCTATGCTTTATTTCTACTGAACTATAGAGAATACAATATGAGAAAGAGAGAATAACTCCTTGAGGTGTGTTTTGCTAGTGAAGTGAGCTCCTCCTTATATAGCCTCCAAATGACGGTAGTTAAGTCAGTTGTATGCTGGTAAACGGGCATAACTGTCATTGGGAGTGAATAAGGAGTCGCCACGTGCAAGGAGGATGCCCGGGGCGCCAAGTAGGGTTCGGCCAAACCATGGCCACCGCCTTTCTCCACCACCTTTGATTGGGAGGATGACATGTGGGCCCCTTGGTCAGTCCTCGGTGGTTTGGCCTCACTTTAAGTCGGTTTGCATGGACTTGTGGGCCAATCAATCCTCGTTCTTGCACGTGATTCGTTGGAGATGTGTTTCTTTGCATGCCAGCCTCATTTCATATTACTTTGGTGTGAAATCTCTGCATTTACATTAGTTCTCCAAGTCTAGTACAACTACATTATTCATTATTAGGATATGTGTAACAAATGCTAATTTTTCCCTTAAATATGATACAAGTTGGCTGTTGAAATTGGTACTTAACGATCGTCAACACCCACTCGCTCGAGCACCCCACGCTCTCTCTTGCTCTCCTCACGCTGCTCCCCCTTACCGTCACTCGCTGGGCTGCTCCGGCCAAGCACCATCGTCTCTAGTGCCGTCGTCGCGCCAAGCCACCATCGCCATCGGCTTTGTCGTTGCATTGGCAAGCCCGACCACCACTCCTCTTCCGCCGCCACCACCTGAAGCACCACCTCTGTCGTAAACCCGAGCCACCACCTTTTCCACCACCTTCGGCCACTTCCCGCCGGTGGGCGAGGCCTCACCCACCAGTGTCATTGCCTCCAATGGCTTTGTCGCGCCATGACTTTACTCAACCACACTTACGAAGTCGCCTCTCGTGGTCGGAGCCAGCTCGCCGCTGTGACCCCCATGGTTCGCCGTTGGAGAGCTCCCGTGGCCGCTTCTCCCGTCGCCCGCGCCCATGGTGGCCATCGGCCACACGCCGCCGCCGTCCGCTCAGGTAGGCCGGCGAGCCGGCTTTCCCTTCGCTCCTAGCCGCTCGATCGGCCTCAGGCCGATGCGGGCCGTTGGCCTCCCGCAGACCATCCATGGACTTGGTCCACAGTGCCACCTCGATGCACTGGACTCGGCCCACGGTGCATCGATCGCCCCTCTCCCATTGCCGCATGGGGCCCACCTTTGGTGGACTCGGTCCACACCCGCGCCCTACGCTAATGCAATAAGCCTTAATTTCTTTTAAGAAAATAATTAATAATTGTGCAATAAATCGGTTTAATTTTCAGAAATCCATTTAGATGGCTCAAAACTTCTAAAATTCATAACTTCATACGAACTCCAAATTGAGCCATTCCACTTGCAAAATTCATCTAAAATTGAGCTCTATATGTTTGTTTACTTTCTATGTACTGTTTATTTGGTTTTTATTAGGGTTTTACCTTATTTTGTGTGTCAGCATGTAGAGTTTCGAAAGATCGCGTTGACAAGGAAAAGAGTTTGAAGGATTGTTTGAAGAAGCAAGGCAAGTCACACAATTCCCCTTGAGCATGTTGAGCCTACTTTATAAAATATTTTATCATTTGCAAATAAATTACATGTTTTGCTAATTACGCGGGATTGGAATTACCTATCTGCTTGCTTGTGCCATATCTAATTGATATCCATTCTTTGTCAAACTTGGGAAATAATTTGACTAGCTTGTGTCACTTAAGTTGACCTTGCTAGAATTATGATATGCTTAGCCATACTTAATCATCACTAGCTCACTTAACGGGATAATAACATTATCTACTTTTAGCATCTAGATGAGCTGCAAGCTCGAAGCATCTGACCATGTTCTATTGGTCGTAATTATCCAACTAAAATATGGCTTAATGGTGGGCTATGGGTGCATGATTTTGCTAGTCGCACCCATGGCAATTAAAGATTGGTTCGTGGGAAATCCTGGAAGACTTACAGTGCTTACCACAAGCAAGAATGGGCAACTGCTGGACTTGTAGTATAGCTCCTTCTTTTTCGACGTTCCCAGGCAAGGGTGAGCGTCATGGAGTTTGGATGGGCCCTACGACGATTTATGCTGCTTCCAGATTCACCTAGGCACAAGGGGTGCTGTCTACCTTAGTTTAAAGGTGGGGGTGAAACCTGCAGTGTGATGCGCTTGGCCAGGGGAGTTATGCGAAGGGTCTAATCACGATTTCCCCCTTTGCAGTATGTCACACCCTAAAGTTCCCCTTTCTGGCCTTAAAAACTATTTTATAAAAAGCCCTAAGAACTTGTTTAATTTTTAACCTAGAGCTAAACCCTAATCAATAAATGCATTTAATAATGGAATTTGGCATGGTGAAATTTTTCTTGAGTTCCCCATGTTAAAATACACTAACAGGATTTTTAGTGGAATTTTCAGAACCTTGGAAATAATTTTTAAACCAATCAAATGAATTCTCAGCATTAAATAATCCCAGGAAAATCCTTTTTCTTTTTTCTCTTTTTCTTTTCCCTCCTTTTTCTTTTTCTAGGGCCGGCTCCTTTTTCTTTTTCTTGGGCCGTCGGCCCAATCCACCCCGCCACCGTGCCGTTTCCCCTTGCCGTGAGCGGGCGCCTTCCCTCTCGCTAGGCCGGCCCAAGGCCACGGCCCAGCTAGCGGCGCCCCTCTTCTCCCCGGGTCGCCGACAGGTGGACCCCACCTGTATGGCCCGTCCCTATCCTCCCGTTGCCAGCCGCATCTGAGCCGCAACCGCCGCTGCCCTTTCCGCCGCCTTTTTCGCCTCCATCCAACCACATCCGAGCCACCGCCGCCCCTATAAAGCGTGTCGTTGCCCTTCTCTCTCATTTTCCGCTTGAGCCGCCCCTTCCAGTGCCCTAAACCGCCGCCGCATCAGTACCACGTGTGCGCCACGTCGGTGCCATCTCCTCGCGCCCGGGTCGCTATGGCTGCCACGTGACCGCCATGTGGTGCACCCACGCCCGCGTCTTCGTGGACCTGGTCCACCATGCACCACACACCCATTAGCCGCTGACGGGTGGGGCCTGCTTGTCGGCACCGACACCCCCTTGATGACGTCAGCCCTGGGCATTAATTGCGGAATAAGATTAAGGTATTTTCTATTTATAGTAAAACACAGAGAATCTTCTAAAATTCATAACTAATTCATCCGAGCTCCATTTAAGTCCATTCAAGTCTCAGTAAATTCATAAAAATGTCTAGAATCTATTAAAATATTTTTGTTTCCTATTTTAGTAGATTTATAGCCTGTTTTGTTTGTGTGCTTTGTTTCTCGTTTAGATTCCTGCATTTTCGAAGCTCTGCTTTACTTTGAAGTTGTTGCAGAGGTCCCTTCAGCACCAGAGCAAGGCAAGTCAAACATGTTCATTGATCATATTGTACCTATCTCGCAAAACATCTCGCTTTCTATTAAATATTGCATTTATTTTATAATGTCATGTGGGATGGTTACCTATACTTAGCCCTAGCTTGTTTACCTCGTACCTTTTATAGCTTGGGTATTAATTTAATTAGACTTTGGTTTAGAAAATGCTTAGCCATGCTTAGACCAACTAGATCACCATGGGGGATCTCACATATAATTCTTCACCTTGGTTCATTAATGATATTGTTGGACCTGTACCATTATGACAATAATATAACTAAAATTATGACTAATGGTGGGTTGTGGGTGCATGGTTTTGATAGATGCGCCCAAGGCAGTTAAGGACAGGTTCACGGGAAACCCTAGAAGAATTAGCGTACATACCACAAGCCAGTGTGGGCAATGGTTGGGCTTGTAGTGTAGCTTTCCTCTTTCTGATGTACCCAGGCTAGTGTGGGTGTGATAGGGTTGGGTCGGCTGAGGTGTATCGGTTGATCGCCTGCCGAATTCACGTGGCACAAGGGGGGCTACCTACCTTGGTTTAAGGGTAGGGGCGAAACCTGAAGTGTGATGTGATTGGTTAGGGAGGGTTATACAAATGGTCCTGTCACAGTTCCTTTCTGATATATCATGATGGTATGCCGGCGCATGATAACATGTCGTGGGATTTTGTCTTGTGGGTACAGTTGTACACCTCTGATCAGAGTAAAACTATTCGAATAGTCGTGCCCGCGGTTATGGGCGGTCAACTAGATTCACTGTGATTAGTCTCACAGTATTAATTTCTCTTATTTGGAACTGGTGTAGTTCAGGTGGTTGGTTGGGCAGTGATGTTTAATATTGCTTAATTATATTCTACAGTTTAACTATTTTTAACTACTGCTTTTAAATGCCTGCTTTATGTAAAAGAACTTTAGCCTTCTTTGGAATTATATGCATTCATACCCTCTTTTGTGGTATGACTTGCTGAGTACAGCAGGTAGTACTCAGTCTTGCTCTATCTCCCCACACCAGAGCTGTAGTACTTCTCGGATGGAGGTTACTCGGAGGAATAGGCTTTGTCGCTGCCGTCAAGGATGCCCATGGAATGGACTCGTCACGCTGCGAGCGTCAAGTCTATCAGTTTATCTCGCTTTTACTTTTCGCTGCATTTGTAAGACTTTTATTATGTTTGTAAGACATGGATCTGTGTATCGACATTGTCGTTTGTGTACCCTGGCTGGTCCTAGATAGGGATTTTAATGCACATTTAGCTTGGAATTCCATTTCGGGAATTAATGGGCGTGACACAGTACCATGGTGTTACGTAGGGGCATGGCAAACATGTGTGGAATCGTGTCTTGTGGGTAAAGTTGTACACCTCTGGCTAGAGTAAAACTATTTGAATAGTCATGCCCGTGGTTATGGGCGATCGATCAGCTTCACCGTGATTAGTCCCACTGAATTAATTAACTTGACTTAATGAACTGGTATAGTTTAGATGGTTTGGTTGGGCCCATTCAACGTGGAGTAGCATTGTTCAGTGAATATTTAATCTTGCTTTAATTAATCAATGGTTTTACAGTTTTCAACTTTAAATGTTTATAAATGCCTTTATGCAAATAGCCACAAACCTTCCTTTGTCTCCCTTTACACGTCTGGATCGTTGGTGTGGCTTGCCATTTTCCCCTTTTCAGAAGTGTAGTGTTTCTGAGCTGAAGACGAAGTTAGAGGACCAAAGCTTATACCCTAGTTGAGTTTTTGCCTGTGGAGTGGAGCTGAAGCCCCGCTACGATCTCCTTTTCCGCTGCTGCTGCTTTCTTTTCGATGTGAGAACTAAGTGGCTCTTCTGTAAGTATTTACACTTTATTTATGTTTGGATCTGTATATTAATTTGTCGTTTTGTGTACCCTGGCTTGATTTCTGGATAGGGATTTATACACAAAATAGTCTAAAAATTTGGCTAAAATTTTTGGGCGTGACAACAAGATACTTGTCCAAAATAATGGACTTAATTTTCAATTGTTGCTTAGTGATGCTGATGCTTTGGTAAATATATGGTTGTAAAATCAATATTCTGATTATTATTTTGTTATGAACAATTAGCATGAGACGTTTTGTTTATATTAGTGATGAACCGTCGTTTGTACGTTGGTCAGACCGGACTGATGGACGTGAATAGCGCTTTCGTTTTACAGTGAATAGAAGATTTGGTTGACCGGTCAAACCAAGCTGACTGAACCGGTCAGACCATAAGTGTGGCTGCGATCAGACCAGCCCACCTGACAGTCTGACCGGCTGGCTTCTGATTAAAGTTGGTATCAGGTAGTTTCTTTGGATACTCATGATTACTTCATGTTAAGGACTTCTAGATGGTTTCAATACGTATGTTATTCTGTTGTGTGCTAATGTTGAGTCAAGTTAGGAAAAAAACTTGTGCTCGGATATAGTTTCTTGTTTGATTTATGTGTAGTTGTGTCTTGATGCCTTGGGGGAGTGTTGTCTGTGATTGATCAGGAGTCGACTTGGAAGAAGTTGATGTCCGGATAATCAGGAGATCATGCGGGATGCTTAGGCTAAAGAACAATGCATGTGATGGTGAAGATTTCATATGGCATAGAAGAGGGATTGTGTATATATGAAAAGTAGAGTCAAATTTAGAAGGAGTCCAAATTTGGTAAGATTGAAGTTTGAGTTGTAAAGGGATAAGTTGTATACTAGTATGAATAGGTATTCTATGGAATTAGGACTACTTATTCAAGTAGGACTCGTGGCTTTGGGGTTGCTACATTAGGGTATGAATAGAAGATGGGTTGAGGCCTCTCGGTACGATTTTGTGAGAGAATAACTTTGAGAAAAATTAAGGTTTAGACTAGATTTTGAGTTTAGTCGAAAGTTGAGAGAGGAATGTTGTTGTTGCACTTTGTAAATATAATTAGAAGCAATAAAGTTGATCTACTTCCAAAGAGTTCTTCGATTTGTGTTTCTCTTTGTTTCAGCGGTAAGAACGGTGTTCTTCAGGATCGACGACTACCCGGCAGTCACACCGGTGGTATCTGAACGGATGGACCGACAGCATCAGGCCAAGGCAGCATGCAGGCAATTAGACCGGAGCAACACCGTCGGTCAGACCAACGCTACTGGTGCAGTCAGACCAGCACATACACATTGATCAGACTGATCTCCATTAGGTTTGAGGCTAACTTTTAATTTTGCTAAAAAAAGTTTTGGTTTTTCATGTTCCAATCATTCACCCTTCTTTAATAGGCTTAGTTCTTGTGTTTCTATCCTACAATGTTTCCCTTTGGTCCAATAGCTCCACCATATTTGAACCCTTTTTTTCCATGCACTATGTACATAGTGTGCTGAAAATTCAATATGCAGTAATTAGTGTCGTTGAGTCTTGCTACAATCCTTGAAAAGTACCCAGAACCAGAAGTAGAGCTTATTACAGTTCTAGTATTTGAGGAGGTACCATGAGTTATATTTCACATTTTTATGTTAACTAACAAAAATAACTATGCAGTGTAACAGATGAAGATAATTTTCACGATTGATAAAAGCTCTGTCAATTTAAATGATAAACCGGAATAAGACAAATAAAACAATGGCAAAAAAAAGTCATAAATTATATATAACATTGAATTCGGTTGCGCTTGCTTCATATGTCATTACATGAAAAATCCTTTATATACACCATTTCATAACCTCATAAATCGATCGGGTGTCTATGCTATAAGTTGATGCATTGATAGTTTGATATACCTCGCCAATCAAAGGTTGAAATTTTTATTTTTCAATTAGTGAAAGTTTTTTCTCATAATAAAAAGCATTTGCAAAATAACACACTTGTTGCATACACATCTTACACAATGATAATTTCAAATTGAAAAATATTTACGAGGAGAGAAATTTGAAAGAGAAAAAAATGAGAAAAAAAGAGAAAAGAAGGAGAAAAGAGGTGACGGGAAGGAGAGAAGAGGATAGGATGATTAGGAGAAAAGGACAGAAAAAATGCCGATTAGGGGAGGAGGGCGTGTAGGGCTAAGTGAAGACGTGCGGGACAGGGCAGCAGGTTGGTGTAGGTCGGTTGGGCTGAGCTGAGAGGAGTTGGCTGGAAGGGAGTATAATAGTTATTTTAGACTCATGTTGAATTGGATATCGGTGACATATAACTAACTCAAAAACCAACTCTAACACGAATGACACATCAAAATTTCGATAAAAACATCTTTATTTTTTTATTTTATAATAATAAAGATAGAGTTATACGACATGTCCGATCAATTCAACTGGTGTAAGCTGGAGGCAAAAATTAATGCAACCAGTGCTGATTGGCCGGCGTCGCGTGTGCCAGGCTGCAAGCACAGCAGGACTTCGGCGATGGCTGGGGAGCTAGGCTTTGGAGGCATAGACTGTGGCCAACGGAGGGCACATCGTGTAGCTGCCACCATTATCAACTAAGGGTGAGTTTTTTACCCAACTTATCCAACTTTTTCAACTCACATCTTTTTTTTTTCGCGTGTACGCTTTTCAAACTGCTAAATGGTATGTTTTTTTTTGTAAAAAGTTTCTATACGAAAGTTGTTTTAAAAAATCAAATTAATTCATTTTTGAAAAAAAGCTAATACTTAATTAATCCCGCGCTAATGGACCGTTTCGTTTTTCGTGCGCTTTGCCTGTGTTGGGAGCACCAACAAAGGAACAAAGCCTAAGGCCCCGTTCGTTTGGATGAAATTTTTTGAGTTGGTGGCACGTTCTTTAAATTGCTAAATGGTGTATTTTGTGCGAAAATTTTGTATATGAAAGTTACTTTAAAATATTAAATAAATCAATTTTTCAAGTTTATAATAATTAAAACTCAATTAATCATATGTTAATGTTATTTTATTTTACGTGAAACACTTGATGTTTATCTTTATCTTCATCTTCATGAAGTTAAAGTTAGAACACCACCTAAAAACTTGATGTATGTGAACCGATCCACTCCTGCAGGTGCCATGAGTTTTGTGTCCTGTCGATGCTCCAGGTCTCTAACAATACATAGGATGGATGCGGCTAGGTTTCTTGTCCCACACTGGTGCAGTTGATTTATTCGGAAGCATGGCGATCCTGTTGCCTCCCAACCCCGGCGGTTCTCTTGCATGGATGATGGACCAGTGAGGACGATACTGCTGTTGGCAATTTATATTCGTAGGCCTTGCAAAAGAAAGAAGTAGCACAAGGATTTTAACGACTTGATGATAAATTTCACAAAGCAACATTTTAATTTGTGTCATAAACATTACAAATGAAGTTCTTGTCACTTCTCAATCTCAACCGTCATGGCGTCCTGAGCCCACCGGTCAAACATAAGCTTCAATCTAGCAATGCGCCCCACAGATGCCACGAATGCTACCTGTTTTTATTTTTTCAACTAACAGATTATTAGTACATCATATATGGGCTCTGCTTTATTTATATATCTCGTCTTGTTATTTTTAAGGGGCATAAACGGATGCACATAACTATATACCCTACAGGCCTTAGTGTGTAGCGAGTGCGACAATGTGACGACTTCTTTAGTGTGGCTGTGTGCCTGTGTAGCATATACACCTCTTCAATTTCTCTCTCCATTGCACCATGAACGACACAAAAAGATTGTAGCTTTGTAAAGTACTCTTACAAAAAGGAGATTCATGTGTTTGGTCAACTTTTCCATCCATGGAGGCATAGAGATAGAGCCTAATTAATCAATCTGCATCAGTTGTCTGCTTCTATCAACCAAGAAAGTAATGTCCAGTTGATTACATGCTCACAAACAAGACACATGCCAATTGGACCGACAGTAATGATGTGGATCCAGTTGCATACTACAGTATCCACAGCGAATGGAAGTATGTGTGCGAATGACCAACTTTGCTGCTGCTTTGAAGTGCCGTATTATGAACGAATGAATTGCTGCTGTTTGAAGTGCCCTTTCAAGTATGAACTATTTCAATAGGTATAGCCTATTATTATCCCTGTTGATCCAAAATTGTAGTAGCCTGGGCTCCAATCGGTTTTCTTATGCTTGAATGCCTGGTCATCTTATGGACATGCTCAGAAAGCATCAACATGTAGTCCCATGTGCCATGCGTTGTCATCGAAATGTTCGTTAAACCTTATTCTGTCAAACCAGTCAGATCCTACAAATGAATCATATCACAGTCAGTTTATATTTGAAAGTCAAAACACAAAATACATTTTAGGGGCTAGTTAAAATTGTGTTACACTCATAGTAATACTTGCTAACTATGTAAGATGATTTTGTATGCATATTTTGCATTTACTGCACGTGAGCATGTATATGACTGAAATGCACGATTTTCACATATATCACTTTTCACGGTATCTAAAATGTGGAATAGAGATTTTTGAACCATTTCCTCAGGCCTCCATTACTAATAGAATTTTTATAGCTATTGCATTAAACAAGAAAAGAAACTAATAAAAATCAAAGGCGTGGGATAGTTGTAAATAGAGAGAAAGATTCTTCTAGTTTTCTTGTTCTTGAAAACGTTCATAATTCGAGAGCTACAAAAGGAGATCCATAGCTTTGAAATGAAAACTGCATATAAGAAAGCTCGAGAGCTACAAAAGGAGATCCATAGCTTTGAAATGAAAACTACATATAAGAAAGCTCTAAAAAATTTCAAAATCATGCTAGACGTCTTTAACACATGCAAAAAAATCATTATTGGTGACCATTGACTAGAAGATTTAACTTATACTCCCTCTGTTTCATATTTTAAGTCGTTTTGATTTTTTTAGTCGAACTTATTTTAGTTTGACAAGTTTATAGAAAAATATAGTAGCATGTTTAATATAAAATAAACATATTATCAAAATATATTCAATGTTTTATTTAATGAAACTATTTTGATGTTTTAGATGTTGTTAATTTTTTCTCTAAATTTAGTTAGGCTTAAAAAAGGTTGATCAGTAAAAAAGTCAAAAGTATATATTACTATTGGTTTCATACAAAGGATAGCCATTTTTTCAGTATGTTAAGGATACATATGTAGGACAATTTATCTTAATTTGTTGGCCCAGCTCATAAGATCACGTACTCACGTGATTGTTTACACTATATGCACACACAAGAAATCTTTGTGGCGCTGCCCACCAGCAGCCTTTTCACTTTCACTTTTGGCACACACAAACAAACGTTGATTACATTGGTTAAATAGACCACGCACACGCACAGGCACAAACCGGCAAGCACCTCTCATGGCTTATCCTCTAATCACCTTCCTACATGTAAGGCACATCTCGTTGCATCCAGAGCACCACTAAGCCACTAACCAACATATGCATGAGCTATCCGATCCATTGTTCTTGCCATGACTCCAAGCTTCACTTGCATGCCCTTCTGTACGTAATCACTTGCATGCAGATCATGGCCTCCCTGATCAAACTAAATCATCACACATGCTACTGACCAGCTGAGTACACACGCACATGGAAAAACTACCTTGGACACAAACCACTAACTAGCTAGACACGACTTGACATGATGGAATAACACAAACAACAAGATTTAGTCTTAACATGATTTAGTTAAAAGCCTATTTCCCAGACCATATTTATATCTCGTGAAATTCTCGAGCCAAAAGACGAATGCGTATGCTATGTTTCATTTGCTAAATGATATCAATTGAATGGTGTATCAACTCCATAAATCATATATTGCAATAAATATATAAGCAAATTCTTTTATTTTAGCTAGAAGAAAAGTTTCTTCTCTGATTTATACCTCCTTGTTCCCCTGCATCCATAACCGAGCATGGCAAATGGGGATTTGTGTACATGAGTTTTGCATAGCTCTTTTCCAAGCTCCCCTTCTCAGTCTCGACCCATAAAGATCTGAAATATATAAAAAAAGAACCCAAGTGAATACTGGGATTTGTAGCATGGACATGTATGCTAACATGATTTAAAAAGCAGAACAGATTTTTTAACAAAAAAGGGAGGCAGGAGGCTTGGCTCATATATTAGTAGGAATAGAACGTTTAGGACATTGTAATCCCTTAAAACCAGGAGTAAAAATCAGATCTAGTGATTAATTTAAAACGGGGATCATGAACTAATGTTATAATCGCAAATAAGTTATATATATTGCCAATTTCTTTTTCTGCTCAAATCACTAGAGTCTAGTAATCCACCTACGTGGTCTAATCAATTGAAGGTCGACAAAATGCATACTGGTATACAGGGCATCTGTTAACTCTAGGCAGGTATTGACCAATTAAAAAATTGTCAGTTTGACATAAATTCTGGAATTTGATGCTTTAAGTTATGAAAGTTGGCTTTGTAATCTGACAGATTGCGGAAATTCGACGTTCTAGAGACATTAACATTTACCACAAAATTTTTATTTGCCAGAATTATACTAAGAATTTGGCCTATGAAATACTCCATGCTCCATTATAAATGGTTGTGGATTTCTTTTAGATGGTATAAAAATAGTTGTGGATGTATAGCTCGACCTTAACTAATCTGATCCATTGCATTGAAAAGAGTGGACAATTCATGCACATGTGTGGGTACTGTAAAAAAACATTACTCTTGTGGGTATACTTTAAAGCCACAGAACTTACCGCCCTAGTTATAAGACAAATACAATAACAGGCTGAAGTAACATATCGTACAATTCAAATTAAAAAGAGGATATTATAATCTAAAAGGTAAAACCAACTATGATATTTTAAAATTATAATTCCCATATCAATCACATAATAATCTGAGATTTATAATAAATCTATAGAACATATGAATAGTTTTTTACACATAAACTGGCTGTGTAATTTGATATCTAGTGATACCGTATGTGTCTTTTTTTTAATGGAAGGGACCAGCAAATCAATGGCATGCTTTCCTTGTATAAATTGGTCCTTTCCTTTTTTTTCTCTTTCCAAATACTAACGTGTAAAGTAATGGTGTGCAGAGACAGGATTGACCTTCAGATTGTCAAATAGCCTTTGACCCTCAAAGGAAATAGCCAATTAAATAGGTAAATAATACCATCATATCATATAAGATAAACGGTTCCAATGAATTGTAGTTCCCCTCAAAATGCTCGGCATAGAACAGAACTAAAGGTTTGTAAAAATAAACTAGTTTCTTACTTTGATTCAGGAAAATAGTACTCATCGTCTTTGGAGTAATCTACTTTCCAATCAAGAAACTTCCCTGGAAGCGGCTTAGCTGCACTTAAGGGTATCAATGAAGATTTTACCTGCATAAGAGGATCATTAGGCAGTTTGTTCTTGTATAGACAAGAAGTTACAACAGCATTAACTGTTTAAAGGGAAAAACCCACACCTCTATTTTCAGGATATCAGATTGCCGTTCGAAAAAGTAACAAAAGGATGTAATGTCGTCGAAGGGGATGTCAACCTTCCTACACAGCTTGTCTTTGCACATTTGGAATATAACTGACTTTTTGTGGTAGAAGAACTTAACAGATATGCCGCATTCGTTTGTCCGAGTGAACTAAATGTGTTCAAAACCATGAACAGAATCATCATGATCAGCACATAACAGTAAACATTTTATAGAAAACCAAGAGTACATTCAGGCATATATACCTTTTTGTCGCCAATGTGAAGTGCCAGGACAGGCAATCTTGTTGGCTTTATCTGGCTGTGCCATTCAAGCTGATCTTGTGCAGTTTTGAGTTGGCACTTAGAAGTAAAGCCTTGACCCCACTGTGGTTTAAGTCTGAGTCTCATGAAGTTAAGAAGAGGTTCATTTAACTTCAGTTCAAGATCTTCAGCTCGCAGCTCATCTTTCTTATCGTGTGCATCCTCTAATATTGCTGCTCTCTGCAGTGTTGTTAATACAAAGTTTAAAATGCTTAATGCGAGTCAATAGGCTGTAATGCTCATGGGACATGCCAAACGAAAATGGTTTTGAGGGAAACAAAAACCTCAGTTAGATGCATGTTGTTGCTGCCACCACCCGGACCAGAGATTTCCATTCTGAGATTTGGTTAGGGCCTAAACTTTGCAACTATAGTTCTACCTGCAATAATGGTATTGATTTTAGATAGAATAATGTAAAATTTACACAAGGTCATGAAGAGTATGTCTATCCCTACATAGAACAAATATAGCGTTTAGTTGGGAAAATAATCTGCATTTGTTCATATCATTGCAGAATTTTTGAAATGTATACAAAAAGGCATGGTCACTTTTTAGATAAAGAAAAATGCATGATCACTGAGATTTTTTTTTTCTATTTGATAACAGATAATTTTACTTGCCCAGTCTGAAAACACAGTCCCAAACAGGATACAGAGTTGGTTACTGACATTTATACTCGTATGCAAGCACCTAATTCAGCTAGATGAGAGAATGTTGCTACTATACCATTATATCTATTTGTGCTTAGAATTAGTTGCATTGTACCATAAAGTTGTATACCTTCTTTCTCCTGTTTTCCGGCCTACATCTGCACTCGCAATTTGCTGCGCTGTTGTCAAGTTGTCTAATGTGCAATGTTATGTTCAGGATGATTACATGCCTCCATGTTGGTGTTGGTACAGCAACATGGAAATTCCATTGGCAGCAGCTCAGTTCGTAACTGTGAATTGGCTGTTGAACGATGACTTTTTCTCGGATATGGTTTTCTATTGGCAAATCTAATTCTTCTATAAGTTGCACTGCTGGGCATGAATTGTTACATACGCCCAAAATTGAACAGATTAGCACACGTATAGGCCCTAAACTATTTCAACAGAATTTGGCCCAAAATTATGGCGAGATCCCGTCCAAAAATACCAAATGCGTCTTAAAACTTGTCAAACCAGAGCCGAAACGGCAAATAATTAACCACAGATTAGCAAATATACACAGTACACGTCCTAAATTACTTCAATCTAAGAACGAACCATGTTTGCAGCGCCTGGTAATGTCGGGGCCAGAAGAATGTAAACGCGATACTGATCAGATAGAACCCGCCGATGAAAAATCCAAGCACGGAAATACGGAAAATTCCGCCCTTGCGGTCAGTAACCCAGCCGATGAACCAATCAAGGGAACCACAGAGAAATTCGTCTTACCACCCGTAGGATCGGAGAGTGGCTCCGTCCGCGGCGGCCGGCGGCGAAGAGGAGGAGGTGTGGCTTGCCGTTCCCGGCCACGGCGCGGCGACGGGGAGTCGTCGTAAGGGGAACGAAGCGGCTGCGGAGTGCGGACGGCGGAGCGGAAGAGGAGACGGTTGGTTTATGGTGTCTTCTTCTCTGCCCACTGCCGTGCCGGGCGCAGACAAAGCCCGGACTCCAGCCCCGTTTGCCCTGCACTGCCCATGTATCCGTGTCGATCTATAATTCGTACCGAATTAATATGCGGTCCTAGCCCTTCTCTTGCTACATAAGAGCTCGACGAACATACGTCGCATATATTCAGGCGAGAGGGCACACGAGGATGATCATGGCAGCGTTACGACAGCAGCTGCTCAGGAGACTTCCGGCCATCGCCGCCCGGCCTGCTCCTCGCACCTGCCGCCGGACTTATTACCACAGCCCAACAAGGATGTCACACTCCGCCCTCGTTCGATGCATCCAAATTTATATATACTCTCCTATTTATGACAATAATTTACATATAGAGCATTTTAATTACTGGTTCAATTAATTTGACGTGCGTGCAGGTGGAGGGGCATGAGCTGCCGTGTTGGCTGTGGACTCCATCGTCCAACCATCTCAATTCTGACCAGTAAGCAAACACGTTTCTTTAGTTTAATTCAACCCCCCTCCCCCCAATTTTGCTTGCCTGTTTGTCCTTTGTTAATTAACATGTTGTACGTAAACACCTTTATCTCCAAATATAAGCGGTCTTCTCTTTTTTAAAAAGAAAATATTAAAGATGAAGGAGAAAAGAGATTATGATATTTAGGGATTTAAAATGGCTGATCCCTTGTATTTAGGGATGGATCAGCCAGTAATGGTTCATCAAAATATGTATGTTATATATCCAGGCGCTTTATCTTGATCATTAATTTCCAGATCGCAGCTCGCCGCGCAAATGGAAACGATGAAACGAGAAGAGGACGCACGCAGGGAAATGATGAAACGAGAATACCGTTCAATGGACCGCGCGTTCTACATGACTACCTTCGTAATCCCGGCGACTGTCTGGCTCTGCTGGATGTATATGTTATCCCAATATTAATTATGGATCAGGTTCAATATATGGGGTGTTCCGAACATATTGATCCCTCCTTCATCATGCGTACGTAGCGCACATATGCAGTAGCGGCACAGACAAGAGAGTCCTTCAGTTATTTCATTTTGTTTTCTATAGTTATGTAATATAATGGCACCTCTCACTGCCTGCAGATATATATTGTATGGTATTTCATTCATACTATAATGGATTGTTACGTGTCTTCTCGTATAACTTACATTCATGACTATCTAGAATTCGATTGCTAGAAATCATTGGAGTTTTTAGTTGCCTTCTATATTCAATACTACCGACCGGTTTTCGGACATGTTCTTGGAAATGGAAAGTGCCGGTCCGAATTTTGTTGGAAATTTTGAAAACGGAAATGAGTTGGGATTTTTTTCTCGGAAACGGAAACGAATACAATAAGTCTATTGTCCGTCGAAAACCAGAAGAAATTCTCCGGAAACAAATTCGGAGTTTTTCCTCGGAATCGAAAACTGATTACTTTTCAATAGAAAAATACCTGTGTAACAGGTGAAGATAATTTTTACGATTGATAAAAACTCTGTCTATTTAAATGACAAACCGAAACCGAACAAATAAAACAATAGCAAAACAAAGTTAGAAATCATATATAGCATTGAACTGGGTTGCACATACTTCATACGTCATCACACGAAGAATCTCTTATATATACCTTTTCATAGCCTCACAAATCGATCGGGGTGGCTATTCCATAAGTTATCGCACGTGTATTTTGCTATACATCATGGACCAAAGATTGAAATTTTGATTATTCAATTAGCAAAAGTTTTTTTTTACCGTAGATGAAAAGCATTTGCAAACTAACAAACTTGTCGCATACACACCATAAACAATGATAAATTCAAAAGAAAAATATTTATGAGGAGATAAATTTGGGTGAGAAAAAGAAAAGGAAAAAAGAGAGTAGATTAGAAGAAAAGGGAGAGGATAAGGATTATCGGAAGAAAAAAAGGAGAAAAGAAAAACAAAAAAAGAAGAGAGAAAAAAGACGTCGATCGGAGGAGGGACGCACACGGCGCTGAGTGGAGGAGTGCAGGATGGGACGGCAGGATGGTGTGGGCCGGTTGGGTTGGGCTGAGAGAGAGAGAGGGGTTGGGCTAGGATAGGGCTGTATAACAATTACTTTAAACTCACGTCGAATTAGATACGGACGATATATAACCAATTCAAACACGGATGACGTACCATAATTTCAGTGAAAATATCTCTAACTTTTATTATAATAAGTAGAGATAGAGATAGAGATGGAGATATACAGGTGATATGTTTCAGCTTTATACTAAGTATTGAGGCAGTTAGCTGAATGGAGATTTTTTTTCTAGTCCGATGTTTTAGATCTATTTTTATTTTGCCTAACGACTATTTTTTAATTAGCCTATGCCATACTATATAGATGCATGGCAAATTCGCTACAGGATACTGCAAAATCGTGTAATTGGCTGAGAGACACCGCAAAAACGTGACACTGCTGATGGATACTACAAAAGTTATGTATTTGGCTGTAGGACACCGGAGGCAATTTTTTATAATTTTTGGGTTAAAAGAGAAACGAGATTTTTTGAAATGGCGAGAGTGCCCCTGGTGCCGCACCATGTAACCCCGATTGGGTCCGGTCGAACCAGATCCAGTCGGAGTCGTCGCCATCCCGTGGTCACACCGAGACGGCTCACGAGGTTGGGACGGCACGACTCGCTGGCGCTCGGTTGGCCGGGTGGCAACCACAGACGGCCAAGGTGCGGCGCTCATCGAGGCAGTGGGGCGGCAGGGAGATGGCAGCGGCGAATGGCGACGGGGAGGAAGGGATGGCTGGCTCGGGTTGGTGACGGGGAAGAGCTTCCGAGGCTTGCCAAGGTCAAGAAGGATGTGGACGGGGTGTGGACGAAGATGACGATGCCCACGGTGGCCTCGCCGGCGCTCGGGGAGGTCCCGGCCAACGCCAAGCGACGGTCGGAGTTGGCGACGACGGTGATGCACAGGGCGGAGCGACGTGACGGTGGGATCCCTTTATAGGCCACTAGGGAAGGGAGAGAGGAGCCGAGGAGCTCGGTCGGTGCCATTGGTTTGCCGGCAGGTTAACGACAAGAAATTAAACATGAAACGACCGGGATTTGGTGGGGAAATTATGGGGGAAACGAAGGGTGGAGATGGGGAGTGAAACCCCTCTACTAATTTGGAGAAACAGCCTGCACGGGAGGTGAATCAGCCGATGACGTAGCTAGGGTGCGCGGGGGAGAGAGAGGACAGCCGGCCGGAGGTAGGGGATGACGACGACTCCGACTGGGTTTGGTTCGACCGAATCCAATCTTACATGGTGTGGCGCCAGGGGCACTGTCTCCATTTCAAAAAATCTCTCCCATCTTTTGGCCCAGAAATTATAAAAAATTACCTTCGGTGTCCTACAACCAATTACACAACTTTTATAGTGTCCATCAGCAGGGTCACATTTTTATAGTGTCTCCCAACCAATTACACGATTTTACAATGTCCTGTAGCAAATTTTGCCTGAATAAATATATGTTCTCATGGAAAATGAGTTATACTAGTTATATTATTCTTAATATTTAATAAAAATTAGATGTTTCGATTTATTGCTTTAGAAAAAAATTAGCTATATAGTTCAGTTTGAGGGGCTTTTATATTCTGATAAATATCCGTCACCGTATTTTCTCTTATTCATATTCACTCCATTTTCGTATTCGATAATATTCAATGAAGTTTTTATATACTGGGTTTCCAATTCTGATTCAGATTCCAAAACAAATATGAAAACAAAAACGGTAGAGATGGTTTTCGTCTGTTACCGAGCCATTTTCATCCCTACCGCTGCTGTATACAGATGATTCATAGGTATTCATAAGGTAGAAAAGAAATCTATAAATGAGGTTGTTAAAATCGCTATCCTGAGTTAGAATAGTAGAATCACGCACCTAAATTAGAATGGTAAAGTTATAAATCGTATCATAGAATCGAGATTTTGATAACCTTGATCAGAATATATACTAAATAAAGAAAGATAGGAGAGGTAACATTTCAGGATAATTTGTATAGAAACCATGAGTAAGGGACCGGAACACCGTAGACATTTTTTTTATTTTTTGAACCTTTTTAGTTTTTAATTTTTTAAAAAACCTTTTATTTTTAAGATGTGAACCTTTTGGCCACACCAGCTGGATTGACGTGGCAAAACAATACTGCCACGCCGGTCTAGCTGGCATGATAGCATTATTTGGCCACACCGGTTAAGCTAGCATGATAGATTTATTCGGCCACACCACTGTCACGCTATGAAAATCGCTTAATTTAATAATACATTTGTTAATGCATTTTTAGAAATTATTTAAAAGCTTAAAAGGGAAACCCCTAATTAAAATCCTGATAAATTTCAACATAAAATTTGTTAAATACTTTACTTATTTACATTGCTCCTAGATTTCTCTGGTATTTTTCTGAGCAAGGAAAGTATTTTAATAAAAGAAACATCATCTCACAAATTATTTAAATGAAAAAGGAATTAAAATACCCTCTCCTGTGGTTGGGCCGCTTTCGGCCCAGCTCTTCCTCCCTCTCTCTCTCGCCGACATGTGGGCCCCACATGTCAGGGTCGTCTCCTACCTCGCGCCGGAGGCCGAATCCGACCCGGCGCCGCCTCCCCGCCAAATCCGTTGCTGCCGTTGCATCCCGTGTTCGATTGGATGAGGGGAAATGGTCCCTTTATCCTCCTCTTCCGTTTCTTCCAAGAATTGGACTTTATCTTCAAGAAACCGACGTGGCTTCGAGCTTAACTCAATCTTATCTCTCCGACCGAACCCTAGGATTTCCCGGGGCCGTACCTCTCATTCTGGGCTCGGACTCGAGCTCCCGTGCCTATAAATAGACTCCCCTCGTCGCCCTCTACCGATCACCGTCTCCGCCTTCGTCCGCCGTCGCTCCTAGCGCCGCCGTTGCCACTGCTCTCTGGCCGTGCCGCGCTGCCCCTTTAGCCGCCGCCTCTGCTCGCCGTCGCCACCGTCGGGATTGTGAGATCAGGGCGAACCCCGTCCACCCCTTCGCCATCGCTGCTCACCACCGCCGCCGACGACCCAAACCAAGCCACCGCTCTGACCTCGCCGCCATCGCCGTCCATCGTCGTCCGTCATCGTGCCATCCACCGGTGAGTTCCCCGCGCCATGCCGAATCGCCAATGCCCTCTGTTAGCACCGTTGTGCCCTAGTTCGCTAGCGACCATAGGGTCCCAAGCCGTCGTCGCCGCCGAAGATAACGTCCGCGCCGCGTCAGCCGCCCACCACCGCACCACGTCAGCGCTTGCGTGGCAAGCCGATCTAATATGAGTCGTTAGATCCAGGTTAGATTGGTTCCTTTCAAATTGAGCCGTCGGATCCGTAGGCCGCTTCGGTGCATCCAGTCTACCATGGACCCGATCCATGCTGATGCAATAATCCTTTTTTCCAATTCAAAAATAATTATTTATTACGTCATAAATCCTAAATATTATCATTTTATGGTTTAAATCTCATTAAATTTAGAAAATTCATAACTAATTCACTGTAACTCGGATTTAGGTGGTTCAAGTCTATAAATTCATATAAAATCAAGATTTATCCATTAAAAATATCCACATTACAATTTAAGCTTGCTTTTGTACTGTTTTATTGATTTTGTGCATTTGCTTTAGTTTTCGACGTTCCCGAAGAGACTATTTACACTAAAGAAGAAGGTTCGGAAGTCTACGAAGACTTGCAAGGCAAGTCACAGATCCCAACACTCCTTTGAGTATGTTGGATCCATTTAAAAGTATTGTTTCTATTCAACTATTGCATTATTTTCAAATGTCATCGGGAGGGTAGACCTATATTCTTTGTTACGACCCTTTTGACATTGATAACCTGTCCTTTGTAAATGGGTTAATAATATGATTATCTAGAACATTATATGGTTTTAACTAAATATAGTCGGATGCTTAGCCATGCTTAGAAACACTAGCTCATTAATGGGATAACTCATGCTTCACGATCACATATTGCTAGATATTTAATGTTAGCTCATGATGATCCATAGTGATTGGTTAATTAATGAATTTGCCAACTAAAATCTGATAAGGGTGGGTTATGAGCATATGGTTTTGATGGTCATGCTTATGACGATTAAGGACCAGTTCATGAGCTACTGATTGTGAAACATTAACCATACTAACCACAAGCCAGAGTTGGTAACGGCTTTACCTTTTGTATAGCACGGTTCGTAGTGGGGCATCAGACTAAGAAGTAGCGATAAGTCTATGGGGATCGTTGGGGAGTCCATACCTTGGTTTAAAGGGGGCGACTATGATCCGGGAGCGGTGCACTGCTTTGAGTTGTGTTATGCGGAGGGTACTGTCATAGTCCCCTTTCGAGGTACCGTGGTGGTACTGAGGACATGGCAACATGTTGTGGGGCTGTGTCTTGTGAGAAAATTTGTATATCTCTGCCAGAGTAAAAATATACAAATAGCTATGCCAGCGGTTATGGGCGAGCCTAGCAATGTTTTTCGTGATTAGTTTCACATCACTCACTATTGATAATAATGTGATAAATGATGATAGTTGTTAGCTCTTGGTTTGGAATGGTTAATTCCTGGTTTGGAGGTTAGGTATGTGCAATCGGGCATGATTGTTTAGAGATGGTTGGGCCAATACAACGGGAATGTTGTATAGTGTTGTTTTAATATGGATTAATTACTTTACTGTTTTCTAAATTCTGAAAAGTTTATTAAATGCTATTTATGCAAATGAGCCTATATTATGCATTCGTTTGTATCCTTGTATACTTGCATATTTGCTGTGTGGCTTATTGAGTATTCCATGTACTTACCTTGCAATAATCATCATCAGAGGATAAGTACTACAGTGAAGGTGATGGTCTGGAGGATTAGGCTATGGCCTGGTCAAGCTGCCTGTGGAGTGGAGTTGTCTACACAAGTTTCTTTTATTTTCCGCTGCTTAGAATTTTATTGTTTAAGAGAAACTATCTACCTCTGTAACAATTTGATATTCATTTAATAAATGGATGGGGTGCCACGTGGCCTATCCCGGAGACCTTTGATGCCCTGAGCAGCCAGGGATGCGGACTTGGGTTCCCACTTCTCTAGTAGTATGGGACCAGGTTCCCACATCATTGACACCCGCGATCAGCAATGGGCCGTGCACTTGCCGTGTTGCCTGCTCGACTCATAGCCCACCCTCCCCCAGGGTTTACGAAACCGTTTGGTGAGGGGTTATTGCACCACCACGGTAAGGCGATTACCGTGGTAACCGCACGGTAACCACCGAAAACCACACGAAATTTATCTTCAAACATTTGAATTCAAATTTTTGGTGGTTTCGCGGTTTAGTAGCGGTTACCGCATGGTTTGGCACGGTAACCGCGAGATGAGGCGCAATTATCACCTTATGTTTGACAGGAAAAGAATAACGCTAAAAAAATTGAAAAAGCACTTAAATATGTGGACAAATTTGGGATAATTATAAGAATATATAGGATACTTGCAAACCTAACTTGTGAAGAAATTTGGGATAATTATAAGAATTTGGGATCCATGAATTTTTTTGGATTGTTTTTGGAAATTTTGAATTTGGTCAAATTTCACCAAACCCTACTGTAGGTAACCATTACCGTGTCGCCACAGTAACCGTGCAGTTACCGGCGGTTTTGTAAAGCCAAGGTGTTGTTGGAAATATTATCATAATTCTACATGTTTTAATCCAGAAAAACAAGATAATAAACATGACATGTACAGCAGGAATTGATCTAGTGACAGTGCTAAACATGAACATGCTAATAATTGAAAAAGCATCATTGAGAAACATGTTTAACACTATAGTTAAAGGTAACATACCCAGAGAACGCTCTAGTACTAGATGAAGCATTGTTGGTGTTGTTGCCTCTGTTGATGTTGCCGTTCTCGCCGTCTTCATTGCCGTTCTCAGCTCCACCAGTAGACATGTTGAAGTAGTGGAAGTAGATGAAGTAGTACAGGAAGCTGATGTAGAGGAAGAAGACGATGCAGTGCAGAACCGCTGCAGAGTAGTCGCGCTTTAAAGCGCTCCCCACAAACTTGATCACCCACCTACCTGTGCAGGTACTCAAGCGAATGGAGTTCCAGAGGCCTACTCGTCCCAACCATTCGTGCGCTCAAGTGCTCAGAACTGGGAAAACAAAGGCTTAGTCCAGGAATAGAAGAATTAGGGTGTGTCTGAGGAGAACCAGTGCAGGAGAGAAGAGATCAGAGAGTTGTGTACTCCTTGTCGGTCCCGGTGGTGAGCTTATATAGTGCGTGAGAGGGAGAGGAATCAATTTGGCCGTTACTAGAGTAACAATGGAATCAATCTGATAATCAAATCGGGATTGATTCATTCATCCATTACGGGAGTAACAACACTGATTCTGAATCAATTGCCGTCCATTGCAAAAGAGAGAGAGAGCAACAGCCAGCAACGCCATGCCATGTCTCGCCCACGCCCACGCCCACGCCCACGACCTCAGCCTGGACAGCTGACCCTGCTCGGGTAGATGCGCACGCGCGCGCGTGGCAGTCCCACCACCATCTCAACCACTAAACATGTGCTTTCTGATAGCAACCTAATTAAGTTGAGATCTCTCCACATAAATTTTCAAGGTGGTATTAATCCCTTAACATTAATTGTGGGCCCATAGAATTTATTGCGATTAAATTGGGCATAGCCCATTAATCCAACAATCCCCACCAAATTTCAGGGCTCACAAGAAATGTTCTTAATTCTGTACCTGTTTGTTATATAGTGTTTCAATGGAGACTGTTAAGTTGAACTTCCACCTAAAAAAGGAGCTACACCTGACCACAACTGAACAATGGACTAGGCCTTGAATTGTCAGTCTTGTGCAGTTAGGCTTTACTCTATTTCTTAACTGATACTAGGCTGCCCTTAGCATCCCTTCTGTTTGGAGCATATAAGTCGTAGTCCAGGCCTTTTCATGATTATCTAGAGATCAACCAAATCTCATAGATTGTGACTCGCAGTCGGACTCATATATGTGTTCCTTCTAAGATGTTCTTTAGGTCAACATCTCTGCTTTAAGAAAAAGCGACTCGGATCACATTAAGATATGCACCATCTTGCCATACAGACACGAAGAGAAGTACATCAGAGAAATGAGTCTTTTTAAGGGTCTCTCCTCCCAGTTAACCAATAGCTTGTTTCGTCATCCTAATTCACAGGATCTCTGATCACATAGGACATGTTACCACTATTGTGTAACAAGTGGGTCTCAGGCCCATCTCACTCGATGCACTGTCTATCACATTACGTGATAGCCCTTTAGTAAACTAATCTGCCAGATTTTTAGCAGTCTAGACATAGTTCAGTGCTATCACTCTGAAGTTTTTTATCTTTCTGACAGATTTCAGTCTCCTTTTCACATGCCTTGATGACTTCATGTTGTCCTTCAAACTGCTCACTTTAATAACCACCGTTTGATTATCACAGTTCATCAAGATAGTTGATATTAGTTTTTCAACCACCGGCAAATCCATTAGGAGCTCACGAAGCCTCTCGGCCTCCACTATGGTAGCGTTTAATGTTGTGAGTTCTGCTTTCATTGATGACCTCATTAAGATGGTCTGCTTGCAGGACTTCCAGGAAACAACGCCACCTCGAAGTGTGAACACATATCCACTTATGGCTTTTATCTCATCAGCATCGGAGATCCAGTTTGAATCACTATAGCCCTCTAGTACTTTTAGGTAATAGTGAATTTCATAGCTCATAATGCCTTTTAGATAGCGCATTACTCTTTCTAGAGCACGCTAGTGATCATCTCTCGGATTTGAAACAAACTGGCTCAACTTGCTCACAGCAAGTGAGATGTCAGGTCTCGTTTCACTAGCTAAATACATCAATGAACCAATGATCTGGGAGTATCTCGGCTGATCCTTTGCTATTCTTCGGATTTTCCTTAATAGCACACTGGGATCATAAGGAATAGGAGCTGGCTTGCAATCACTATAACCAAAGCGACTCAAGACCAAATAGTGGGATTGCACAAGTGTAATCCCACCATCATCTCCTTTCAGTAGTTTAATGTTAAGATCACTCCCTCTCCCCCACCATAGCAATAGTACACACATTTGTCAGCTTCGTTCACAATAAAGCCCAGCAGATGTCAACGTTTTGTCAAACTTTTCATGCCACTGCTTAGGTTCTTGCTTAAGGCCATACAAGGACTTCAATGGTTTGCACACCGTTCCCTCTTGACCTTCTAATACATACCCATTTGGTTGATCCATATAGATATCCTCCTCCAACTCTCCATTAAGGAAAACTATCTTAATGTCCATTTGAGGGACGAGAAGACCATGAGAGACTGCCAGAGCAAGTAGTCCTTTGTCTCTTACTCTTTCGAGTAGCTACAATGTTATCCTAGTTAGGATTTTCCTCAAACGTTTGATCATTGTGTTCTTTCGGCACAAAAGACTTAGGGGATAAAATAGGTTCTGACTAGAAGTGCTAGGTGCATCTTTCATGGGAAATTCATTCTCAAAGAATGTAGCATATCTGGACTCAAAAATTATACCAACTCTCATGTCAGATACTTTAGAATTTACAATTAAAAATCTATATCCCATGCTATGGATAGCATAACCAAGGAACACACAATCCACAGTGTTTGGTCCATGCTTTTTGACTATAGGTACAATTACCTTAGCCAAACATCTCCATGTGCGCAAGTATGAGAGATTTAACCTTTTCTTTTTCCATTCCTCGAATGGTGTTACTTCTTTATTCTTAGTAAAAATTTTATTTAGGACATGACACACAGTCAATATAGCCTCACCTCACCATTCCTTGAAAAGTTTCGCAGTATCTAACATGGCATTCACTAACTCAGTTAGAGTGCGGTTCTTTCTTTCGGCTACCCCATTTGATTGGGGTAAATAGGGAGGCCTCCTATCATGAATAATTCTAGACTCTTCACAGAATGAAATAAACTCATTTGAAAAATACTCTCCACCTCGGTCAGACCTTAACCATTTGATTTTTTCTTTCTAGTTGGTTTTCTACCTCAGCCTTATAGATTTTAAAGTAATACAAATGCTTCATCTTTTGTTTTCAGTGAATAAATATAGCAAAATCTAGTGCAATCATTTATAAGTGTCATGAAGTATTTCTTTTCCTTTTAAGTCAACACGCCATTCATTTTGTATAGATCGGAATGAACAAGTTCTAGTGGTGCTAAATTTCTCGCCTCTAATGCCTTGTGAGGCTTGCGAGGTTGTTTCGCTTGAACACAAGTATAGCGCTTAGAACCTTTGACCAAAGTCAATTTAGGGATTAAACTCATGTTAGCTAAGCGCGTCATACATCCAACATTCACATGACAGTCACGAATGCCAAACATTAGATTCATCATTAATACTCACATGGTTCACAACTTTATTACACACATCATCTAAATAAAAGCGGAACAAACATCCGTTATCATAAACTTTACCAACAAATGTTCCATACTTAGATATGGCACATTTATTGGACTCAAACATAAGTTTAAAACCATCTCTATAAAATAGAGAGCCGCTAACAAGATTCTTCTTTATTGAGGGGACATTGTTGCATGTTCTTTAGCTGCACGGTCTTGTCCGAAGTAAACTTTAGATTGACTGTATCAACACTACGAACAGTTGCAAGCGAACATTCCTCATCAGCAAGGAGGAACCTTCCCTAACCTGATAAGAAGAAAATAGAGAAATGTCAGCACACACATGAATGTTGGCACCAGTATCAACTCACCACTCATGTGAGTGAAAAATAGAGAGAACTGTAGGTAAAAAATTACCATATCCTGATATTCCTCCTCCATTGCTAATAACCATGTTTGCAGACTTTTTGTCCTTGCGATCAAGACAATCCTTGGTCCAATGACCAGACTGACCACACACAAAGCAGGCGCCCTTTACCTTTCCCTTGTCTTTCTTCTTAAATTTGGCTTTAGCCTTGGGTTTGACATTAGGTTTGACCTTCTTCTTGTTGTTGTGAAATGCATGAGGGTTTTTCTTCTGCACCAAATTGGCGCTAGAACCTCCCTCAATGCCACGGTTGTCCTTTGCCCTCACCTTCTCCTTACCACCCAAAGAGCCAATGAGATCAGTAACACTGAACTCTTGCCTTTTGTGTTTTAGAGAAGTGACAAACTTCGACCAAGAAGGTGGCAATTTGGCAATAATGTTACCAGCCATGAACTTGTCCGGTAACTCGCAGCTGTTGTTCTCGAGTTCCTTTGCCAGAATCTGAATCTCATGAGCTTGTTCCACTATAGAACGGTCATCTACCATCTTGTAGTCATATAACTGCTCCATGACATATAGCTCGCTGCTAGCATCGGAGACTCCGAACTTGGCCTCAAGTGCATCCCTCAAGTGCATCCCACATGTCCTTCCCTAAAGGCATGTGCATGTACACATCCACTATATTATCAACTAGTACACTGATCAATGTTTCACAAAACAAGCAATCCGCAACCTCAAACTTAGGCTCCTCCTCAGGCGAGAGAGGCCGTTCGGGCATCTTGCCCCGTGAAACAAAGAAGCATTGCATAGCGGTCAACCACAGTAGTGCATGTGCTTTCCATCTCTTATAATTTGAACCATCGAATGTATGAGGTTTTAGAGACGCAGCAAAGCCAACTACCGAAAAAGACCTATCAAGTTTTTGGACCGTTGGAAATATGGTCATAATTCGGCATATGTTAATCCAGAAAAATAAGATAATAAACATGACATGTGCAGTAGAAATTGATCTAGTGATAATGCTAAACATGAACATGCTAATAATTGGAAAAGCATCATCGAGAAACATGTTTAACACTATAGTTAAGAAGGTAACATACCAAGAGAACGCCCCGGTACTAGATGAGGCATTGTTGGTGTTGTTGTCACCTCCACCAGTAGACATGTTGAAGTAGTGGAAGCAGATGAAGCAGTATAGGAAGAAAATGATGCAATGCAGAACTGATGCAGAGCGCAAGTGGTCGGAACTGGGGAAACAAAGGCTTAGCGCAGGAACTACATGAGAGGGAGAGGAATCAATCCACTCGTTACCTTAGCACAGGAACTGCGTGAGAGGGAGAGGAATCAATCCACTCGTTACTGGAGTAACAACGCTGAGATCAGATCAGCCTTGCCCACGGCCCGGCTCGACATGCGCGCGCGCGTGTGGCAGTGCTACCACCATCTCAACCGCTCAACATGTGCTCTCTAATAGCAGCCTATTTAACTTGAGATCTCTCCACATAAATTTTCAAGGTGGTATTAATCCCTTAACATTAATTGTGGGTCCATAAAATTTATTGGAATTAAATTAGGCCTAGCCCATTAATCCAACCGATGCATGTGCCTCTCTGTCTCTCTCCTCCTCGATCTTCCTCTTCCTCCCCCACTTCTTCTTGTTGCTCGCCTTGCCATGTTCCTCCTAGGGGCGACAGAATGGAGATGGCGGTTGTGTGGTGGTGTTCCTCCTAGAAATATGGCAGTAGAGCGGCAATAGTGAAGCGAAGGGGAGTAGGCTGCGGCGCCGGGAGGAGAAACCATCGCTAGTAGGGTTCGGTGTTGCTGGTCCAAATGTCCCAACCAGATTGCCTGGGCCCATTTTGGCATCAAGCATGAGTGTGTTTCCATGTGTGTAAATGTGCATTTTGTCGGCCGGTTACCTACACCTACATGCTCAAGGCAGTAAATAATTAACTTAAGAATAATTGGTGGTTAAGATTATTTTGAGGTAAGCATATCTGCAATAGGTAATGCCAAATTCGTCCTTTAACAAAAGAGAAATTTGTATTTCTACGGTTCGGGAAAGTCAGTACTCCCACTTCTAGGGCCATGCCATGAGATTTGTAGGCCTTGTACGAAGCTCTAAGAGAGGCTTGAATCGAAGTACCAAATGTAGCAAAAATAATATATATATACTGCAGAGCAAATGCGATATATGAAGAATAGTACCTTTTGAACTCTTGGTTTACATAATCTTTACTTGAATAACATCATTCTCTTAGTGTTCTTTGAAATAAAATCTTCAATAATATGCTCATAATTAATTTTCTCGAGCAATCCACTCTCAAGTGCTATTGTAGCCAAACTATTAAGTCTTTCTTGTGTCATAGTAGAACGCAAGTATGACTTCAATAGTTTCAACTTAGAAAAGCTCCGCTCTGCTGATGCAACCATCACAGGAATGGTCAATAAAATTCTGTATGCAATAGCTGCATTGGAAAAACAATCATGCCGCTTTAGAAACTTAAGGATTTCAAGAGGACCCATATTTTCTTTTGGAATGAAATCCTGAAGAAACCTCAACTCTGTATATAGTTCATTGGCATCAATATCAGATTTCTCATCTCTTTTAAGGGCTGCTTCAAGATTGTCACAAGAAGATTTCAAGCTCTGACTATCCAATGACTGTAATGAGTCAGAAGTAAATAAGAAACCAAAATTCTTTTGGTAATCCTGGTACTGTTTAAATCTTCTTGTAAGCGAGGCTATAGCTTGATCAACGATAGATATAAAATAGTCGGTTCTAAATAATTCCTCTGGAGACTGTGTGGCAGCATTTGTATCATCTGGGTTCTCATCAAATTGTCTCTTTCTTTTAATTTGTCACTTTTTACAAAATGTTGTGCCGATATCCAGCTCAAGTGTAATTCCTTTGGCTGCCTCCAATGCTTCCAAGAAACCAGTTTCTCTATACCCTTGGAAGAAAGAAATTAGCCCTTGCACTTTCTCAATAGCAACATCAATAAGCATATCCTTTGTTTGCAAGTGTTTGCTTACTAAATTAACAGCATACAGTACGTCATACCAAATGACTATTGCCACTATAAATTCAAATTCTCCTAGTTCATTATTTGCCAAACCTTTAGCCTCACTACTAGTTTTTGGATCATTATCAACATCAGATACCTGAATTAAGAAGAAAAAATATAAGTTAAATTTTGATGATATCCAGAGAAAATGAATAGTTAACAATAATTTAATATGTCAATGTCAAATACCTGAAGTAGAGCCTCTCGAATATCAGCGCACTGAAAGCTGATAGCTTTAACATTGTCAACACGACTCTCTCATTGTGTAGCGGACACTGACTTTAGAGTCAATCCTGTTATGTTATCTTTTAGGATCTGCCATTTCTTAGTGGAATTAGCAAAAGTTGTATAAATGCGTTGGATGATTCCAAAGAAGTCTTTCGCTTTACCACAAGTCTTGGCCATATCACAAAGTGTTAAATTAAGACTATGGCAACCACAAGCAGAATAGAAGGCTCTAGGATTTACATCCAAAAGTCTCTTTTGCACATCTTGATATTTTCCTTTCATATTTGACCCATTGTCATAACCTTGTCCTCTCACATCATCAATATCAAGATCAAGACACTTTAGTTCATTCTCTAGCACATCAAAAAGTCCTTGTCCGGTTGTATCATTTACATCTAAAAATCCTACAAAGGATTCTTCTGTGGAAATATTATCTGAAGATGAATCCACATATCTTATAATTAAAGACATTTGTTCTTGGTGGCTTGCATCAGGGGTACAATCAAGTATGACAGAGAAATACTTTGCTCTCTTTATTTTCCTTATAATTTCAGACTTAATAGCAGAAGCAAGAAAGTGTATCAACTCATTTTGAATCTTTGGATCAAGATAATGAAGTGCAGTTTCTTCACTTGTAATACGACGAACATGCTCTTGGATAACTGGGTCAAATTCGGTCAACATCTCTATCAATCCTAAGAAATTTCCATTGCTATCTTCATATAGCATGCTATTAGTGCCACAAAATGCTAGGTTGTGCTTCGCAAGAAATTTAACAATGCAAACAATTCTGAATAATACTTTTCTCCAATGATCTTTTTCTTTCTCAAGTTGTCGTTGGGCAGTTTTGTCAATAGCTTGATCACTTTGCAACCTACTACATAACTCATACCAAGTGGTCATATTCAAAACATGATCTGCACTTGTCTCATGCTCTTTAAGCCTAATACCGAGATGTATCCAATCATTATACCCCTCATTTGCCAATTGACCCTTTTTGTGCCCTTTTGTAAATAATTTACAACTGAAGCAAAATACTCTATCGAGTTCCTTAGAATAGACAAGCCAATCTCTATCGCAATGCTCTCCATTTGATAAAATTCTAGTATAAAATAGTGCAGAAAACCTTCTAGAATACCTATCCTTGGGACCTTTCTGAATTGATAAGTCTCTTCTAAGGCCCTTTTGTGCTAAAATGTCTATTTGTTTAGGATTAAGTGAATCCCAATATCTTGGATCAAATATATCGGGCTGAAAAGAATCACCAATATTCTCAGCGTTATCACCATCATTTTCTATTTCAATATTTGTGTTATCAATAGCAACTTCCTGAGCCTCAGCATTATTTTCTGTCTCTGTCTGACCATCTCTAAGATCATTTTCAATATTATTATCAAGTGCAGGACCTTGATCAACTGCCTCATTACCAGAAAGAATATTTAATTCTTTTATAACAAATCTATCCATTGCCCCTTTCTGAGATTGAGTTAACTCCTCAATTCTATGTTTCTTCTTACACTTTTGGAAACCGGATTCATGTTTCTAATTCGATTTGAAGAAGACATGGCTTCAAAAGATAAAAAGAATAAAATTAAAATTACACAAGCGTCTAGATTCATACGTACAGGTACAGGGGATTAGGGAATTGAGAAAAAAAACAATACCTGCAGTCCTCAGTCCTGCAGGATGCAGGGGCCTCTGCCTTTGGTCCTCTCCTTAGTCCTTGTCGTTGGTGCCTGCAGCCTGCAGTTCTGCTAATTTGCTTTGTGCATTGGCTGCTAATCTGCACTGGCTGGATACGAGGAGTCGAGGATACGAAAGAACAGGAAACGTGCAGTTGCGCCGTCGCCGCGAGGGCTCAGGACTTCGAACGATCGCACGAACATGAGCTGGACTCTCTCCAATATACAGGGCCTTCTACTACTGGGCTTATTTTTTGAGGCCCTGGAATTTTGGGGGCCCTGTACGGTCGTACAGGCTGCACACCCATAAGCACGGCCCTGCCCACTTCCGTCGTCAAAAACAATCTCTCTCTCGATATTGATTGTTCAACTGTCATTTGGAGACGGGCTTTGTATCGTCAGCTCTCCTCTCGTCCATAAATTTCTTCACAAAATACCATTGGTGTTGACATGAGGCCCTATAATTTTTTTAAATGATCCTGAATTTGAAAATATAGAACATATTAGATTTTGCAAAAAAAAAACTTACAAATCTGAAAGGGTTAAGTAGGCTAGTAATTTTTTTGGAAGGTTTTTGGTCATTTGTCTTAAATTTAAAATTGCAACTTGGAATTGCTCAAACCCATATCCAGCAGGAATTTTGCTGTTCAATTCTTTTTCATTTTTATTTTTCTAAAAATTATGCATTGCAACATCATTTTTTCCATTGTTTCATGACCTTTAAATTTTCTAGTTGCAACTTTGAAAATTTCTTAATTCCATTGTGATATTCACATAAATATGTTGTATTTCCAAATTGTAACTTTGATTTTCTAAAAAGAAAATATTACTTTGGAATGATTTTAAATTTGCTGTTGTAACTTTTTGAGTTCTTTTACACTTTAGAAGTCTGCTTCTGTATTTTCTGAAATTCATATATTGCATCTGTGACTATCTTTGACTAGTTTTCATCTATTTGGTGACATTTTACGTAGGGGCATTTTGGTCCTTTTTTTTGGCTTCGGCGATGTTAACGTTCAAAAAGGCATTGACCTAACCGTAGCGACAAAAATAAACAATGCTTGGACGGAACAATTCCAATTACAAGAGTCTCTTTCATTCAAATGGTAAATTGAGAATAAAAGTCCAATTGGTGGGAAAACGCAAAATATTCTCAATGAAAAAAATTGGTTGTTATATGAGCTCATTGGTCAGTGTATTGCTGATACAAGGTTGCTACAACCTAGCTATTCACTGATTTATGCGACACAAAATGGAGCTTTTGTTTACCTTATGTATGGCATAATTAATTATTCATTAACGAAGCTGCATAGGCTAACAAAACGCCAAGAGGAGGGCAATTATATTTATACAAGGTAAGATCGGACACTCCATATATATTGTCGGAAAAGTAATTGCCTCAAAAATAATTAATGTCTATCAAGCTAAACTGTTCATACCTGGTCAAGTATATCTGCATATGTCACACGGTTGAAGACTAGCGACAACAAATAACGTACAACTAGCAGAATTAATCAACCAAGCTCTAGAAACTTAACTAATGATAACGTTTCTAAAAAAAACAACTTAATGATAACATGGATTGGCGCAGTGAGAGGAATTAGAATGACCAATAGATAACTGCTGGTAAATTGATGGATGTGAAAATATGCAAAATATGATGTCAAATGGAACACTTCTTTATGAACAAAATATCGACTTGACAACCTGCATTCATCGCCCAGCTGCATATTTAGCAAGGTCTGTGATGCAATATCAATGAAATTAATGACCCATCAACATAATTAGGTAATGCTAGTCTTGTGGAAGACAAATAACACTGCCCAATCCTCAAAGACGATCCTTGCTACAAAATGCTTTCAGCGCTCAAGTCGATGAAGCTAACAAGTCGCTGCTAATAAGTAAGTCTGCGAAATCCTCAAAACACACATTGGCAACAATTTGACACAGTTTTAGCTAGGATCATAGGATGTGGATATATAGGGCAACACAAAACTAAACTCCTAAGAATGCCAATGCTCTCCTGGGCGATGACTGGTCGAAAGGGTCTTGGCTAGAGAAATCAAACGCTCCTCGGAAGCACCAACCCGCACTACTACAGAAACAACCTTTCCGTGCGGGCTGAAAGGCACCTTTCCGTGCGGAAGGCCTGCCCGCACGCGCGAGAAGGTCTGGGAAAAGACCATTTTCGCGTGCAGGCGGCCCAACCGCATGGAAAGATCCATTATCCCGTGCGGGCCGCTTAAGCAGACCGCACGGGATAAGCGATCTTCTCGTGCGGTCGCGTTAAGTGGACCGCACGGGATAATAAACCAACATATAAAATAATGGATGGATCGCTTATTCCGTGCGGTTCACTTAACGCGACCGCACAGGATAAGCGATCTGCCCATTATTTTATGTGCATATAAAATATTATTTTATATGTTGGTTTATTATTTTATGTGAATATATTACCTTATCTCTCCCCTCTCTCCGTCTCTCTCAGTAATAGTATACATACACATCGCACGTATTAAGAATTAAACGTAATTAATTATTTTTTCATGGAATTAAGATATTAAATTTGTACGCATGCATCACATATGTATATATATACGTATCATCACGTCTCGCAATTTACAGAAGTTTAAAAAACCACATAAAATATATCCTTAATTAGAAATATTTGTACTAGCTACTATACATATGTTCTTTTTCCCACTCTCTAAGTCATTTGAAGGTATCCTCCGTTGCAAGCTGGCTCTCCGGATCGTAGAAATCGCCAAATGGTTGCAGACATCGCGGCGGATGAAGCGGCAAATATCTGCACACAAGTTTAGTATGGTTCGATCGTCGAACCGGTTCGCTACAACTGGAACGGACGGGATCTGTTTCAGAAGGAATACACATTGTTAATCCATTAATTACATACAACACATACTTACATATATATATATGTATATTCATCTATCTAATCTAACATCGACAATTCATCAATGTATATATTCAACTATGTACATATTAATGTATATATTCATCTATCTAATCTAACATCGACAATTCATCAAAAAAATTCACATCTATCCCTTGTAGGCATTTCGTCGAACAGTTGCGTGCTATCCCAGGATTGCCATCCATTCAATTCATCCATCCATCAAAACACATCCACCCAATCCATTGATCCATCCCACATCCATTCCATTCACAGGCATATCATCTCACCTTGCGAGGAGGGACGTCGGCGTCGGTTGTGGGGGCCGGTGTGAGGCGTCGTCGGATGGGTGGCGTCGGCGGCCGGGGCGTCGTCGTCGGTGGGTGTCGTCGTCGGCCGGGGCGTCGTCGTCGGTGTGTGTAGTCCGTGGGCGTCGGTGCGGCGTCGGCGGGGATGGGCGGCGCGGCGCGCGGGGATGGGCGGCGCGGCGGGGGCCGGCGGCGAGAGAGGGCTAGAGAGATGGGCGGCACAGATTTGGGTGGCGCGGGGGGCTTGAGGCCGGTGGGCGGGAGGGTGCCGAGAGAGAGAGATGGGCGGCGGCGCACGGCGGCTTAGAAAATTTCGGCAGCCTGGCGGCAGAGATCTGGACTCGTCGAGGACTTAGAAAATTTTAGGGATCCCGCGCGACTATATATAGGTGCCAATTATCCCGTGCGGGTGGCTTAAACCGCCCGCACGGAAATAAATCTTTCCGTGCGGGCCGCTTAAACCGCCCGCATGGAAAGACATATTTCTGTGCGGGCTCTTAAGCCGCCCGCACGGGATAATTGGCGCCCTTATTTTAAAACTGTAAAACTAAAAAAGATATGAATGCTAAAATATTTATTAACATATTAATTATTCCATTTATTAATTGTCCCATGTAAAACTATAAAACTAACAAATATGAATGCACATGCTAACATATCAATGTAAAAAAATTCAATCAATATAAATTCGTCACATATTAATATATCAATTGCTCACATATTAATTAATTAACATATTAATCATCCACATAAATACCAGAAGTTCGATATAAAACCACACGTTCACTGGTAACACCATAAGCTTGATACATTCGCGTGCAAAAACATATTGTACAAAAAAAGAAACTAGCGTTTCACTATTTTTGGATTAACATCCTTCCGCACGGATGCAAACTTTGATTCGTCGAGGACACTCTCAATGCGTTTCATTCGCGTAGGAAGATCTGTGAATAACTCAATGGCGTCATACTGATTATAATCGCGTGCGTCTTGAATACTGTCAATTCCAATGATGTTTTGGTTGCCCGATACAATAATGTCCATCTTTTCATCGGAAGGATCCTTCACATAAAAAACCTGTGCAACATGCTCCGCAAGGACCCATGGATCATCCTTATGTCCAATTTTACTCCGTTCGGCACAAGTAAATCCAAATTTATCTACCATGATGTCTTTCACCCATTGGCATCTAAGAACAGGGATCTGAATGTTTAAACCGTAGTCAAGTTTCCATATTTCTTGTATGATCCCGTAGTAAGACTTGTTCTGCACTGTTGCGTCCAACACTACGACACGAACCCCACTGTTCTGCGCTAAGCTTTTCCTATCTTTGCTGTTTGTGTAAAAAGAATATCATCCGATATCATACCCTTGCCATGAGGTCACAAGGCTTGTTGGGCCAGCTACAAGTCTTTCTATCGTTTTTTCCTCGATTGATTCTCCACACGGTAGCTTTTGATCCTTCAGCCACTGCGGAAACGTGTTCTTCTGTTCTTTCGAAACCCAACCGTCGGATCGCCCAGGATTGCATGCTCAGATATCGGAAGTGTGTTGCTCAATGTAGGGCGCAACGATGGTGAGTTGTTGAAGAACACTGCTGTGTGCATCTGATACCACTTTGTAATCGTTGTCGTAGAAGCATTTTCTTCCCATAGTACCCTTCCCAGATAACCTTCCATCATGTCGAGGCACCGGTATCCCAATGGGGTTGACATCTCTCATATAATCTAGGCAACACTCGACAACCTCCTCAGTTGTATAACCCTCTATCATCGAGCCCTCCGGATGAGCACGATTACGGACATACCCTTTCAGAACGGCCATGTATCGCTCGTACGCCTACATTTGATGTAGGTATAGAGGACCAAGTTCAATAATTTGAGAGACAATGTGAACAATGAGATGTTCCATCATGTCCCAGTATGATGGAGGAAAAAACATCTCTAGCTGGCAAGCGGTCTCGACTGCGAATTTCTGAAGGGGTCCTAATTCTTCTGGATTAAAAACTTTCTGTGAAACTCGATTAAAAAAATAGCACAACTTTGTTATCACTACCTTGGTGTGCAATGGTTTCACCGCCCTTATAGCGATAGGGAGAAATACCGTAAGCATCTTATGACAGTCGTGAGCATTGTATCCAGAAATCGACAAATCTTTCATTGATACTAGTTTCCGGATATTCGATAAGAATCCAGTCGGCACTTTCAATCCACGAAGACATTGACAGAAAGCTTTTTTCTCTTCTGGTGACATTGAGTAGCATGCCCGTGGAATCTCAATCTTACCATTCGTTAGCTCTATCGGGTGGAGATCTTTCCTTATGCCCAAATTGACCAGGTCGTTACGTGACTTCAACCCATCCTTTGTTTTACTTGGGATGTCAAGTAAAGTCTCGATGGTGCTGTCGAACACGTTCTTCTCGAGGTGCATGACATCGATGGCATGGCGAATCTCCAGGTCTTTCCAGTACGTCAGGTACTTGAAAAAGATTGAATGTTTCTTGAAGGGCAGCGTGTTTTCTACCACTTCTTTCTTCCTCTTGCCTAAAGCTGTCTTTCCCTTGCCGAACATGACCTTTATGTTTTTTGTCAGCTTGAACACCGTGGAACCATCCTTTGCTTCGGGGGCAGTACCTTCCTCAATAGTTTTGTCAAAAAAGGTAGCCATCGCACGATACCTATGCTTCTGTGGTAAGAAACGATGATGACGCATGTAAACTAACTTTTTTGACGAGGTCAGGTATATGTACGATGTGTTGTCCAGGCATATAAGACATCCGGTCTTTCCTTTAATCTATCCTGAGAGAGAAAAATTTGCTGGTAGATCGTTTATAGTAACAAATATGATAGCACGCAGAGTAAAATGCTCCTGTCGGTACGCATCAAACAATCGTAGACCCTCTTCCCACATTTCTTGCATATCCTCCATCAAAGGTTCAAGAAACACGTCTAGATCGATGCCAGACTGTTTTGGCCCTTGTATAAGGATAGTCAACAAAATATACTTTCGCTTCTGACATAACCATGTCGGAAGGTTATACATGGTGAGCAGAACAGGCCAAGTGCTGTGCGAGTTGCTTAGGTCACCAAACGGATTCATTCCATCCGTGCTCAACGCAAACCTTACATTTCTCGGATCATTTGCAAATTCTGGATGCTTCGAATCAAAGTTTCTCCATTGTCGAGCATCGGCGGGGTGTCGAATCATACCATCTGTTTTCCGACCCTCTTGATGCCATCTCATCAACTCGGCGTCGGCGGGGTTCGAGAACAATCGCTTCATGCGATCTTTCACTGGCAAGTACCACATCACCATGGCCGGAATCTTTTTTCCTGGCTCAACCAATGTATTTGGTTCGGCAACAGCACTATCGGTGGCACTGTTATCCTTTTTGTACCTACTCGCCCCATAAGTTGGACACTTGTCCAAGTCAGCGTATTCATTGCGATAAAGTACACACTGATTAATACATGCTTGGATCTTTTCCACACCAAGTGATAATGGACATATCAGTTTCTTGGCTTGGTAGGTGTTAGCTGGCAACAAGTTAGGCTTAGGAAGTATAGCTCTAAGGAGACCCATCAAGTCATTAAAACTAGTATCAGACCAGCCGTGTCTGGCCTTCAATCTAAGAAGTTTTAGCACCGACCGCAACACTGTATACTGCATGTCACATCCCTTTGATTGATCGTATAAAAGATCTTTCGTTGATTTCTGCAACGCCTCCCAATTATTTAAATCTTTTGTTTTCTCTGTTAGGACCTCTGGTTCAGCGTGCCACAACATATCCTGAAGATCAAGATCAATATCAACCTCTGCGGCGTCAAAACCAGTGCCGCCAAAATCACCAGTCATTTGATGAGATATGTCATCAATTATAAAATCCTCTGCCTGATCGAACCAAATATCACCAATCTCTACAGGAGGGGCGACTTCCCCGTGATAAGTCCAAACTGTATATTTCTCCACAAATCCACGCTGAATTATGTGTCCCAGGATTACATCCGGATCTTTTCACATCTTCTGATTCTTGCAATCCACGCATGGACAAAAAAATATCATTCCTACTCTTTCTCAAAGCGTGTGTCTTAGCCTTGTCAATAAATGTTGATGCTTCTCTCATGAATACCGGATGAGTTCTCCGTGTCTCATACATCCATGTCCGATCCATCTAAAAAATTCACAGCATTAATTAATATTATATTGCCGGTGTTTTCTAAATAAACAAATTAAACTTAATTCATACTTTTTAACTAAAACCTCATTCACAACAAATAATAATACGGAGACAATATTAGCTACCAAAAAATGGTTCAATCAAAAAAATAAAATATTTGACCTACAAATTACATACATATATAGCACAAAGTACCAATTCGCACAAGTTTACATATCTTCGCATTCAACCAATGAAATTTTACAAAAACGGAAGCAAATAAAAGAGATGATCGAACACATTACCTTTTATATTGATTTCAATCGAAGATTTTAACTCTAGAATCTCCCACCAAAAGAAAATGCCTATTTTTGGAGAAAGAAACCGAGTTAAAATAAATTCAAATATCTTCACATTAAACCAATAAAAACTTTTAAAAGTGGAAGCAAATGGAAGAGAAGATCAAGCATGGTACCTTTTGTATTGATTCCAATTGAAGAATACAAGTTGAAAACCTTCCCCCCTATAATTGCATTTTTGAGAGAGAAACACCAAGTTCAAAGTGGCACTGTCGGGGGGTGGGAGCTGTTTTATAGTGCATCATCGCGTGCAGTTGACCTAACGAACCGCACGGGATAAGCATTATCCCGTGCGGGTTCTTAAGCGGACCGCACGGGATAACTCATTATCGCGTGCGGTTCAACAGCCGGCCCCCTCGGGACCAGTTTTTTCAGGCGCGGCCACTTATGGCCCGCCTGAAAACTGTTGGGGGCCTCGTCCAGAAAGCCCCTTTCTGTAGTAGTGCCGTACCTTGTTGGTGAAATTGGCTTTGACTGATCATCAGCTTGCACCCTTCACTAGCCCATTTTGCAGAAGCCAAGAAAGCCCTCAGGCTGGCATTCAGACGATCAGAGCATCCACGGGTCATCACAATGACTATGTGTTCCAGCACCTCTGCGTGCTCGGCGACGAACTTGAGGAAGTCGAGCTCCCCTCTCTGCCCGCGGAACTCGCATAAAACCACCTTCTTGATGTGCCGTTTGATGCACTCGATGGGACCAGCATCCCGCCAGAACTTGAGCTCGAGCTTGCCATTGGGCATATCAGCATTCTCAGACTGTAAATTAAATCGGTCAGAGCATGATAAGTGTAGTTAGTTAGCTGGCTATACAGTACTAAATTACTCATGGATCATGCTATGTTCAGGTACAATTTGATTTAGAGCATTCAGGTTAAGCATTTCACCTGGACATAGAGCGTCTCGATGTTGGGGAAGCATCTGAGGAAAGCAGGCATCATCCTTGCTTCTTTGCGGTCTCCAAGCTTCACCTGCACTCCCAGCATCTGGACGCTCGGGATCATGGTGCTTGGGCTCGCCTTAGTCCCAACCTGAAATTGTTATATTTGTGCAATTTCAGTAATGCAGTTCAGCAATCGAAAGAGGATGGGTAGTACAATCAACATTGTCAATCCCATCAGCAAAATTGAATATGAAAATAATGTTGCTGTAATAATAATTACACACCTTGATGATGGTGTTGCCGATCTCCAGCTCGTGCATGCCAGGCACCAAGAATCCCAGGATGCGCAGCTTGGGTGCATGGCCAATCTTGATCCTGCAGCGCGGGAGTAGATTTTGATCCCTCGAGGAGATGTCCCCTCGTTGTTTGCATGTCACTCAAATAATTATAAAAAAATTTAAAAAAATTAAGAAGATGTATTAACATGTGATATATCACTTCACAAACATGCAAGTTCAAATTCAACTTCTACATCTCGCAATGAAAAAAACAAATTTGACTGTGAATATACGTTAACTAGTTGTAGTTTAATTTGTTTTTTCATTGTGAGACGTAAAAGTTGAATTTGAACTTACATGTTTGTGGAGTGATATATCACATGTTAATACATTTTCTCAAATTTTTTCAAATTTTTTCATAACTATTTAAGTGATATGCAAACAACGAGAGGACATCCCCTCGAAGGATCAAAATAATTTCCCCTGCAGCGCATGTTGATCACATGGTGGTGGCTAACCATGTCACCTTTGCCCCAAGCTTCCTAGAGCAAGAGCCACTCGAGTCTCCCGTGGCCGACGGTGATCTCTTCCACGATGGACGCGCACACCTGCACACACCGCAGGCTGTTGCCGGCGATGGGGAGGCTCGGGAACGCCCGGGATCCGACGATGAGGAGGTTCTCCAGGACGGGAGATTTGTCGAGCAGGAATGCCAGGTCCACGTTCCCGATGGTGACAGAGCAGAGGCCGAGCTCCCGGAGGTTGGGGAAGGTGGCGGGGGTGGTGGCGCGGGGGAGGGTGGCGGTGTCAGGGAACGTCCAGAACGCGAGGTAGAGGCACCTGACGGATGTGCGGCGGAAAAGCATGGCGGGGAGGCGCACGTCGGTGGCCTACGACGACGTGCGGTTCGTGAACACGAGCTGGTCAACGCCCTTGGCGGTGAGGAGCTGGAACGAGAGCGAGTCCTCGCTGTGGCGCTCGTCCATGGTGGTGCACGCGAGGTGGATGCAGCGGAAGGGGATCGGGTGCGCGACGAGGGCGCCGTACATCGCGATGGTGACGACGCGGAAGTCGATGGGCTCGGGGTACTCCCCGACGAGGTCGGCGGTGAGGAGGTGGGTGTCGGCGAAGGCAAGTGGCACCGAGCGCCAGATCTGGCGCCACGGCATGGAAAGCGCGGCGGTGCGCGCGGCGTCCTTGGCGGGGAGGCGGTCGATGATGTTGCGGAGGACCTCGGTGGGGAGGCTGCTGATGCGGTCGCCGTCGCCATCGCTGGACACACACCCCGAGAGAGGCGCGGCCACGAAGACGGTAGGGTCGGGGAGGGAGGAGTAGGTGTACAAAATCACCGTGTGCGTCATTTGATCGGGCAGAGAGCGACGCAGTAAGCTGCCATACAGCATCCCGTGCAGCATCTCATGCTGGTCCATGGTCGTCTGCGTGGCCGCGACCAGAGGCAAGCGGCGGCGGCGGGCGAGGGTTTCCTGTTTGGGAAGCGGAGCGGGGAGAGTGAAGTGGAGTGGGTGGGTGGGTTGTCGGGGAGTGGAGCAGCCGTGTTGTTGGGCCAAATGTCCGAAGGGGGTTGCTCGCCGGCCATTTACTGATTAATTAACTGCGACTCTGCGAGTTTGTGAGTAATCGAAGGCACACGTGCTGTGTGCAGGTTGCAGGTTGCAGGTTGCGTTAATTATTCTCTCAGAAACGTCCAGTGTACGCCTACATTTTCACCGATGCTGCTAGCTACTACTAGCTCATTTCAGATATTAAGGTCCCGTTCGTTTCTTTGTTGGATAAAATTTTTTATTTTCGGGACATGTTTTTTAAACTACTAAACGATGTATTTTATGCGAAAATTTTTTATATAAAAATTGTTCTAAAATATCAAATAAATTCATTTTTAAAGTTTGTAATAATTAAAACTCAATTAATCATATGTTAATGTCACCTTATTTTACGTCAAGCTTCATTTTCATCTTCATAAAGATAGTACCACCTAAGGTTGTGTTCTTCATCTTTCTTTTCCAACTTATCTTTCTTCTTTTTTATACGTACGTTTTTCAAACTGTTAAATGATATGTTTTTGTAAAAGTTTTACATACGAAAGTTGCTTTAAAAAATCATATTAATCCATTTTTTAAAAAACTTAGCTATACTTAATTAATAATAAATTAATGAGTTGCTCCGTTTTACGTGCGTATGAGATTAGTTTCCAACACTATATGCCGAACTCAGCCTAAGGGATGTTTCCTTCAATGCTTCAACTTGTCATACATATTTTAGGCTGTCACATCTCTTTACTTGTGTTTGGTTCATTGTCATAGTTGTAACAAGCCATATTTTCTTAACACCTTACCCCACATATCATAAACTCAATCCTTTGCTTAACTTTGTCACAAGTGTGACTTACAATTTTTAGGTCACAAAAGTATGGCAAGTCACACTTGCCTAAAGTGAGTTATGGTAATGTTAGTTAAGAACCAAATAATCCCTAAGTGGAGGAGTAGTACGTAGTATTACCGAGCCTGTTCGGCTGGAGGTTACTGTGGCTGCACCTCAGCTAGCTACAATAGCAAGCAGCACAATTGCAGCCGCGAATAACGCGTTGCCACATAAATGGCTACCGAACATGCCCACTATCTAATATTCCTTTCGTCTCAAAATATAAGAGATTTTGGATGAATGTGACATATTCTAGTACTACGAATCTTCGCAGGTTTTTTTTTCAGATTTATAATAGTAAGATATGTCACGTCTACCTAAGATCCTTTATATTTTGGGACGAAGGAAACATCGATGCTACACAATACAAAACAACAAAATACAATAGAAAACTTATATACAGCGGAGTTGAGGGCGGACGGAGTGAGAGGTGGACAAGAGAAAAACCGTGACTGGGCAGCTGGTAAAACTAAAAAAACAGGTACATGATGACGTTGTGCGTCATTACGAGAGAGATCAAGATGAGAGGAAGGAGTAATCTCATAAATATAAAGGTTAAGTATTTTACGTAAAACGAGATGACATTAACCTATGATTAATTGAGTTTTAATTATTATAAACTTGAAAAATGAATTTATTTAATATTTTAGAGCAACTTTCATAGAGAAAATTTTCACACGAAATGCACCGTTTAGCAGTTTGAAAAACGTGTCATGTGGATAAAAATTTTCATCCTATCGTTTAAGTAGAAATGAACGGGACCTAAGGAATTGTGGAAGGGGATCGGATTTAGGAGTAGGCCCAAAGCTTGCTAAGGAAAGAAAGGGAGAGTATTGTGCGTAATGGGAGGGACGACATGAATGGACGACTCGGTTTTTCAAGTAGTATATTAGATCTATTTTTCACGTTAATAAGTATTAGTAGTATGTCCATGCTAACGTTACGACGATACTTTATAATTTAAAACAATTAGGATGCATGTGCATGTGCAACCTACTTATCGACAAATAAAAATTAAAACCGGTCTAACAAATGAAAAGTTAAGAATCAAATCACGCATCAATCATACATGATACTCAAATATTTTGTTAGGATTAATTCCACGTAAGTTTCTCCATGAGAATAATAGTGAAAAGATCCCAACGGACAGATTCTTCCTATGAAATCATATCATGTACCCATAAACTGAATTAGTCTTTCTAAATAACCCCAATAACCGTTATTCACTCCCTGAAATTGCAGCATTACAGATATAAGATGTTTTAACCCATCTGAAAAAAGTAATTACAAAGTCTTTTTTCTGCATAAGAAAAGAATTGGCTAAGATGTTCAGGTTGCCATAAAGATTTCATGTTTTCAGATAGAAAAATTTGAATGCTATATCATATTTGCTTTTGGCATTCCAGATCTTCTAGCCACTTCATCGATGTGTACTCCATGGTCGAGAGCACTGGAAATAAATGATCAGTCCAAATATTCAGAATAAGCTTTCATCAGTTAACCAGTGGTTTAGACAAGTGTAAACATGCAAAAGTGAGGGCATTGGTATCAGTTTCTATAGGACACATTTCATAGGATGAGTCTGTAATAAATGCTTCACACCAAGTGATTAATGAGCTTAGAATGAGAAATAATAAGATATAAATCCTTGCTAATATTCCCTTGGTGTTAGCAATGAGCTTAGAATGCAAAAGTCATTTTTTTTTTGCTGTTTCTCAGATATAAGACTTAGAATCTGTGTATTTCTGTAACATTTGGTTATGTATATTCAATTGTGGATATGAAATCCGTATTTCTTTCCATTCCCTAAAAATGTAATTCCACTATCACGTTTGTTGTTTTACCTTTCCATGTGTGTCCATATCTATGTTTTCAATACAAAACAATAGTGCATATTCGGATGCTGCAATATATGTTGGAGAATGTCTGGCTACTCTTAGATATTTGTACTAGGCTCGTGGCTAGGTTCATTATCAACAGAAGTTGATCGAAATGTATGTTCCATCTTCCATTATTATAACATATTGCAATGGAGCAAAAATGCTATTGGAGCCTCACCCTAACCTCTCTAATGTTGTAGTATATAACATTGTTGAGCTGTCCAAAATTTTCACATTCAAGGAAAACAAAATAAATTGCATGAGCGGTCTAATCAACCATGAGTCTTGCAAAGTACTAGCCATATGCGAACTTAGCATTAAAACCAATGGTAAAATAAGAGTGCTAATAGGTTGAATAATTCCTGGATGCTTGGTAATTTTGTATACTCCGGAATTGAGGGGCATGTGTTAATGGCAAAATTTGATAAAGATAAACTAAGATGGAGCTAGATCCGAAGCAGATTCGCAGAGATAGGATTGTTTCCAAGAACAGAACAGCGCATCGGCTGGAAGCTATATCGGCCGATGCAAAACCGGACTTTGTCAGCCAATACGGGCAATCTGAGTCCATGTCAGATTCAGGAAGGAACTTGAAGATATTGCCAAATAAGGAATGAGTACAGAAGAGACAATTGTATCTATTAATTAGGAATAAGAGTTATTGTTTTCTTTTAAGATTTTGTGGTAAGAGTCCGTCTAAGGACTTGTTTGTTTATTTTGTAATTAGACAAGTTTTGAGTCGTGTCCGATATGAACAAGGTTTGTATGTTCGGGTATAAGTATATGCCTAGGGTCTTGTAAGAAAAGAACAACAGTTCAATACACTCTCGACGCATTGTCACAACTTTATTTTTACTTTTCAACGAGTTCTTATTTCGAGTTGGGCTGCATCGGTTTCGATCTCCAATAAGAGGTATGGCTTGTCACAGCGGTTTGTATCGCGGATTAGCGCATCTTTTTAAGATGTTCTAATCTATCTTATTCGATTCCTGTTTATCATATATCTTAGTCAATCTAACTCAAGGTTTCGTCGGTATCGGCTAAATCATCCCATCGGCTTAAACTGGCTAAGGTATCCACCACCCTGAAAATCAATCAAGGGCTTGATTGTTTAGACTTTATGCTTCTTTTCATACTTAGTGCTGCATCAATTGGGTTTGACCTACTAAGTCATGTTCAGAATCATAAAAGCTAACCTGCTTCTTGATTGCCAATAAGGGTAAAATCGGGGTTTTAGCCGATCTTACCTGGTATAACTGTTTCGCATTTATTAATATGTTTTACATGTTATATCTACCATCTTATACAAGCGTATCAATCCTTTAAATATATTAAGCTTGTTACAAATCTCACGCTGCCATCGGTTAGGTCTGATTCGTCGAGATTGAAATTCGTTTAACATATTTGATCAAGATGGATATTCTTGTATAAGGCTGTATCGGAGTTCTAGCCGACATGTTATCCAAAATACCCTAAAAACATCTTATCAGCCATGAAATAGGTTCATGTAATCATTGATTTATCTGATCTTGGTTATAAGTAATTATTACTATCTCGGTTGGGTCCGATCTATAATTTCTTGCATCTAAGAGAGATTAAATGAGCGATTGCATGCTATTTATTTTTACGGCCGATCATGATTGTTTTGGGTTTAATCTACAAATTCTATCCATCAACTAGTATTCAGGTTTTATAATCATATGACGACTGACTTTAAAAGACATCAATCTTGTGTTGCATCGATTGGGTTCGACTTATAGGATTGATTCTGTTAACGAAAAGTTGTTTACGATTATATTCAACCTAAATATGGTTTATGAATAGCATTCTTCACCTTACAGCCGATTTAGTCCATGTATCAACTAGGTTTCCACGATACATCATCGGCCCACTAGCCGATCGGCTATCATTTACTAACATTGTTTTATTGTATATCTTGTTGGTTGCAGGATCAAATCAACTGACACGCCCTGAACCCGAAAGCAAGATTTGGACTTGCACTGGAGCTAAGCAGAACTCCTAGGTTGCCGTGTTTTCTCGTCAACAGTTGTCAATTCGATCTAACTTATCTGTGGCCTTGGGTTAAGGCAGGTTCATGAGGAACCATGGCCTTGATTAATAATCTGGTTTAGACTTTGGTTCATGTTTATAAAATAGCCTTGATTAACTAAAATGATTTGAAATGTTTGTTTGCTGCAAAACTCAACCCTACTTTATTACTCCTTGTACCCCCTTGCCATGTATCTTCCGATGCGACTTGTTGAGTATTACGGTTATACTTATTCTTTATCAATCTTTTCCCCTTCAGTAACAGAAGCTTTGGAGAAAAAGTCTTAGGTGGAGTCTTGGCTTATACCCCAGTTGAGCGTTTGTGAATGAAGTCGTAGGCCTGCTAGTCCGCTGTTGTTTATTTTTGTTTGTCAGGCTTGAAGTTCCTTTGTAATAATGTAAATATTATCGAGATAATAAATATGTGTCTTTTGTATCATGATTATTGAAGTGTACCCCAGCTTTTTCTGGGATGGGGATCAATACACTAGCGATTGAGAAAATATATTTTTTTGGTCACGACAGTAGTGTTAAAACTAGTGATTCGGGAACACTGGGACAATCATAGTAGTAGGTACGTTATCCACAAATCATTAGAGACAATTTAATTTAAATGCACAAATAAACAAACATCAGAAATTGCAAGTTCATTACTTTTAGAATTTATACATTTACATAGAAATTCTGTTAATTACATCTCCGCGAAGAAAACCCCTGATTAGGAACAGTAGTGTTAAAACAGGAAAGATATCAGCTTTAGGCTAGGTAATCAAAGCTGAATACAAGTCATCATAATTTTGGAACAGAATAAAGCAAAAATGAACCATTTTTTTGTGAATATAAGTGAACGCAGATAGCATAAGTTCATCCTACCAGCTAAAAAAAAGAGTAATCCACGCAGATTAAATTCTTACCTTTTTGTCAATGTGTTTTTTCAATGTTGAGAACCTCAGGTCTTCATATATGGCCTCTAGAGGTAAGAGAATCAATGCCAAAAAGAGCCAGCAAAGAGGTACAAAGACCTTTGTATAGCCACTTGATGGTCTTGATGAATTGTAATAACTAATAACTTATCCATGCTAACACTACGGTGATATTTAGTAATCGTTCATGTATAACGCATGTTATGAATTAAATTTAACATTTGCAAGAATTTGATTATCTTTTGAAGTACAATCAATGTCTAGACTATGCTTTTTGAAGTTTCTGAAAAGTGATAATACATATAATCCAGAATAATTAACCAAAATTCTAATATTAGATAGATGAGTTTCTGATTTATTGTTTACATTGCCATGTTAAGGACACTATTGTCAGGTTAGGGGACGTTGAGATGTGAGACAATGGGATCACTGTATCTATAATTCCTACCATCATATGTGGACACGATAACAATACAGTAGTTATTATTCGTCTTTTACAAAATCAAACCATAAAATTATTATGGTAAAGACTTATTAGCTGTAAAGCTCATGTCATTCGTCACCGTACATCCGCAATACACAACAGTCTAAAATTACAACAAGCTCTCTACACCAAACATACACTTAGTTCTATCAAATGGCCACCAAATCCACCACCCTGAAAATCTGAGAATTTTTTTAGCCTTGAATGTCCAGTAGAATTTCTATAGTAAAACGTGCATCTACTGCTTGTCAAGTAGATTGGATTTGACTAACAACTAACAATTCTTTCCAAAAACACACACTTGCTAAAGCATAGTACATGTTCAGACAACCCAACATTGATCAAATATATTTGTTCAAGTGTCATTCACTACTAGGAAAACTATATTTGCAGGCGGCCGAAAATGATCTTCGCATGTGGGCAGCCGGTCCGTCCGTAGGTAAAGGCCTGCGAAAATCATCTATTTTTACAGGTGGCCAGCCGGTCCACCTTGGAAAATGTATCTTCCCAGACAGACAGAGGCACAATATACCGTCTGCGAAAATATGACTATGCCACCTATGAAAATGCGTAAATCGGGTTTCATATCAGTAGGACGGTCGCCTAGGAAAATATTCGCGCCAAAATATAAATTTTCCCGCCAATTTTTTTAATAGTAATTTTTAATCAATAATGTTTCAATTAATTAATTAATTAATACATAAATGCATCTAGCAGCTAACAGACATGTAATAAATGATATAATACACATATTTGGATGCATTAGTACGTGAAAAGTGTCAGCCATACAATAATATTTACAATTCTATCATTTCGAATTATATTGATAATTACACAACCACGTGGCTCTACTCTCGAAGAGCTAGGCTGCCTTCGGGGTTGAAAAACATTCATCTTTATGGCAGCACACGTGGTGAATGAAGTGACAGAGTGATGATGGGAAAATCGGGACGGTCATAGTAGTAGGTCCGTTATCCACAAATCGTTAGAGACAATTTAATTTAAATGCAAAAATAAACAAACATCAGAAATTACGAGTTCATTACATCCAAAATTTATAAATATACATAGAAATTATGTTAATTACATCTCCATAGAGAAAACCCTAGTTAGGAATAGAATCTGTCGACGGGAAAACTGGACGGTCATAGTAGTAGGTACGTTATCCACAAATCATTAGAGACAATTTAATTTAAATGCAAAAATAAACAAACATCAGAAATTGCAAGTTCATTACTTTCAGAATTTATATATTTACATAGAAATTCTGTTAATTACATCTCCACGAAGAAAACCCCTGATTAGGAATCCCAACATAAAGAAAAGAAAATTACATGACCGCTATAAAGCTAAAAAGAAAATTTTATCCTAAAGCTCCTGATGATGCAGCCGTAGAATTGTGCGCTGACTTTTATTCATATTTTTATTTCATTTTGGACGTCTGAGAATATGAGATGCTCATTAATTTGTTAGTATTTGATATCACTGCGTATATGGTAGCAGATTTGTATATGGCTTTCTTTTTTAGCATTATGGCGCTATTTTTTTATATATAGCGCGCGTATATAAGTTGATTAATTTTCTTGAGCACTCGTGGGGCATAGCCGAACGAGTATTTATTTTTCACATCAGTTCTATTGACGTGGTATGGGGTATATATGAGGCAAATTTGCATCGCCTATTTTAATTTCCACCACATGTATTACTACTAGTATGACACTGTACCATGCAGTGTAACCTAGTGGATGTTTGTTTGATTTATGGTCGATTATCATGACTCTGCCGCTTGCTATGCGTGAACGAATTAATTCACTGTTGGAAAGAAATTACTCGTGACAAAATATATGGGTGCCAATTGGCACATTTCTTTCCCATGCTAGAGTGCACGCTATTTTATTCCCTGAAAAGGAATGTGCATGTCTAGGCGCAGTACTATGCTATTTAGCAAAAATACATATAGGGCTATTTGATTGTTTTTATTTATTACTCTACTTATATTACTACTGTCACGACGCAAAGCCGTGAAGCTTAACCGAAGCAGATGATTTATGCATTGCTCTTGCCGTGACTCATGGCAGGTATTCGTGATGATCGAACCCATACGCGGAGTACAACGGAACATACTTTGGTTGCATGATTTAGCATTTTGTTTTCGTCTTCGCGAATCGTGGCAGGTATTCATGGTGAATGAACCCGTGCGCGGAGTGTAACGGACGTATATTTTGATTATCTTATTTTATATGATTTTAGCAGTTGTTCTTGATCTCATATCGATAGAACTGAGTCGAAGAGCAAGGCTCATCCTATCTCGGCATTGTATCAAAAGACCAAGCCAAAAATTAGGGTCTTCATACATCCCAGTGTGGTTTGTATCAACAGACCAAACCTACACATGAGGTCTTGGGCATACTCTTGCTTTGTAGCAAGAGATGGAGAACAATAGAAGCAAGAACGAGAGAGAGGTAGATCACGCTTCTTGATTTGCATGTAGTTTGTGGAGACGACCGAGCTTTACCTGCTCACTACCTCGCCGCCGGAGGCAGATCACCGGCGATTCCTTCTTGTTTAGAGCAAAAGAGCGAGGAAGCAGAGGATAGCAAGATGGCGCATGCAGCAGCAGAATGGCAGACTTGCGGCAGCAGGCCAGCGGCAATGCAGCAGCACTTCGCCGTCGCCGGCTGGATGCAGCAGCGCAGCAGCCTCCCCTCTACCAACCTTTCTGTGCGCACCCCGCTCCCCCCCTGCTCCTTACCCTCTATTTATAGAGGAGGATCAAGGGTCCAAGCACTGATATTTTCATTTTGAACAGCATGGCACGCATACACGCATGCAGAACGTGAGAACGTGGGCTTGACTGCATGCACTTCTTATTTGGCTGACATGTGGGCCCATCCGTTTTGATTGGATGAACGTGGGCAGATTTGGTCGTTGCCTTGACTGATTTTTTCTTCATTATTTTAATGACTAGCTGATATGTATCTTTTTCTTAAGTAGTCGATATTTTCTTTATGCATGGACCATTTTGTATATCCATACAAAATATTTATTTTTTTGGATCACTTATATTTCCATTTAATTGGTCATCTCAGTTTATTTTATTTTGTTATACACATGAATATAATTTATTTTATTCTTTATTTTCTTTTAAAGAGACACATAGGAATATATATTTGCGCTCTTTTCTTCTTAACGAACGGATTATCACCGTCCCAGAATATAGTTTATATGAAGTGCAAATTTTTTATTACATCTTGACTTCTATAACATATCATGGCGGCTTTATCAGTCTGGCATCTCGGTGTCGGGATAAAAGCCTTGTATCTTGTCAAACGCGTGTCTTTTTTTTTACGCGCGTGTATATATATACGCATCATTATAACGGCGCGCACATCGTAGATATTTTTATTTTATATCGCGAATATTTTGAGTATAATTTTTTCCATTAGCCTCATAAACATATATTCCGGCTTAAAATTTAATTTATTGGATGATCTTAGTCTAAATGTATTTTATACTATATGCCCTTTTTTTAAGAATATTTGAAATGTGATTATTTTGAGCCAGCAGTATAATCCTATATAAATGTTATACATTTTGATCAATTTGTTTTTTTATTTAGCATATTACATTAGCCTGAATATATTTCATACGGTCTGTATGCCCTATCTTTTTATTATATCATGAATGTTATATACGAATATGATGATGAAGCTATGTATTAGCAATTATCGGTGTAGTGAAAAGAGCATGAAAAATATTTGTTCGCGCTATTTAATTTCTTCTTTTTTGACATGCTTTCACGTTGTTTATATATTTTTATATAGCACGCGCATGTGCATTTTCATTTTGCACCGAAAATTGTTTCATTCCGACGGAGTAAATTTTATTTTATCTCGTGGCCATATATTTTCGATCACTATTTTATTAATTCATTCGGCCGTCTTGATTGTTTATTCCCAATAGTATTCTTATTTATTATTTTTATTACATTATATTTGAGATAATATATTAGTTTATAATTTAATAATCTATATTTTGGACACGGACAAAAACAATGTCAATAAATGCCCCCTCGAGCTACGGATGACAAAATTTGTATTTTGTAACCGGAGCTCGAAATATAATTCCGGATCGTTTTAGTAGACACCAATATTTAGGGGGACTCAATGCGCACGTGCCTGTTGTTTGTTGAGAAAACCAAGGAGGATTTTCAGGTTTATTTGCCTCACGTTCCCGTTTGCTCGGAGCAGAGAGGCATAGTTGGTTTGTTTCACGACTCATCTACTACTCCGACTTCTCCTTCTCTCTTCTTCCATCTTGCTGGGGATTCGAAGGGAGCCATCACCGGTGATAGCATCCGAGGTAATTAGAGCCATGATTTGATTTCTCGCACTGAACTGGCGTTCCCCCTTTTTTTGTTTATTTGTTATATATATATATATATATATATATATATATATATATATATATATATATATATATATATATATATATATATATATGCTTCTATCATTTCGCAATGGGCATGGCTAGCAAAGGCTTGAGGCTAGCCAAAAAACAAAATCTATTTTTTTGGGTTAAATACTCATTCGTGATGGGCTTAAGTTTAAACCCGATTGAGATGAGCTCATCCGTGACGGGCATAAGTTTAAGCCCGATTGAGATGAGTCATCCATGACGGGCGCCATACCATACCGACAAAGGTGACCTAGTCATCTTTATCGGGTTCAAGTATGAGCCCGTCACAGATGAGCTCATCGATGACGGGCCCTAGTTTGTCCCTAGTTTGAATCTTCTGTTAGGTCAAACCTATCGATGACGGGCTTCAGTTTTGGCCCAATAAAGATAATTGTCATCCGTGACGGCAAAATACCCAATACAAATGACTTCTCACATCAGCGACCTTTGGTTCATGACAGGACCCCTCCCCGACACAGATGAGGCTTGTTGCCCTATTAAGATGAGCTATCCTGTACTAGTATTTCTGTTTTCAGGTTCTACAAGCAAGCAAAATATGCATGTATGGAGTAGGCAGGCAGCTCTTAGCACGTGCAATCACTACTGGAAAAACGATTTTCATAGACGAGGTGCTGCTTACAAAATGAGGGACGGGGAGCGAGATGGCCATTCGTCTGCGAAGATATATCTTCCTAGGCAGACAACATAAGACGTCGCTTGGGAAGATATATCTTCGCAGGCGAAGCCTTAAGCCATCCGCTTAGGAAAATATTTTATTATCCTAGACGGATGCCTTAAGGGCTCCGCCTACGAAGATTTATCTTCCCAGGCGACGTCTTATGTCGTCCGCCTAGAAAGATGTCCCTATATAATCTTCTTCCTCTTTGGGCCCTACACAGTTCATACGAAGTTTCACTTTCCAAAAACAAGCAAATATAGGCGGAAGATTTTGAACTCAAAATCTTCGATGGATTTTTATACATTTATTAGATCCATGCATTCTCTCTCTTCTTACAATTTTTTTTTTATTTTTTAGGCCTTAATAGTTATGGATTTACACATCCAAAATAGTGAAAACACCATGGCCATGTGCAATTTTTTTCTTTTTATGTTTTTTATGTTATGATTGTGATGGATCTATGTATACACCTTGATGACTTGTTGTCTTCTCATCCCTTGTGTTTAAATGTGATGCTTTCATTAGCCAAAATATATATACATTGCCCAATTTCCAGATCACCTATATCTAGATAGGAGAGAGAGAAAAAAATATCTATTTTCCACACTCCACACATAGTAGAAAAATATATCTACGTTAATTTCTAGATCACCATCCCCTAGTTATTTATATTTCTCTTCCCCATAGCGAGCAAAGTTAAGATTTTTTATAAATATGTATTATTCTGTGAATTTAATTTTTTAATATAGTTGTAAATGAAATATTTTAAAAGTTGTGGACAGGCAGTGGATGGATCATATGCCGAGGTATTTGACGTCATATGTGGATGAAGTATCTAAATTTATTGATATTGCCAAGGCGCGCGCTTACAACAACAATACAACGGAGATACATTGTCCATGCGTTGACTATAAAAATGAAAAAGTATAGTCAGATGGTCGAGAATAATGGGACACTTGGTGATGCATGGATTTGTGAAGGGTTACACGATATGGACCCATCATGGCGAGCAATAAGTGGATCCTGATGTCAAAGAAGATCGGGTAGATATTGATAGTTGTGGTGATAATATGGTTGATTTAGAGGAAATGCTACGCCATATAGAACCTGAGGTGCTAATGGGGTTGGCTAGGGGTTCACATAATTTTGAAACTTTACAGAAGGCAGCGAAGGATCTTTTGTATGATGAGTCAAAGGGTTGTGACAAGGAGTTTTCAATATTACGATCAGTGCTAGAACTTATGAGGTTGAAGGCTAGATATGGTTGGTCTGATAGTAGTTTCGATAGCCTACTACAACTTTTGAAAATCATGCTACCAAAGCCTAACTCATTACCTTCCAACACATATCAAGTGAAAAAACTAATCTGTCCCCTTTCTCTTGGTGTGGAAAAGATTCATGCGTGCGTGAACCACTGCATCTTATACATGAAAGAGTACGCTTCATTAGATAAATGTCCAACATGTGGTGCTAGTCGGTACAATCAACTAACTATACTTCCTGAGATGTTGGTTTTTTTTGACAAAGAAGAGGCTGACTCATTCGAGAAAAAAAAGAAAAAAAATCCCCCAGTTGGTGATGTGATACCTTCCCGTGAAAAATCGCTCAAGTGTTTGTACTCAAACCCTTGAGATGCGGAACTAATGTGTTGGCATCACAATGGCCGCAAGAAAGATGGAATGCTCCGACACCCAGTAGATGCTCATCAGTGAAAAAACTTTGATGCATTGTACCCATCAACTAATTGAACCATCATATGTGACTAACTGAACCGTCATTACTATGTAGTGATCATTACATTTGCTTCTTGCTTTACCCGAAGTACGGGACCATTACAGTCTTGACCCCCTTGATTGGAATCACAAGTAGTACAGAATATTCCTAACAATCTTACAATAGTTAGTGATTCTTATCCATGCATATGTACTATTCATTAAATATTCGTAATTATTAAATTTTGTTCATTAATACAAACTTCAGTGTCCTATTATGTGTACACTACATACATACTGACCGATAATATAACTACTAAAAATACTTTGCATACTTATTTATTTAAATTTGACTACCTACATGTATAACAAATTCCTTCTATGTATATATCATATTGAAGTGTCACAAACAACCTAAAGGCAGTGTCCTATGCGGATATTACACATCACTATTGTGGGATTGACCTCCTCGCTAGTTGCCGGTGCATACATTTAGAACTGAGCCACATAGGAGAGTGGCATCCTCTTAGGTGGTGAAAGCGTTGGGTTCTCCATTTACATTGAAACACGACGTCTATGTAGTGATGTAGTGATGTATATCGGAACAAAGTGATGCATGTAAAAAAAAAGAAAATAATAAGGAAAAGATAATATTAAAGGGGCAGACATATTGGGCTAATTCGCTGTTGTCAGAAGAAACAAACATGTTGCGCTAAACTGACAGATTAACCATATGTGAGAAATTCGATATTCTACACAGGTGTGCAGCAAATTACTAGCAACCTATTCAGCGAAAAATATATATGACCAGGTGATCCTGTGAATTTTGAATAGCTAGACAAATCAAATATGAACGTTGCACAGGGAGATCCACATATCAATCAACCTGTTAAAAAAAATGATGATGACAATGAGAAAAGAAAACACATCTATACCTTCCACTTGCCGCACCAGTTACCAAGCGCCAACTGAAATCGAAGCTTTGGGGTTCACAGGCATGTGCGCATAGCAAAAACCTAAGTAGAGCAGAGGAATGAAAGCCAATATATATATATTCTCGACCATCTGACTATACTTTTTCATTTTTATAGTCAACGCATGGACAATGTATCTCCGTTGTAATGTTGTTGTAAGCGTGCGCCTTGGCAATATCAATAAATTTAGATACTTCATCCACATATGACGTCAAATACCTCGGCATATGATCCATCCACTGCCTGTCCACAACTTTTAAAATATTTCATTTACAACTATATTAAAAAATTAAATTCACAGAATAATACATATTTATAAAAAATCTTAACTTTGCTCGCTATGGGGAAGAGAAATATAAATAACTAGGGGATGGTGATCTAGAAATTAACGTAGATATATTTTTCTACTATGTGTGGAGTGTGGAAAATAGATATTTTTTTCTCTCTCTCCTATCTAGATATAGGTGATCTGGAAATTGGGCAATGTATATATATTTTGGCTAATGAAAGCATCACATTTAAACACAAGGGATGAGAAGACAACAAGTCATCAAGGTGTATACATAGATCCATCACAATCATAACATAAAAAACATAAAAAGAAAAAAATTGCACATGGCCATGGTGTTTTCACTATTTTGGATGTGTAAATCCATAACTATTAAGGCCTAAAAAATAAAAAAAAAATTGTAAGAAGAGAGAGAATGCATGGATCTAATAAATGTATAAAAATCCATCGAAGATTTTGAGTTCAAAATCTTCCGCCTATATTTGCTTGTTTTTGGAAAGTGAAACTTCGTATGAACTGTGTAGGGCCCAAAGAGGAAGAAGATTATATAGGGACATCTTTCTAGGCGGACGACATAAGACGTCGCCTGGGAAGATAAATCTTCGTAGGCGGAGCCCTTAAGGCATCCGTCTAGGATAATAAAATATTTTCCTAAGCGGATGGCTTAAGGCTTCGCCTGCGAAGATATATCTTCCCAAGCGACGTCTTATGTTGTCTGCCTAGGAAGATATATCTTCGCAGACGAATGGCCATCTCGCTCCCCGTCCCTCATTTTGTAAGCAGCACCTCGTCTATGAAAATCGTTTTTCCAGTAGTGATTGCACGTGCTAAGAGCTGCCTGCCTACTCCATACATGCATATTTTGCTTGCTTGTAGAACCTGAAAACAGAAATACTAGTACAGGATAGCTCATCTTAATAGGGCAACAAGCCTCATCTGTGTCGGGGAGGGGTCCTGTCATGAACCAAAGGTCGCTGATGTGAGAAGTCATTTGTATTGGGTATTTTGCCGTCACGGATGACAATTATCTTTATTGGGCCAAAACTGAAGCCCGTCATCGATAGGTTTGACCTAACAGAAGATTCAAACTAGGGACAAACTAGGGCCCGTCATCGATGAGCTCATCTGTGACGGGCTCATACTTGAACCCGATAAAGATGACTAGGTCACCTTTGTCGGTATGGTATGGCGCCCGTCATGGATGACTCATCTCAATCGGGCTTAAACTTATGCCCGTCACGGATGAGCTCATCTCAATCGGGCTTAAACTTAAGTCCATCACGGATGAGTATTTAACCCAAAAAAATAAATTTTGTTTTTTGGCTAGCCTCAAGCCTTTGCTAGCCATGCCCATTGCAAAATGATAGAAGTATATATATATATATATATATATATATATATATATATAGGACACATATATTCTACTACCGGGAGTAGTTACTCTTTACCCCCGTAGCGGATCGGGTCGGTGGAAGCCAGATTCAATAATTAATTTGTTAGTCTGAATTGTAAATCGCTTAATTATCGGCTGCATTGCTAATAAAACTGTATTTAATCATTAGCTCCTCTATTTGCGGCGACAAGGGATCATCAGGTTACAGAAAGTGATTTGAATATTTTCTCTAGAACAAAAAGCAGAATATCTTCTGCTCTAAAAAACGAATTCTTTCTCTGGAAATCAAAAACCAAAAAGCAGAAAGTGATTTGATTTTTTTCTTCTGCTCAAGAAAAAGGCAGAATACCGACAAAAAATATACCTCAAACAAAAATGACAGAACATCAACCGAATAAATTCACTGGCAGAAAATGCATGTCAACAAGAAAAATGCAGAACATCAACTTAAAAATTTGAGAGGCAGAAAATATATCTAAAAAAAATACAGAACATCAACGTATAAATTCATCGGCAGAAAATATATGTCAACAAAAAAATGGCAGAACATCAACGGAAAACATAATAACATCTTCTGCTCATTCCCAAAACAGAATAACATCTTCTGCTCGTCTAAGCCGGTGCATGCAGTGGACGAGAGCAAAACATCTTCTGGATTAAGTTTTAATCGGTTGACGATGCAAGTGAGGCAGTATATGCACAACGAGCAGATCAAACGCACTAATCCGGGCTTCCAACAGATTTAACTTGAGCAACTAATGTGCATTTAAAATGATTTGAACCCCAACCAAATAGCAGCCAACTACCTAAACGAATCTGATTACACACTAACCCGCTAATGGGAGCAGGAGTAGTTACTCTCGGTAGTAGGATATAATTTTCATATATATATATATATATATATATTCCCTTTCCCAACAACCCCATACACACCCATACACACAGCTATTCACAGTAATTCACAAATCAAACATATATTCAATGATCACACATCATTCACATATACCATTCACATCGATTCATACATCCATTCAGTGATCACCAAACTGCCGACATGCATCTTCAAGTGTTAAGCATCAAAACCTACAAAACCGAGTTATAAATTGAAACAAATTTATGTGTAATTAGCATTGCAAGTATATACAGAAACATTAGACCGGATTATATTACATATAATATATACATAAGTAGTACATAATCACATGTCTTTGACAAGCATTGAAAAATGTTCAACCATTTAGAAACGAACCAGCTGCGAATGTATTCTAAAACTTTCTTTGGTTGATAAGATTTCATTTAGTATGAAACGTGCTAACTCCTCTCTAATGGCTTCGAAGTTGTGATGTGGAATGTTGGAAATTTTTTCTTGCATGTGAGGCACCAAGTTAGTGCATATGTATATACTTCGAAGTACTTAGCATATATAGGCGTATACACAATTACAGAATTGAAGCACACACCTCAAGGTTGAGCAATGTCACCTTTTCCAGCAAGGTCCTCATGTTATGGCACACGTGAAACACACACTGGTCGCCAACTTGTTGATGGCATGAGAAGTCTATTTTGTGAGTGAGGTTGGATGTTCTTTCCTTATGCCTTCCGCCTTTTTGCACATATGGGTCCCACACGTCATTTAATGTATTTTTAATTCTCGACCAATCGTATGTCTTCTTATCAATTTTGGAGTTAAGGTAGTATACCATACTTCACTTCGGCACTAAGACCAGAAGAATCCAATGGTTCCTGCGGCATTAATATATTGCAAGTTAAATACCAATGTTTTACACGTCGTGGATTTGCATCTAATTAGGGTACACACTTACTGTTGATTATAGGCACACATAATGAACTCTTTTTCCTGGCAGGCCCACAAGCAATCCTTGATATATTCTATCGTCCTTTGTCGATCGTGCTCAAGATTTGTCATGTTGACCATAGATGGATCTAGTAAGGCAACATTCGGTGCACGGCTTTAAATATGCTTCCAAGATAACCTACAATCAAGACAAAGACCTACATAAGCATAATATATGGATTGTTGTTACCATATTTTGTACACAACAATACTTACAATGAGTAGCACTTAAGGAGATTGGTGTCCACCGCTCGCAGCTTGTAGAGATCAAAGAGATCTGCAAAGTCTAACACAATATAGTCATTTGGCCCAAGAAAGGGCTATGGACCGTGATAGCCCATCATAGAGGTTTCTCTATTCTTCTTCCTTGTGTTGGTCTTCTCCATGTAGTAGTTGTGCAACTCCTTGCAAGCAGGGCCCATCTTCGCTAAGTCATGGTCTTCAACCAAAGGCATGCTTAATTGGAAGGTGGTCAAAGGAGGAACTAATGGCGCCTTGCCTAGATCTAGCTTTTTTGGAGCCAAAAGCGAGGTTTGCAGCTTTCCTTTTCCTCTCCCCCTTCTAACAACTTTTTTTCTCGTTCTTTCAAACGGAGGAGAATATTGCGCCTTCCTGCTCTTTTTGATAGGAGAGGGAATGTTAGGAATGTTGTCGGCCTCCATATGATCATCCCAAAATCCGTATCATATTGCAATTGAATATCTTCATTTTGTTCTTCAATGGTAGGAGGGGCTGAAGGAAGAGTTGGAGCAGGTATTGGCAGCAGACGATTAGTTAGTGCATTATTTGACCTAGGAATCATCTTTATCTTAATGAGGTCCTTGGGCCATTGGATAAAGGTCCCACGTGGAGCTCCTAGGGTCAAAATTTCGTCATTTGGTGGATGCTGCAGAGTCCAACTGACCCATTTGGGCTTCACCAAGTCCACTTGTACTTTAGCCTGCCCGGCCAACAGTTGCGTCCCATGCACTTAGGTTTCCGGTGTACGCTTGAAAGCAACACCCTCGGCGGCTGGAACTGTAAATGTTGGTGTCACCCTAACTACTAGGGTGCACTGTGTGGGTCCCTACAATGGATTCATCCATGTTCTTAGAATATGATATAATATATGAATTTGTTAAGACAACATATGCATTGTTTGTTGGTTTTACCGTTATGTGGTCAACTGCGGCAAGGACTAGTGGTTGTTCTACCGCCGCCTCAGTTGATGCGCAACTGCTACTCTTTTGCGTGGGGCTCGCTCCTACCCTAGGAGCGGCGATGGGGTTGGCGTTTTGTTGCTGGAGCTCACCCCTGTTGTTGGAGCCCACCCGTTCCAATTTTTCATCGAATTTAGAGCTAAGCTCGGCTCTGATCTCCTCTCTAAGCTGTTCCTTCAGGCGTGCATCTTTCTCCGCCTTTGTCAGCTTTCGCTTCCTGTACTGCCATATATATTGGGGAAACCCAACCTTCCATGGAATATTGGAGCCAACACCCCTTGTCCGTCCATGGTGTTCTTTGGTGCCCAACGCTTTCGTGAGGATGGGTCCTCGCGGCTTTGTGAGCAGACCTCTTGCGAGGACAGTCTGTCGGCAGCATATGCAATCTATGGTACAGTTAAGGTCGGGTTAAATCAAGGCTATGATAGAAACAAATTAAACATATTTGATATATTGTACTTACCATCTGCTCGTACACTCGTCGTGTCACACCCCGATTTTCGATCGGGATTAAAAATTACCTAATAATACATTTTCCAGAAATTTAATGAAAATCAAAAGCAATTTAAACAAGTGAAATTAGCAAGGAAATCAAAAATTTCCTTTAAAAATCATGGCCGGAAATATTTTTGTAATATTCTCTGTGCCTTAAAGTACTCTCCAAAATTTTTCGTGAATTTTTGGAGCTAAAGAAATAATTTTAAAGTCACAAAGTTCATTTAACTGTTAAATTAAAAAAAAACAAATTAAAAATGTCCCTTTTGTTTTGGGCCGTTTCGGCCCAAAATTTCTTTTCTCTCCCGCGGCCCACGCGGTTCCTCCCCTCTCCGGCCCAGCCACCCGAGCCGCCGCGCCTCTTCTCTCCTTCGGCCCAAGGCGGCCCAAGGCCGCGCCCCCGCCGCCTCCGCGTCCCTCCCCCTCTCGGGCCGGCCCGAGGCCGTGGCCCAAGGCCGCCCGAGAGCCGCCGCTGCCTGCCTCCGCGCCGCGCGCCCGCTGACGGGTGGGGCCCGCGGCCGAGCCGTCCCCGACTCGGCCGGCCGCCGTCGCGCTCGCGCCGCCGCAAACCCCGGCGGGTTTTCCGCCGCGCCACCTTTATATTTTTTCCACCCCCGAGGCCCCCTCCAATTTTTCCCCGCCGCCGCCGCCCCCAAAACCCTAACCCTAGCGCCGCTCCGCCGCTGCCGTTTTCCGCCGCCGTCCTCTTCGATCTCCGGTGAGCACCCGCCGCCACCCTCCTTTCCCCTCTCCCGCTCGCCGCCGTGCGCCGCTCGCCCGCCGCCGTGCGCTGCGCGCTGCGCCGTCGTCCGCGCGCACCCGCCGCCGCTCCGGCCGCAGCCGCGCCGCTGCTCTCCGCGCCGCGCCCCGCCGCCGCGCCGCCGGCGCCGTGCCCTCACTGGGTCGGCTAGGGTTTCGGCCGAACCCTAGCCGTCCGCCCGGGCCGTAGAGGCCGCTCCGTTCGGCCCACCGCTTCCTCCGGCCCAGCGGCTGTCGGGCCGATTGGCCCATCTCCCCGCAAAAGTCTATTTTGCGTCCCTCTCCCTTTTTCTCAGGCCGGCCCATCACCCCGTTCGGACCGATTGGCCCACCTCCTCGTAAAAGTCCAATCTTGGTCCCTCGTCTCTTTGGGCCGCCGGCCTATTATCCTTTCTCCACACAAAAGTCTACTTTTCGTCCCTCGGCCCTTTTAACTTTTTCCCGAGAAAATCCAGCTCATCTCCTCAAGTCCAGTTTACCTCCCTCTCAGCCTAATTTTCCCCTTTCCCCTGCAAAGTCCATTCCACCTCCTTTTTCTCTCCTGTTCGCCGACACTTGTGTCGCCAACACGTGGGCCCCTTTGTTTACTCCAATCCACACCCAGACCACGTGGCCGCCCGCGGCTTCGCCACGTTGGCGTCCACGTCGGCGCTACCTTCTTCCTTTCGTTCGCAGTGGCGCCACGTCGGTGCCACGTGGTGCTTTTCCACCGTGGACTGTCCGCCCTTGACCCGTTGACACGTGGGACCCGCCGTTCCGGCGCCGTTTCCCTTTGATGAGTCAGCGTAGTCCTTTCCTTTGCAAAGTTAATTAATAATTGCGCAATAAATCATTTAATTTCCAGAAATTCATTTAAATGGCTCAAAACTTCTAAAATTCATATCTAATTCATACGAACTCCAAATTGAGCCATTCAACTTGCAAAATTCATCTAAAATTGAGCTCTACATGTTTGTTTACTTTTTATGTGCTGTTTACTTGGTTTTTATTAGAGTTTTTCCTCGTTTTGCGTGCCAGCGTGTAGATTCCGTCGTTTCGGGAGTTTGCCTCGCGAGGAAAAGAGTTCGGAAGATTGTTTGAAGAAGCAAGGCAAGTCACACATTCCCCTTGAGCATGTTGTACCTATTTTACGAAATTTTTACGTTTGCAAATAAAGTGCATGTTTTGCTAATTACATGGGAATAGGGTTTACCTATCGTTCGCTTGTGCCATGTTTACTTGTTAACCGTCCTTTGTTAACCTTGGGTGATAATCTGCTAGCGTGAGTTACTTATGTTGACTTTGCTAGAATTATATATGCTTAGCCATGCTTAATTACCACTAGCTCATTTAATGGGATAATTACACTGTTTACAATTAGCTTCTAACGAGCGGTTCGCTCGAAACACCCGACCATGTTTTATTGGTCGTAATTATCCAACTAAAATATGACTTAATGGTGGGCTGTGGGTGCATGGTTTTGCTGGTCGCACCCATGGCAATTAAGGACCGGTTCATGGGAAACCCTGGAAGATAACAGTGCTTACCACAAGCAAGAATGGGCAACTGCTGGACTTGAGTGTACTTTCCTCTAGCCGACGTACATTGGTTAGGGTGAGCGTGATGGAGTTTGGATGGGCCCGGCGAGGGTCTATCGGCTACTGGATTCACCAAGGCTCGAGGGGGGGCTGCCCACTGCCTTTTGAGGGGTGGGGGCGAAACCCGAGGTGGTACGATTGGTTAGAGGGGGTTATGCGAAAGGTCTTGTCACGATTTCCCCCTTTGCAGTATCGTGGTGATACTTCGGGGCATGGTAACATGTGTGGAATCGTGTCTTGTGGTACAGTTGCGCACCTCTGATCAGAGTAAAACTATTCGAATAGCCGTGCCCGCGGTTATGGGCGATCGACCAGATTCACCGTGATTAGTCCCACATGTTTAATTAATTTGACTTAATGAACTGGTGTAGTTCAGGTGGAATGGTTGGGCCTGTTCAACGTGGTTGTAGCGTTGTTCAGTGGAGATTTAATATTGCTTTAACTAAACAACTATTTTACTGTTTTAAAATGTAAAGGTTTTTGACCGCTTTTCTGCAAATAGCCACAAGTCTCTCTTTGTCTCCCCTGTGCATGGTTGCATCTTTGGTGTGGCTTGTTGAGTACGGTGGTTGTACTCAATCTTGCTATTTCTCCCCTTTTCAGAAGTTTAGTACTTCTGAGTTGAAGATGAAGTTAGAGGACCAAGGCTCAGACCCCAGTTGAGTTTGCCTGTGGAGTGGAGCTGAAGCCCCGCTAGGATCGTCTCTTTCCGCTGCTGTTTTCTTTTTGGTGTGAGGACTAAGTGCCTCTGTTGTAAGTATTTATCGCTTTATTTACGTTTGGATCTGTTTATTGATTTGTCGTTTTGTGTACCCTGGTTGATGCCTGGACAGGGACTTAATACACAAAATGGTCTGGAAATTTGGGAAAATTTCCGGGCGTGACACGTCGATCTTGGAATTTGGGAACATAACTATCCCATCGCTGTTCTTAAAAGCCCTTGCCCTTGCCAATGCCTTGCCCGTTCGTCCGGGATATCAGCAAATGGCGGCGGGGTGTTAGATTGCGCAGCAGCGTCATCCTCCCTCTGTCATTCATCTTGCTTCGCGCTATATCCTCCGATGCCAAGCCGGTGCGGGTGCATGTTTCTAGCCTGCAGTGCCCTAGCGGCCTCGCTTCTTGCCCGGGACTCGGGGGTTGATTTGGCAGCATGAAACTCGCCCCACACGGTTTCGGTGATCCACGAGTATGTCTCATATGGTGTTGGTTGGTTGGGGTTAAGGACGTACTCGTCGACTAGCTTTGTCTTCAAATTTTTCCAAGCAGTTCCCATCTTTTGGAAAGCACGACGCTTGAGCCTTTGCTCATCCGCTTCAGGATATTCAAAGCTCTGCTTGAACTGCACCAAAGCTTTCTCCTTTTCTGCAGCTGGGAGAAGCTTGACGTCGTTAGCCAAAATGATGAAGTGCTGCCTCCCTAGCACCCCGCATACCGATGCGAACTTGTTAATAACTTTGGCGGGTGCCACCGGGAATCCTAGGGCATTGACCTCTGTTATGGTCATTCATTCCTTAGGAATCTTATTTTGGGTCCTAGGCCTTTGGGTCGATGTGGTCCCACTAGTTGTCGCCGACGTGGGTTTGCTATGATGAGACATTTTCTAAATAACTTGTGTACGACAAAAAGTAAAAAACAAACATTAATATTTCACTAAAAGTATTATTCAAAATTACAAATTTAATTAAAATATCCTAAAATGCCTTAAATTCAGTAAGTCCCATCACAAGCCCATCTTAATTCACTAAGTCCCATCAAAAGCCCATCTTAATTCACTAAGTCTCATCAGACATCACACATAAACATCACAAGGCCAAAAAGTTCACTAAATTCACTTATCTAAATATAATTTTCACTAGGATGCATCTAAATTAACTAAAATACCCTACATTCGACATATATCCACATATTACTAAGTTCCATCACACATAAACATCACACATGAACTTCACAAGTCCATCTCAAATATAATTCACTAAATACATACATAAATACTTACGTGCATAAAAAATTATCCCTAAAAGTAAAATACATTCACTAAATTACCCTAACATCAATAAAATACCATAAATTCACTAAGTCCGTTTATTATTAAGTCCATTTGCACATCAACATCTCAAATCTACATATATCCACATTTCATCTCAACATCTACATATATCTACAAATTCCAATTTTCATTAGAACATCCTAAATTCTGAGGCATCATCTACACAGGCATTTCATAAGTTCTTTGGGAGGAGAGGAAATGAGGACCGAGACAAAAAAGGCGTACCATTGGACAGGAGGATGGTGAAGCTCGGAGGTGAGCACAACGAGGTGGTGGCTGAAGAGCTTCGTCCTGGCGCGGTTGCGGAGACGAGGAGGAGGTGGCGGAGATGGCGGCGGCACGGTCAGAGGCAAGGAGGACGATGCGGCACCCAGGAGACGACGAGGTGGCTGGTTCCCGGTGACGAGTCCCAGCGCGCGACGGCGGTTCCCGGTGATTAGTCCTGAAGACAACGGTGCGGCGGCCCAGCCAGAAGAGTGGGAAAAAGGAGGAGGAGGAGGCGGCGCTAGGGTTTTCGCTGGCGTGGTGACAAAATTTTTCGGCGCAACGGTTAAGTGTAGTTTTGAGAGGAGTGTGTAGATCTGAGAGTGAAAGAACCCTAGTCTTCATGTGGTCAAACCACATCCGTAACGGGGTTCAACTCTAGCGGATGACAGTCATCCGTGACGGGCGTAGGTTAAAGCCCGATTGAGAGCTCATCCATGACGCGTAGGTTAAAGCCTGATTAAGATGAGTCATCTGTGAAGGGCTTAAGTTTAAGCCCGATTGAGATGAGCTCATCTGTGACGGGCTTAAATTTAAGCCCGATTGAGATGAGTCATCCATGATGGGCTTAAGTTTAAGCCCGATTAAGATAGCATTTTTTCATTTTTTTAGTAAACAAATTACTTTTATTTCTGTTTTCTCTTTCATAGTTGACCATTGTTGACTTTCCTTATCCTTTATTCCTTATAAGGTTTGGTTTGGACTTTTTATTTTTCCTTATTCCTTATTAAGTGGGAGTGTGGCGTTTGCTTCCTTCCTTTTGAAGCTGTAATTTAAACAAAATTTTGAAAGCAACACAATATTATAGGGTATTACATATCAAATGATACTAAATACTTCATTCATTACGAGAAATAGCAAATCATTCATTACAAAGGCATCACCGATAGTGGAACTGCCTATGCCCCTTCAAGCTCCCCTAGCTACTTTCACGCATTCCCCTAGATTATAGTTTGCAATGAGAACTGGCCAAGTGCTATGATACAAAATACTTCATTCATTACAAGAAATAGTAAATTATTCATTACAAAGGCAATGATACAAAATGCTTCATTCATTACAAGCATATGCCTTCTGTATGATCTGAACAAGCATATGCCACATCTTCTTCGGGATCATCGTCAAGGTTGATGTGAGGTCTTACATGAATATTCTAGTTGTATTCTTCTTCGTCGACAACATTGTCAACCCCAACAATTCTTCGCTTACCATCCCTAATGACGTGCACCTTCTTGTTTGCAGGGTCTTTTATGTAGAAAATCTGCTCAACCTACTTCGCAAGTACGAATGGTTTGTCGGCGTATCCAACCTTAGCTGGATCTACTAAAGTGAAACCTTCCTTGTCGACATTGACACCAGTGTGTATATTCACCCAACGGCAACGAAACAAAGGGACTTTGAACTTCACGTAGTTCAGCTCCCAGATCTGTTCTATACGGCCGTAGTATGTGTTTGACCCAGATTGATCCTGAAATGCATCTATACGGACTCTGCTGTTTTGCACTATGCTTTTGTCATCTTGTTTGACGATGTAAAATGTGTATCCATTAATATTGTATCATTGCCACGTGTCAATATTCCAACACGGTCCCGCCGCCAACGACCGTACCGCCAACAACACGGTCCTTGCCATGTGGATCTCACCTCCGGACAAATCCTTGGGAGCAGGTTGAAGTTCTCTCTTACCGTTGAAAATTTTCTTCTTTTTTCTAAATGCGTGACGTAGCGGGAACCATCCTTTGACCCATGTAAACCATCTTTCATGATTTCTTCAGCCACCTACTATGTGTATCTTCTATACAGTCAGAGCAAGCCTTCTTCCCTTTCACAGTTTGTTCAAAAAGATTACCAAGTGCGAGGTAGTCATTAATGGTGCAAAACAATAGAACTTGTACCTTGAAGTTCTCCTGAACATACGCATCCTAGGTTTCCACACCTTTTTTCTAGAGAATCTCAAGATCATCGATAACAGGCTCCAAGAACACATCAATATCATTACCGGGTTGTTTCGGTCCTCAGATTAACAAGAACAACACTGTATTTCCTTTTGAAGCACAACCATGGTGATAGATTATAGTTTGCAATGAGAACTGGCCAAGTGCTATGAGAACTGCTTATGTCTCCGAAAGGCTTTATGCCATCCTTACACAAATATATCCTCATGTTTCTAGGGTCGGCTACGAATTCTGAGTGTTTTCGATCGATATTCCTCCATTGAATCGAATCTGCAGGGTGTCTTAGCATACCATCGTTCCTTCTCTCTATGGCATGCCAACGTACTAACTCCGCTTTCTTGGGGTTGGCAAAGATTCTCTTGAAACGATCAATGATAGGTAGATACCATACAACTTTCGCTGGACTACCCCGCTTTGACTTCTTTCCTTCGTCAGCACTTTTCTTTCACTTGAATCGTGAAGCCTTGCAGACAGGACAAGCATCTAAGTTCACATATTGCTTGTGGTACAATATGTTGTCGTTTGGACAAGCGTGAATTTTACGGACCTCTAACCCTAGGGGACACAAAACCTAGTTTGCTTCATATGCCGTCTTGGGCAATGTGTTCTCCTCAGGAAGCATGGCTTTTAATATTCCCAATAGATCTGTGAAACTCTTATCTGTCTATCCACTACTTGCCTTTAGCTTCATTAGGTCCAAGGTAGTTGACAATTTCGTGTGTTTTGCCTTGCATCCGGCGTATAGAGGTGTCTCCGAGTCACTGACCAACCTAGTGAACTTCATGGAATCTCTCTCATTGTAAGCTAGATCCTCAACGTCATGCAACCATTCTTGCAGTAGATCGTGATCCACATCAACCATTTCACTGCCCAATGGAGAAGGTACAAACATGTCATGCTCATCTTCATCTTCCTGATTTTGTGCACCACTTCTATCTGCAGCTGCAACATCATCGACTGATTCTTGCTCTCCGTGCTTCACCCAACATGTGTAGCCATCCATGAATCCTCGACGTATCAGATGAGCGTGTACGTCCAATCTACTATCAAGCATCATCTCATTTCTGCAATCTGCACATGGAAAATACATGCAATCGCTGTTTCATCTTTTTCTGTCCTCCTTCGCGACGTTTATAAAATTTGAAACGCCACTTCTATACTCTTTACCATGTCACACAGTTTCATACATCCAACTTCGATCCATCGCTACAAAAGTGAACAAATATTATATAAACATTTTGGAAGATAAGTATTACTAAATTTATGGGAATTGATTAGTATTTTTCAATTATTTTTATGATTTTTTTGTTTTTCTTGGAAAAAAAGACAAAAATCGCCCCCTCAACCTCCCACCAAAATAGTGAACAGTGGGATAACCATTTTCTAGGCAGTTAAAGTATTTATAGTGTGCAAGAAATATAGGTAACGACCAACGAACGGACATCGGTGACGGGTTTTGCAGTTATCTTTATCGGGCCTAAGTTTGCGCCCGTCACCAATGACAACCATTGGTGACGGGCCTAAATATTATCTTTATCGGGCCTCAATTTGAGACCATCACACGGGCGTAGGTTTAGGGCCTAACAAAGATTACAAAGATAATCTTTGTCGGGCCTAAAAATAAGCCCGTCACCGATAAGTCTCATCCGTGACGGGCTCAAAATACATGCATATAGATAATGTCTGTACGAGTATATCTTTGTCGATGTTTATTTCACTCCGTTAGAGATGACAACGTTGTGACGGTCCGTAAGCCTTAGACATGGAAAAGGTCGTTACAGATAAGAAGTTCTGTACTAGTGAAACGCAGAACACATACCAGAGGTTGTTACTATGAAGGACATGTCATCAGATTCCCGGAACAAGGAAAATTTCACAAGGGATAAAGGAATCTGTTACCTCATGAGCGTCCAGCCAACTGAGAAATTCACAAGCTAATAAAAAGAACTTCTTCGAAAAGAATTAAGAAATCAAGTTTTTACTTCCATTCCCATTCAAAATGAGCATGAGAGTGAAAAGAAAAAGAAAGTTTTGTTCTATGCACCAGCACCATCTCCTAGCCCACATCCACATTTTTTTTACCAAAAGCCACATCCACATTCACCAGCCCGAATCATAGATCGATTGAAACTTTAGAAATTTGTGAAATTTTTGTATAGGTGAGAGATAAGATACTACAGAAGATGATCTATTTTACTAAGGATGCTAGACCCTTTGATTGTGACCTGCGAGTGTTGTTGGTCAGAAAGCACTATATCCATTGAACCATGCATGTTATAGAGTTTCTAATAACATGGTGCAGCTGTAGTACTACTCCAATAACTTAACAATATTTAATTCATTTTGTTGAAAACCTAGAAGAAAGAAAAGGAAAAAAAATATGGTTATTGGATTTCTTCAGAAGCTGACAGTATGTTTCACGTCTTATGTTAGGCAAATCAGGCAATCAAGTCATGAAGTCAAGGTAGGGTGGCAGCTAGAAACACATGAACTAACACTTGCACAATTTTTCACAGTTCACAGGTGCAAAAGAGCAAACTGTAAAATCCCAAAAGCAAGGTGCACCGGTGAATCACATTGCACTATCCAATACTGTGTTCCTGGTTCAGACTTTCAGTAAGCACATGATGGTTCAGTATATATATAGAGGTCTAAGCAAAACTTCCATTCTCTGAGCTGCTTATTTTCCAAAAGAAAATTTCTCTTAGCTGCTAAATAGTAAGTACACTATCAATCAATGGCAATCAGGACACTATGGTTGCAAACCTGTATAAGTAATTTTACCAGTTAATGGACAACTTTAATTTGGCTCCTAGAACTAATTGTAATTATACATGTTCTAATTTTACTACACTTCAGCTTTCTAAATAACAATATGTTAACGTCAAAATTTGGTAAGTCGATCCCGAAGTCATCATCGGCTTGGGAATCGTATCTGCTTTAGAGTCTTGGGATGAGCCGATGGACATATCAAGTTGCCAGCAGTTGGATTCCTGATGGATTCGGTAAAGGAAATTAATCAATTAAAGGAAGCTTATCCAAAAGAGACCGAGTTCGAAAAGAATGCAGCATGGCAAGTTATCTATTAATTAGGTAGAGTCAATTAGTTTTCTTTTACTTTTAGGAAAGATTGTTTAGAGTCCGAATAGGACTTGTATCTTTTCCTTTGTCTTTAGAAAAGTTTGTGTCTTATCCAATAAAGACTAGTATCTACTCATTGGTATAAATATGTATACCTGGGGTCTTTGTAAGATATCTCTGGATCAAATACAACTATTCTCGGCGCATTGCCACCCTTTTTACCAAGGTTTTTATTTATCAACCGGCGAAACTTGGCACCTAATGCGGGGCTGTATCGGCTTTTGATCTCCGGCGAAGGGGTAAGTCTTACGTTTCGTCGGCCCTGGCAATTGTATGGGCTATATTGGTGTTGTTCAAAGCTACATCACTTCGACTTTTTGGATCGCTCTGGTTTAGTTGATATATTTGCCTACCTATTTATCATATATCTTATTTAATCTAGTTTGGTATCTCGACTTACTTGTATTGGCTGGGATCTGCTTCAGGGTTTTTGCAGGTATCGGCTAAATTGCTTTGCCAGATTAGATTAGCTAAGGTATCCACCACTCCTAAAATTAGTCAAAAGCTTGATTGTCTAGATATTATGTTTCTTTTCATACTTTGCGCTGCATCAGCCCTAGTCATACTAAAACCATAATCTCTAGCCTGTTTTTTGATTGCCAATAAGGGTTTCATTGAGGTTTCAACCGATGAGTTATCTGGATGTTGCATCGGCTCACAAGGATTACATACAACTTGAATTTAGCTGATGACAACAAAGGTTTCATTGATTATCTAATCATTTGGATTTAATAACATCGGACCTCCAGCCGATCTAATTACTTTTATATCGTTATTTACATGAAGTGTAAGAATCTACATTGGATATATAGCCGATTGCTCAAAACCCTATCGACATCGGCTGGTATCGGCATCGACTGGAAATACTCCATCGGCTAAGCTGATCGGCTCTTTGATCTACTGTATATATATATCTTGTCAGTTGCAGGATCAAACTGATTGACACGTCCGCATCTCATCAATTTTAGGACCTACACTGGAGCTAAGCAGATCTCTCAGGCCTTCGTGTGCCACATGACACACTCGACGGGACAGATTTTGCCAGCGATGAAGTACAAGACCTTATCTAACTGTGATGCTTGTAAGCGCTATGTACTGTCCACAAATCGTATAGAGAAATGCATCTTTTCTGCAATATATATGATTATGAGATCAGGTGAAGAGGCAAGGATAACAAAGAAGACCTGCACCCTACTGTACATGAGAATATTGACAATTGGCACACCTGACTGGTGACCAAATTAATTTGACTAATGCCTTTTTCATTTGGCCCACCTGACTGCAATAGAAATGAACTCTGACAAATGTTCATATTTGGACAATCATGATGGAATTATGCTCAGAATTTCTATTAAATGACTAAATAAAATCATCGATACTCTAGTAGGCTGATAAGGAAGAAACACCTTATGAAGGGACAGTTAAAATCTGAATATAAATTAAAGAATCGCTAGATGTGTTTAGTCGGCATATCAGTGTAACGTTAGTTTGCAGGGATCAAAATGTTACTTTCAGAACATCAATAATATGCAATCAGTGCTCAAACTTAACTGCCAAACATGCAAATGCTACCACTCTTCTCCAAGCACACCTCCCACTGCACGCCCAGTGCCACTGTCGAGCTCCCATCACCACCGCAACTGCCGCTGCATCCGTTGGCTCTGTTGGACCTTGTACTTCCTGTTGAGAATTCCCAATAAACCAACCAATCAGTCCATATCATCCAACAACTAACAAGATCATCGCACAAAATTAACCAAGCCATCAAATCTTTTTTCTTCTATTACGGACTGCAGCTAGCATCAACAGCTGTCATAATCACATCAGACTAATCCATGAAAGAAAAAGAAAAAAACAACTTCAAACTGTGGCACAAAGGGGCTGCGCTAGACCCATCGATAGAGTGGGACGTATGTCGACTCCACCTCCAAACCTCATCATGGGCGCAGCTTCGTCACGGGTGCAGCCAGAGATCACCATTTCGTCGAGAACCATGGTGGGCAGAGCGTCGAGGCAGGTCGCTGCAGCGGTGCATGGGAGAGGGTGCATGGAGGCGCCATGGTAGACGTTGGGTTTGGCGCCGGAGATCTCGCCGCTGCAGCAGAGGCGAGGAGGAGATCTGGTGCTGGACAGCAGGGGTGAGGACGGGCACAGGTGGAGGGTCGACGCCGGCTGAGGGAGAGAGGGGAGGAGATGGCATGCGGCAGCCGCGAGGAGCTAGTTGCCATGGATGGGGCAATGCGGTGGCCGGCGGTTGAGCAGGAAGACTCGGCGTCGAGGATGGAAACCGGCGCAGAGTCACCACGTCGGCGAGGGGGTAGTTGCTGTTAATGGGTGGATGTGGATGTCCGGCGATTGAGCGGGGAGACGTGGCTTCGGCGATGGAGACGGTTGCGGAGACACGGCGTCGGCAAAATCAGGGCGATGCGGGGATCTGTGTGTGTGTTGGGTTGGAGGGTTTTGACAATTTGACACTTCTTAAAATTCAATTATTGCACTTTCACTCGGACTGTCGCACATGTCATCCCTCAGTCACTTAAAATAAATTGGTCACGAAAAAAGTTATTGAGTTAGTGCCTAGAATAGAAGTACCCTATATGAATAAAACTAAAGATGGCATCTACTTCTTCTATAAGACTTGATTTAAGACGAGGATTGATGGATAGGGAAGTGTTAAGAAACATAGGGTGATCTCATCCACCCGGAGGAATAGGCATGGCAGTTGTCGTGTTTTTCTGCTCCTCATCGATAGAGAAGGAATCACGACGATTGGTTGCGCCCCTTCCCTTCTCTCGGCACTCTTCGACAACCGGCACGATGGTTCCCAACCATCGCACCCCTATGGTTCCCATCGTATCCCCATGTATAAATTAATCCTAATGATTAATGAGAACTCACTCCTCTTACTCAATTCTCTATCGCTCCCACTTTGTATTCTAATATGTTATCAACACTTTTCGCTTGCGAAGAAGAGAAGAACCGAAGGAAATCAAGCGTGAAAGGTATGATGCCTATCTTTGGTTTGATTCTGGATGCTATTCTTGGCCTTCCTCAATGCCATCGCGCTCGTTGTCTTTGCCACCTCCTTCGCCACATGATGCTAGGTTCCCGCGCCGCCCATCACGGAGCACGGCTCAGGATCGGTGGCCGCTGCCACCACCTTCGGCTCCGTGTGGCCGCCGCTTCGGCGGTCACCACCCCGCCAGTCGCCGCTCCTTCGGTCTTCGCTCCGCCCGCCCCAGCCTCGCCGAGAACAAGGGCACACCGCCGCGTCCAAGTCTAGGGTGTACTGTACTAACCATGGATGGATAGAGGTGGTGACGCCCAGGAGCGGCCTCTGCTCGCTCACGTTGGAGATGGAGTCACCGCTGCTCCCCTTCGTCGTTGCACCACCGCCACCAACCTCACATCCAAGGAGAAGCCGCTCCCCCACTCCCGCACCTCCGGGCTTCGGCCGTATCGGAACCCTAGCAGCGCGCATGAGGGAGCCGCCCTTCTTCACCTCATCGCCATCTCGCCACCACGTCGGAGCCGCCGTAGCATGCCGACCTGGTCTCCGTGCCACTTTCCACGTCGTTCCCCACAGTTCCTCGAGCCACATAATCGCCAACGGCATGGGGAAAACAACATATGTGCCCAACCGACCTCCGACTTCGATGAGGAGTGAGGGTCGTCGATCTTTATCCGGCTGACTTGCCGCCGGTGGACGAAGGAAGACGTGGCAGCGGCGGTGGAATTGGCAACGTAATCATTGGTGGAGCGACGAAGGAATGGCGGCGGACCAGCGATGGAGAAATGGGCGGCAACGGCGGCGACGGAAAAATGGGCGACAGTGCAAAAGCCACGGGGCCCCCCACCTTCGGCCACATTAGGCTGGCGGTGCCACTGGGCCGGACCAAATTTCTAGCCCAGGCCCAAGACGTTCCCGGCCTCACTCGGCCTGCCCACGCTGCCCTCTTTCCGACTTGACCTGTCGCATCACCCCCATGTTGGGCTAATAGCCAATGAGAGATTTCGGCCCACCACCCCTTTACCTATTTTTTTTATTATTATTTTTCTATTATAAGTTAATTTAGATTTTAGTCCTATGTTTTATGTAATTTAGTTAAAGCAGTTCATTAGTTGTAAACTTTATGTAATGGTTCTTTAGACCCATGATGTTATATGTTCTTTGACATATGTGTTTATTAAAATACCTTGCTTTACTAAATCTACTAGTTGTCTTAATAAATGTCTGTTGCATATTATTTAAAGACACACTTTACTTACTCGCTCTATTAATTTGTAAAATTTTTTAAATTTTGTATTTTAACTTATCAAATCCTCTTAATTATGGATAAAATGATTAATGGAGGATTTAATGCATGTTAGACTACATATTTTGTCTTAAAATTAATACACATGGAGATGGAGTCCTATACATTGGCCACAATGGCCATAATCTAGGCAGCGAGTATCTCGCCCATCACTAAGAGGTCTACATCTCACGATGATTATCTATATGTGTTATTCATGAATATGTTTTGAAAATATGAGATTATTTAAAATTTGGATACGCACAAGGTAGTGGAACCCTAAACATTGGTTGCGGTATATTCCTTAGAATATATTAGCCAAGAGACCATGTTTTAGGGCAGCAAGTTCACCTTGCCCACTATCAAGAGATCTACTCCATTGTTTCATGACTTGGAGATTATCCACATTGTACATCCTAATTTTGAATTCTAACTCAAATTGTAAGGTTTGTCACCTACATTTTTCGAAACATGACAAAATATGAGGTTTTACATTTAGCATTGAGATTACAACATTAATATCATGTTTTATTAATTTATGTTTGTAAATTAATAATGTTAAACATGATTTTAGGGACGTGACAACGAAAGAGTTTGATGAACTCACCCTTGATGGGATTGATAATACTTTGCTTCGGATATCAAAATCAACTTTGCTTCTTGTGGGATTGATAATACTATTAAGGAACCTAACACTGGGGATCCACCAATTGAGAAAAGAAAACTAAACACTGCCCTTTTCTTACTTAGGCTCTACATCCATAAAGATCTCAAGCATGAGTATTTGTTGAAGACGAACCCGCTTGAATTATGGAAAGCTCTTAAAGAGCATTATGATCAGCAAAAGTAACTCATTTGGCCTGAGGCTATGAGTGGAACTACTTACGTCTTCAGAATTTCAAAACTGTTGCAGACTACAATCATGTTGTTCATACCATTTGCTCCAAGTTGAAGTTTTGCGAAAAAGAACCAACGAAGGCAGAAAAGATAGAAATACTCTATCCACTATGCTTCTAGAGGACATGATACTGAGTCAACAGTATCGTACCAATAATTTCCAGTATTATTCTCGGCTTATTCATATATTGACTCAGGCAGAAAAACATCATGAGCTTCTCTTAAAGACTTCTCAACAGCGCCCTCCTAGCTCTGCCCCACTACCTAAGGTGCACTACAATGTCAAGGATAACGCTGAAAATAAAAAAGAGTTCAAGGGAAATTCTTTGAATAACCCTAAGAATTCAGTTGGAAAACGCAAACGCAACAACAGGCACAAATCCAATAATTGCAAGAAAGGAAAAGAAAAGGGTAAGGCATCACCACCTCGTGACAACAGCAACAAGCATTGCAACGGGTGTGGATCTGACTATCATGTCGTAAAAGATTGTCGTATCCCAAAGCACCTTGTTCTCTTGTATCAGAAATCCCTCAAGGAGCAAAAGTCTTCTGTGAAACCAATATATGAAGCACACTTCAATCTTACAAATGAAGCAAGACCTGAGATTTGTTCTCAGCAGGCTCTTATTGAACCACAAAATAACCTTGCTCTTCTCCCAGAGAATCCCGCTACACTTTCTGCAATGGACAACATGCTCATCGAGTACTGCTCAACGGACCCACTTGGAGATTTGTTGTAATCTCAGTGTGTTTCACCTAGTGATATCCTGAAATATGTCAAACAATAATTGTTGTAATAAGTAGAAAAGTACAAACTCCTTATGTTATCGGGTTGTAAGACTTGCTAGTCATTAGAGTATGTACTATTAAACCTTTGTAAATGTCATACTATGTATATGATGTTTTAATTATTGTATGTATACCTATATATTGAATAAATAATTCTCTACTAAGTAATTCTTCTTTCACTATGGATGTCTAAAGATGTCAATCTGGTAGGACAAGAATTATGTCTTGTGGATTGTGGTACCACAAACTCTATACTTAGGGAGATCAAATACTTTCAAACGCTCAAGAGGAGAGAAGACAGAATTTTGACCATCGCTGGACGCGATGCTGTAATAGTCGGGTCTAGACGAGCACCTATTACACTCCCGATGGGTACACAAATAACAATCGAAGATACCCTACTATATCCTAATTCAACCCATACCCTACTAAGTTATATAGATATCCGTCAAAATGGTTTCCACATTGAAACCCATATGCATAATCGAGAAGAATTTCTTCTTTTAACTAAACAAAACGGATATGGCAAACGCAGTTGTGAGAAAATTCCATCTCTCACATCCGGATTATACTATACATATATTAAGCCCATTTCACATGTTGCGTATAAAGTAATTTTTCAAAATATCGATGCATTCCACACTTGGCATGATTGACTTGGGCACCTCGGTATTGGGATAATGAGAAAAATTATTGGTGACTCTATTGGTCATAATTTGATCACCAAAAGATTTCCCAAATCCTTTGATTTTGTATGTACTGCATGTGCTACTGGGAAACTGATTTTGAGACCTTCTTATCTCAAAATCAAAGCCGAACCAATTAAATTCCTTGAACGCATTCAAGGAGATATTTGTGGCCCTATTGTGTCAACATATGGACCGTTCAGGTATTTCATGGTTTTAATTGACGCATCTACTAGATGGTCTCATGTGTGTCTCCTCTCGACACAAAAGAATGCCTTTGCTAAAATAATGTCTCAACCAATAAGGTTCAAGGCAAATTACCCTGAACATAGGATTCAATCACTGCCGAATTTAAATCTCATGCCTTCGATGATCATTGCATAGCATTAGGAATTCAAGTTCAGCATTCTGTTCCATATGTCCACACACAAAATGGTTTGGTTGAATCACTGATCAAAAGAATCGAGCTTATTACTTGACCATTATTGATGAATTGTAAATTGCCTTCGTCATGTTGGGGCCATGCAGTACTGCACATTGTTGACCTTGTCCAACTACGACCAACTGCATATCATGAAACTTCCCCAATGCAGTTAGTACGTGAAAATCTCCAAGTATTTCCAATTTGCATAAGTTTGGTTGTTCTGTATACATATCGATCTCACAGCCACAGCGTACCGCTATAGGTCCACACAGGAAAGTGGGGATCTATGTGGAATTTAAATCTCCGTCGATCATAAAGTACTTAGAACCCTTAACAGGTGATGTATTTACTGTTCGGTATGCTGACTCTATCTTTGATGAGGAACTTTTCTCGATGTTAAGGGAAGACTTCAAGTACCAGAAAGAATGTCAAGAAATTGATTGGGATGCCCAAGTTATTCCAGCCTCTGATCCACATACGACTGAAACTGAGCTTCAACTTCAGAAGATTATACATTTGCAAAGACTTGCAAATAACCTGCCAGATTCATTTACCAATTACAAAGATGTGACTAAATCTTTTATTCCCGCTCAGAATGCGCCAGAAAGAGTGGAGGTACCAAACAAAACCACTCAACTTCCACTCACTAAAAAGAGAGAAAGAAGTACGACCACTAAGCGAGATAGTATTGCTAATAAGCAAAGAAAGGTGGTAAATGCAAACTAACCTTTAGTTGGTTCACACCACATTGATACTATATATCAAGCAAATTGTGATAATCTGTAACCTAGCTCGGTGGTGCACAATGCTGAGACTAGGTATTCGGAGGACCTTAGACACATTGTTTCAGGAGATCACGATGAGTCTATAAGGGTTGATGAAATTGCCATCAACTACTCTAAAACTGGAGAATCTTTTGATAGAAAAGCTACAATTGTCGAGACTTACTTTTTTGTTGATTACCTCTAAGTTGATCCAGAACCTAGGTCTATAACAGAGTGCCAGAAACGCTCTGACTGGAACAATGGAAGGACACAATTGAAGCAGAATTAGCCTCGCTTTATAAAAGAGATATATTCTTGGTTGTTATGTCTACTCCTCGTGGTATCTTTCCCATGGGATACAAATGGGTTTTCATCCGCAAACGGAATGAAAACAATGAGGTAGTGAGATATAATGCAAGGCTAGTAGCACAAGGGTTTACACAAAGACCTGACGTTGATTTCAATGAAACTTATTCTCCGGTTATGAGTAGTATAACTTTCCGATACTTAATATCATTAGTAGTACAAAATCGTCTATCTATGCAATTGATAGACGTAGTGAAAGCACATCTATATGGGTCACTTGATTCTGATATTTATATGAAAGTTTCTGATGGAATTGACATCCCAAATCAAAAGGTAGACCGCATTATGTATTGTGTTAAGTTGCAGAAGTCACTTTATGGCTTAAAACAATCAGGCAGAATGTGGTACAACCGATTAAGTGAATTCCTTTCTCTAAAAGGATACACTAAAAGTGATGATTGCCCTTGTGTCTTCATTAAAAAATCTCTCATAGGATTTTGCATTATCTCCGTATATGTCGATGATCTAAACATCATTGGCAATACACAAGATATTAATCAAGCATGTCATAATTTAAAGACATAATTGAGATGATGGATTTGGGTCCAACCAAATTTTGCTTAGGTCTACAACTTGAGCATTTACCTTCTGAAATCCTTATGCACCAAGCTACATATACCTAGAAAATATTGAAAAAATTCAATATGGATAAGTCATATCCTTCCAAAACTCCTATGGTGCTTAAATCTTTACACGTAGAGAAAGATCCACTAAGACAAAAGGAAGATGGAGAGGATATTCTATGACCTGATTTTTCATATCTCAGTGCTATAGGCGCATTTATGTATCTTGCAAACAGTACTAGGCCTGATATTTCTTTCGCAATAAATTTACTAGCAAGATATAGCGCTACTCCTACCAAATGCCATTGGACTGGAGTTAAGAATGACTTCCAATATCTTAATGGAAAAAGAGATCTAAGACTTTTCTTTAAAAGGAACCAGTATCCGACTTTAATTGGGTATACTGATGCTGGCTATCTATCTAATCCCCACAATGTCAGATAACAAACAAGATTTGTATTTTTACAAGGTAGAACTGCTATTTCATGGAAGTCTTCTAAACAGACTCTAGTAGCCACATCCACCAACCATTTTGAAATAATTGCATTATATGAGGCATCACGTAAATGTGTATGGCTTCGCAAAATAATTAACCACATATTGACATCTTGTAATACTAGTGTGGGCACCCAAAAATCATACCGTCCAATGTAATTTGTGACTATCACATAATGTCGAATGAGTGGGATCCATACACGCATAAATAGCCACTCATATCTCAATGTGCCCATGATCACAAATTGACATCCTTCGATATAAAATCCATAATGCCGAATAATGAGCAAAGGAGATATTGCTGGGACTCCGCATGTCAGTCAACTTCAGCCTGAGACATGCCTGCCAAACCACACGAAGGCGGCGACCAGATGTGTAACACATCTCAGGAGACTTGACTCAAATTGCGAGAGCTCTACAACATCTCAATTGATCAAAATTCATACTCATGCTTAGCTAGTCCCCAGGAAAAGCGACTAGCCTTGCACTTTCATCGCAAGCAATCGATAACCATCACAAAAGCATAAACATGGATAACAGAACAGCAAGATACATATATTATAATGGGATTCAACAACCCATCATACAACACAAACTATAGCAGCGGAAGTTTCATAAATTCACATAAACAAAAGTAAAACCTGTGGTTTACCCACCATCCCACAAGGGCAACCAACCGGGGCAAGAGTCAAGCTAAAAAGACTACTCACCACCCTCACCGCCCTCGGTAGGGTAGTAAGAACAAGCAAGTTCTTCAACGTCCTCTTCCGAAATTGCAGACATCGGGTTAAGTACAAAATGTACTCGCAAGACTTACTCTTTCATATATATATATATATATATATATATATATATATATATATATATATATATATATATAGAACAAAGGAGTATGCAAGCTTCTACCTTAGAATATGGCATAAGGGTTCAAGTTTTGCATAACAGCCAATTTAGTTGAGCAAATAACAAGTTGCAAATATAGAGTTTCAAACTTAGCATAATCTGAAAACTAAACAAAAATAAGCACAACCCGTGCTCTCATCACTATCCATGTATAAGCACTACCTGTGCTCTCATCACCAACCATGGACTTCCATTGTCCAACTATGGCTTGCAAATATAACCATATCATATCCAAAACTACTCCAATCCATTTAACCCGGTTTGATGCTAACATAGTTGAGCTAACACCTCAAGCGGTCGTCCTGTAACCGTGGACACGGCTATTCGAATAGTTTTACTCTGATCAGAGGGGTACATCTTTACCCACACGAAATGAACAAGAATCAAATGCTTTCACCACCACACAGGTGTGACTCACAAGTGACACAAGCTCATAACATGTCCTTTCCTAGTCCCACCCTAATCACCTAAACTCCGCCTAGGCCCCCGACGACTTAGCCACGTGCGTGTGTGATGTGGCTAAGGCGGGCTCACCATCGTGGGAGAATCCCCCTTGCCAAAACCATCCCCAGCACTCACCCCTTGTCAAAACCAGGCACAACTGGGTTCTCCAAAGGAACAGCATCCTCACGATTGACCAGCGGAGCGTAGATGATTACAGTGCAACGTAGTACTAAGTCAAGCCGTCCCATACCGGCGTGTGGTAGTACGTAAGGTGCTTGAATAGAGGTCAACATGTTCGGTCCTTAACAACTCAGACGAGGCTACTTGCATCAGGGAAAACCACCATCCCTTCATCGCCCTATCACTCGTCCAAGTTAAACATATTTTCCATGTGAACCATTTAGTGTAAGTAGTCAAATTTTATGCCCATAAATCGCAAGTAATGGATAACTTCAATCGATAGCTCCACCCATCGATTTCTAACACTACTAAGTCTAAGCATGGCTAAACATCGGTAAAACCATAAAACATTCCCAAGTATTGCTGCCCAGAGGTTACAAGGATAAATGATAACAATAGAACAAGGAAGGAGATGCAGCAATTAGGTATAACCAATTCTACCCAATACCGATAAGTTTGTAATAAATCAACACATGCATATGTATAGTTTCGCAATCAAATCATTTTAGCAAAATAGGGATTCTATATGCTTAGATGCTTGCCTGTCTGCTGTGAGAAATCTCACTTAAATTCAGAATCTTGTTCCACGTACTCCGGAACGTCAGAATCTAAATAAAAAGAACGTACGATACAAATAAACATCCAAATAAGGCGGAAAATCCAAAATGCTCTAAAATGTATGAATTCCTCACAGTGGATTGGTCATATTCTAAAATAAATTTAGGTGAAGAAATTTCTATTTTAGCATTGCTATTTTGAAAGTGATGAATTTTACATGTTCAACAAAAAGAGAATTAGTTATTTGTTTAAACTTGTTCTAGGAGGTAGTTTTGTCAAATTCCTTTCATCCAGGTCAAATGGTACATATTTCTAAGGTGAACAGCAGTGGATTCATAATTTTAGGATTAACTATTAATTTTCTAGAAATTAAACAAGTCTTATGTGAAAAATAAGTGTTATTGTTTTACTTACAATTTTAGTACTTTTCCTATACAGAAAGTACCATATTTTATTTTACCAAATTAAAGTTCATACTTTACTGGTTCTATAGAAATTTGTTTCATTCCATTTGGAGTAAAAATGAGTCTTCTACAAATTTTACAAGTTCTAAGTTAACTATTTCATATTTGAAAATTAGAAAGATATATTCTACTGTGAGCAGAAGATTTTATTATACAATATTAAAGTTTACAATTTTATGGACCTACTGGAATTGGTTTCATCTCAAAAGGAGCTATATTTAATTTTATATGAATTTTATAAGTTTAGAACACTTTTTAGTTGAACAGATATAGATTTAACCATTTCCTTTAATGTTTTGCAAAATATAAATCATGGGGTCCACTGTCAGTCTCTGTTTATTTTGCAAAAAGGTCCCTAGGATTTCCAGGAATCAACCCGCACTCCAAAAACACGTGCTAATACATATACTGTTAAGAGTCCCTAAAGTTTCCTATATTTATAATTAGGTCCTGGTCCCATCTGTCATACACAGAATCTTTACAAATTAGACCTTAGCCTTTTTAAACTTTTGCTAAGCTTAGTCCTTAGGCTCTAATCACATTGGGTCCACATGTCATTGAGACAAATGAGTGAAGAGGAGGCAGCAACGGCTGGCTCAGGACGGGGGCGGCACAGGCGGGCCGGTGGATGGCGTCGGCGACGAACGGCGATGAGATGAATGAGGCGGCCAACAGAGAAAAGATGCGCAGCATCATTGCGCACCCGACGGTGGTCGGCTTGTCACTGGTGGTGGTGGAAATCGACGGCAGCAATGGTGTAAGCGGCGACGGCTTTCGGGTTGATGGTCACGTAGAGCTACGGCTCGATTCGAGCTAAACATATGCATGCAAGTGATACTATGGGATCCTTGGAACCTTACTTGATGTCTCCCATGCGCCGGCGAAGCTTGAATGGCGACCACGACGGAGTAGACGGCTCAACGGCGGCAATAATTTGCAGAGCAACGGCGACAGCGCTCTCCGGTCTTCGACCTGCTAAGAGAAGGAGGGGGATGGCTCAAGGATCACCTGGGGATGCTTCACGAGTGAGGAATCGGCTTGAAGCTCACCGGAGTGGATGGAATCGGAGATGGAGCTCGGCGGCCGGAGTTGAAGAAGACAACGGCGATCTCCCTCGTCGGTGCATGATTCTTGAGGATTCTTGAGGGGTTTTTCTGCGGAGCTCATGGGGAAGCTGATGGCGAGAGGAAACGGCTCGGGGTGGTCTCCTTCGTGCTATGCGGCAATGATGTCACTGGCGGCGGCCTTCGGTGCGTGCTCCCGAGCTTCGTGGGCGCGTCGGCGTTCCCGACGATTGACGGCACGATTGATGGCGAGGTCAGCAGGGATGAAAACGGCATTGCGAGTAGGTAGTGGAACGTGGATTAGGCGGGGATGAAGATGGCTCAACAACGATCGGTGGCGTTTTCTTCTCCATGGCCGACGACAGAGATGTGGGCGATGGAGAGGCTGAGGGCTTCCTCCCTCGGAGTATTTGGTATCTGGGCGGAGAGTGAGGAGAGGCGACGCGGCTGGGAGGAGATGAGGGTGAGCTTGGTGACGGCCACGTCTAGGCCACGCGTCGAACACCGGCGTCAATCTCCTTTCTTTCTCTGTCTCTCTCTCTGTTAGGGCGGTGGAAATTGTATGCACCGAGCTGGAGCAAGCACATGTGACTGTCTGGTGGGTCCATGGCGTGCCAGGCTAGGTAAGGAGGAGAGGGATGGGTAGAAGAATTGGTAGACACAGTGCTAGGCAAGTAATGAGGTTATTCTCTTTTTAAATTTTCCTTCTCCTTCTTAATAAATCCACAACTCAATTTCTGTTCAAGATAAAATAATGTAGATTTTTATGGTGGCAAATAAAAATACCTAGGTTCCATTTTCTTTGGTTTCACACAAAAATATTTTATATTTTAATATCAGTGAAAAAGAGAAAATCAGTTTAGTCGAAATTGGTTTCAATTTTAAAAATGTCCAAACCTACAAAATAAATTCTGGAAAAATTATTTTAATTCCTGATAAATAGTATAGTATTTGAATAAATTATAAACCCTATACATTGTTATGTGATAAAATACACATATAGGATGTATGTTCGTTTTGCCGATTAGGGTTTTGAATTAAACTATAGTTTAACTGCTTTGACCTAATTATTTGGGGTATCAAATGTACATATTAAATTATATCAAAATTATAGTGAGAGATATATATTAAATAGTATCTACATGAATTTCCCTATGATTTTATATTGCACCAATTATTTTTAAATATTCACTAAGCTTGTCTTTACTTATATGCTTCACATTATAAAATATAATTAAGTGCTGTAAAATTATATTTAGGTAATTCTTGACCTAATATGATGTTGTTGAGCATGATTTACTTTTAGTTACTCAACTTCATATATTTCATATATATATATCCTTGTAAACATACATTAGGTATTTGCTTCAGGTTTTTAAATTAACTCTCATGAGTCCTAATATGAAATGCTAGGAAAAACCATAAACAAGAGAAAGGACTCAAATCTCAACAATGCATCATGCAATTAAATGCACTCTATGTTTTAATTTCTTTCTTGAAACTATCAAGTTAAAGGTTTTTAAATAATCACGGATTTGTATATCAAGACTAGTATTATTATACTCACCTAGGGTTTTCGTTGGAAAATTTTAGTGTCTGTACTTCACAAAAATCATTTTCATATTTTAGATGCAAAAATAGAAATTTAAAATTTTGGGTATGTTACAACTAGTTCATTAGAATCACCTACCATTATCTATGAAGATAATGCCGCTTGTGTTGTTCAGATGGAAACTGGTTATATCAAGAGCAACATCACTAAACATATTGCTCCTAAATTGTTTTATCCTTATGAGCTTCAGCAAAATGGAGAGATAAACATCTTGCAAACTAAATCATGTAATAATCTTGCTGATTTATTCACAAAATCTCTACAATACTCCACATTCTTTAAATGTGTCGATGGAATTGGTATGAAACGACTTAAAAATTTGTAGGATTCAGGGGGAGTATCTCTCTCTGAAAAATAACCTATATTCATTATATTAAACTCTTTTCTTTGTATGAGTTTTGTCATTTAGGTTTTCTCTTTCAAAGTTTTTAATAAGGTAATATCAACATAAGCTATATGTCTTATCATTTTACTCTTCCCCACTAGGGTTTTTAATAAATGATAACTATAGACATCCTATTATTTTAGACCATACTATAAGCTTTACTCATAAAAGTCTAAAAATACCTGATAATGTATCACAGTTCTTCTCCTTATTTTTTCCCATTGGGTTTTGAGTTGTTTGCCTGATACACCAACTATACTAATTATTATTTATAAGATTATCTTTATAGATATCTGGAACAATAAAATAGCAATGATCAAAGGGATTCAAAGGGGAAGTGTTAAGAAACATAGGGTGATCGCATCAACCCGAAGAAATAGGCATGACGGTTGCCGTGTTTTCCTGCTCTCATGGACAGAGAAGGAATTGCGACGATTGGTCGCGTCCCTTCCCTTCTCTCGGCACTCCTCGACAACCGGTGCGATGGTTCCCAACCATCGTGCCCCTACAGTTCCCACCATATCCCCATGTATAAATTAAACCTAATAATCAATAAGAACTCACTCCTCTTGCTCAATTCTCTCTCGCTCCCGCTTTGTATTCTAACAGGAAGAATAAGGGTGAGCAAATTTCCCTGCTGAGGCCAGGAGCAAGGGAATTCTCATATGCGGGTGAGCGAGGGTGGGGCCCCACAAATTTCTAAGGGCACGGGCGAGGATCATATGTCACCCGTGGGTGACCAAGGGCCCCAAGGCAATTATGTCTCTAAAAGTAGCCTATTCCAACAATATAAGCTTAGTTAGCTCAATAAGTAGCCCATGTAAAAACTAAACCTTAATTCCCAATCCCTTCATCCCCTCTCCCACTTTCCCTTACCCATCACCTCACAGCCGCTGCTGGCACGAGGTAGCAAGAAGATCATTGCACCACCTTCTCCCGCATCTAGGTGTGGTGGGACCCAGGCCGGGTGGCCGGGTCCCGAAGGGGCCAGAGGCAAGGATGGATTTCAACCCTCTCTTTACTTCAGGGCCAGGTGAGCCCACAGGGGAGCGGAGGCGAGGCCGTTCTAGCCCATAGTAAAAAAACCAAACCGAACCGATGGTTGAACCAGAACTAGCACTTTCATTAGGTCAGTTTGCTTCAAAGATTGCACATTTTGCTTCAAAGACCGCACATGTAATTAGACTGGCGCGAACCGACAGTTTTAGAGAAAAACCGGCAAAGCGAGGTCTTTTGCATCTACGGTTCAGCAAGCAGATGGGCCAGCCAAGAAGGCTCGGTTTGCTTGGGAGGCTCAATTATGTATTTTATCCATACAAATGAGAAAAAAGGGTGGGCGAGCCAAAGAGGGGGATCAAATCCAGAGTCCACCAGGCTAGCTTTGACACCTTGCTTTTATAGAATTATGTGTTCAGCAATCAAACCAGTCGAACCTGCGGTCCAATCGTTGAGCCAGTGAACCAGGGGCTCGAGCGGTTCTGTAGCTAGTCCCGTTTTTTTTACTATGTTCCAGCCTGACCCACACAAGGTACCATCCCTACTCCCAAACCACCCAATCCACGTATGGTTTAAAACCAAACCAGGCTGTAAATTAGAGGTGGGCATTTGGTCAGACCGAAAAATTCAGTCTCGGTCTTCAGTCTTTTTGAAAATTGTGGTCATCTAAAACTAAAGACCGATCGGTCTTGAAAAATAAAGACTGAGAAATTCGGCCTCGGTTAATGCGGTCTCGATCGAAATTTAAGGTCAAAAATAATCAAACCAAGTCCTAATAAGTTCAGATAAAAAATATATGCATATAAAAAATTACAAATATGACTCTTTTCACTATCATGGGCCATATATCAAAGCATATTGAAAGTCAAAATTGGATCAAAATTCGGTTTAATTAGATTGTTGGACCTTAATGGACCTATTGGACCAAAATTCGGTTCGGTCTTTTTCTGCTCACCCATAGCTGTAATCCCAATATTCATTTGGAAATAGCTGTAATCCCTGGTTGCCTACATGATGCTCTTACGTACATCCTAACAACCGGGGAGCAGCAATACCACGAGCACCACTTGCATCGGGGCAGCAAACAGTAATTCTGCCATATAATGTACCAACTTGAATTCGGTTTACTCATTTATCGTGTGACATATTCATTTGGGAGGGATTAACTCAATCCACGCATGGTTCAGGTTATACATGTCATGTCTGGAGCTTCCCAAACAAGCCTTAGACAATCAGCGAATATGCAAAGAAATAGTTTGTGAGTTGTAACAGTAGTCAACCAATGTTTGGGCTCTAGTTTGTAAACGTGAGCCACAAAAACCAAACCGAACCGATGGTTGAACCAGAACTAGCACTTTCATTAGGTCAGTTTGCTTCAAAGATTGCACATTTTGCTTCAAAGACCGCACATGTAATTAGACTGGCGCGAACCGACAGTTTTAGAGAAAAACCGGCAAAGCGAGGTCTTTTGCATCTACGGTTCAGCAAGCAGATGGGCCAGCCAAGAAGGCTCGGTTTGCTTGGGAGGCTCAATTATGTATTTTATCCATACAAATGAGAAAAAAGGGTGGGCGAGCCAAAGAGGGGGATCAAATCCAGAGTCCACCAGGCTAGCTTTGACACCTTGCTTTTATAGAATTATGTGTTCAGCAATCAAACCAGTCGAACCAGCGATCCAATCGTTGAGCCAGTGAACAGGGGCTCGAGCGGTTCGATAGCTACTTCAGTTTTTTTTACTATGTTCCAGCCTGACCCACACAAGCTGTCATCCCTACTCCCAAACCACCCAATCCACATATGATTTAAAACCAAACCAAGCTGTAAATTAGAGGTGGGCGTTTGGTCAGACCAAAATATTCAGTCTCGGTCTTTGGTCTTTTCGAAAATTTTGGTCATCTAAAACTAAAACTAAAGACTGATCAGTCTTGCAAAAAAGACCGAGAAATTCAGTCTCGGTTAATGTGGTCTCGACCGAAATTTAAGAAGGTCAAAAATAAGTCCCTAATAAGTTCAGATAAAAAAATATATCTCTACTACTTAAAAAGCCCAAAACATTTTCGTCATCCGTAATTAACTAGAAAAATAGCAAAAAAAACAAAAAAGGTCGTCCGTAAAAAAAGGTAAAAAAAAGGAGAGAGAAAGCTCGGGTTCTAGATCGATTCCGTGTCGAATTCAAAGGGATAAGACCCGATTCTTGGAAAAAACGGAAGAGGAGAATAAGAGGAATATTTCCCCTCAACTAATTTTGGAAAAGATCGAAAGAGGCGGCCGGATTTGGAGAGGAAAGGGACGCCGAGTCGGGCACCGTCTCCGGTTGGAGGTTGAAGAAGGCACTGTAGCGAAGGAGGAAAAGTAGACTTCTGCTGCGATTTCTTTTCCTTGGCCCGATTGAAGGAAGGACGCAAACTGGACTTTGGAAAGGACGCGGGCCGGAGAGAGACAAAGGGAAAAAGGCCGGTTTGCGAAGGGATGTAATCTAGACTTTTTCCGGAGAGAAGAAAGGTTGGGCTTGGTTCAGCCCAGATCTTGCAAGGAGAATTAAATTACTTTTTCAATCTCTCTCTCTATCTCTATTATTTAAAAAGACAAAAATGTTTTCTATATAGTGGGCTTCTATTTTGTTTAAAAGGTATAAACTATTTATCGGCTATATAACACGAGGTTTTTTTGTTACCTATAACAACGCACGGGCATTTTTGCTAGTACATATAAAAAATTACAAATGGACTCTCCTCACTATCTTGGGCCATATATCAAAGCATGTTGAAAGCCAAAATTGGATCAAAATTCGGTTTAACTAGATTGTTGGACCTTAATGAACCTATTGAACCAAAATTCGGTTTTGGTCTTTTTCTGCTCACCTCTAGCTGTAATCCCAATATTCATTTGGAAGTAGCTGTAATCCCTAGTTGCCTACATATTGTTCTTACGTACATCCTAACCGGGGGATCAGAAATACCACGAGCACCACTTGCATCGGGACAGCAAACAGTAATTCTACCATATAATGTACCAACTCGAATTCGGTTTACTCATTTATCGCGTGACATATTCATTTGGGAGGGATTAACTCAATCCACGCATGGTTCAGGTTGTACATGTCATGTCTGGAGCTTCCCAAAATCGGGGCAGCAAACAGTAATTCTACCATATAATGTACCAACTCAAATTCGGTTTACTCATTCATCGTGACATATTCATTTGGGAGGGATTAACTCAATCCAAGCATGGTTCAGGTTATACATGTCATATCTGGAGCTTCCCAAACAAGCCCTAGAGAATCAGCGAATATGCAAAGAAATAGTTTGTGAGTTGTAACAGTAGTCAACCAATGTTTGGGCTAGTTTGTACACGTGAGCCACATGGATGGAACTTCGGGAACACTTGCAGATTCAACCTTGAACCAAGCTGACGACAATCTCGAGGATCCTGGCATAATCATCGCAAAAGTGTCCTTCAACGACGAATTGTTTTTCAACCACAATATGCTGAGAATCACCCTGCAACACATGATCATACACCGTTGTAAGTCATCCACTAACCCCGGTTCTTGCAAAATATGATTTGATTTCCAAAGGAAATGAGATCAGCATGATTTGGAATTCTAAACCATCGCAAGCTGTCCTTGCAAAACTGGCTCAGATCATACCCTAGCAGGGCCATGTGTGCAACATCACCCCTAAATGGAAGGTACATCGACTGCTTACCACTTCTTTCGATATACCAGCCTTGCGTACGTTGATGTTATCTCCACAGACTAAAACATCGCCCATTAATTCAACCTGCAAGAATTTTCTTATGCCTTAGTACTGGAATTTGAATAGCTTTAGAATACATCGGAAGAGAAGTATTGTTAATCAACCTTGGCATTCAAACTCTTAACATCTGCCAGTTTTATTTCTAACCCAAATGCACTCATAAAATCTAACCATTTCTGGATGAGTGAGGGTCACAAGGCTTTTGTTAATATCAACTATTAACATGCCAGTGCATTGCAACGGGCAAAAATGACTGGTGTATCGAGTATAAAGCACAGAATCCTTTTTGAGGGGAGGTGGTGGTTGCATGCTATGCATGATGCAAGGGAGAGGAGCAGACTGATGGCTCCCCATTAGTAAGATATATTTAGATCCCTATGTTACATATGTAAGAGAGAATAGCAACAGTAACATAAATCATCAGAGGACACAATACCTGGACACCAGCAGTTTTCAGGGCTTCCTCAATATCGGCCAAACTTCGATCACAGAGCACGAGCGACTTGCGTGATGGTGAGGGCAAGGGGTTCTCGTCTGCAAGTCCAACCTCTGCAAACACCCATGCAGTCTTTTCCTCACCCGACAACTGCAAACAGTGCCAGTGTTAATGTTTTCTTACTCTAATTCATAGTAAAGTAAATGCATAATGTAGTGTTGAAAGAATAACAAACATAAGCCATATGGACAGAAGAAATAATCAAACCACTAAAACCACTGGTGGTCAGTACCCCCTTCCCTTCCTAGTTAGTAGGGACTAGGGAGTTCTTGAATTAGTACAGCAGCATGATACTATGTTTTGAATTAGGTAGCAGTAGGCTGCAGTGGAAGCAGCACTTAGTAGTAGGCAAATAGCATCAAGTAATAAGTAGGAGCAGCAATGCAGATATAGCTTTGGTACTTAACTGTATCAGCAGTTGTACTAATTTAGGTAGAATGTCTCAACGCACACACTTGCAGGTAATATGGCAGACAAACAAGCCAACGAAGAGGGCAACAACCAGCATCACTGGATGGAAGATTTTAGCTGGACTTAGTGCCAAGGATCTAACACTTCCGTGTTAAGGAAGTGCATATTCTTGGGTTCACGTAATGTATCACACTTAAAAATTCATGCTCGAGGACGGTACCTGATGTCTTAGATGAAAATTTAATGAGATTGGCAGCCACTGTGTGGTGCAGCTGATCTCAGATAATGCAGCAAACTACAAGGCAGCTGCCAGAGTTCTAATGGAGAAATTACCTACCTTGCATTGAATCCCTTGTGCTGCCCACTGTTAATCTTAGGATGCATTCTAGTTCCAGGAGGGTGACCTTATTCATCTAGACATGGAAAGCTACTTGAGGCAATGAGGGAGAAGATAAGGAGGCCTGCAGCTACTCAAACAATTGCAAAGCTAGTGCTGAAATTCTGATGACTAGTCGTTCCTATACTATATGACTCGATAGCACTGGCAACAGCACAAACCGCCAAGACAACCTATGCGCCTGCTAGGAAAGGTCTCCACTACCTAGAGCCCTCGGTGACACCAAATGTCCAAATCTATAACATCACATAATGTCCACATCAACAAGATTTAGGTACAGTTACAATAAATTGACGTTTATAGAAGATAATCCATACCTCCTCATATAAAAGGTTGCCAAGTATCTCCTCCTCCACTGAAAATTGTCAAAATAGACCACATTATAATCAAAATGTTCAGAGGTAGGGAACATTTTTTTATTGTTTCATTATGCTACCTGTGGAAACATCATCTTCCCCTGCCTCACTCCCTTCCATGATATTTATGTCTATCTTGTCATAACATCTATAAGCATATGACATAGGCAAATTTGTTTAGAAGATTATAATATCCAATCATTCACAAACACTCGGTGTAAGTAAGGAAATGTAATCATCCCAGACTGGATACTCCCTCCGGTCACCAGTAAGTGATGCTTGAGGCATCGACACTGTCTCTAAACACACAAATTTTACTTAGTACCTTTTGTTATAAAATATTTATAAAAAATAGCAAATGTATACTTTTCTGAAACTACATTTCAAGACAAATCAACTTTTATCATTTCAAATATCCGAACGTTAACATATAAAAAGTAATTTGTAACCCAAAACAGTCACTTATTTGTGACTAGAGGGAGTACAGTTTCACCCAAGATTTAAAACCCTGTGCAGAATGAAAATTTATTAATTAAACTTACTCTGAAGCCTCAAACTGTCTCCATGCACTAGAAAACCTACAAAGATAATAATTTCATAAAATATAGTATATTAAAGTACGAAACAGTATATGATGAGAAATGATGAAAAGACTTACTCGGAATCAGTGCTACAGTTGTTCACAAAGAATCGCATAAACTGGGCAATGAATTTTCCAAGGCGCTCTGCAAGGATCAAGTCCACAATAGTGATATCCCGGATTCGCTGAATCAAATTGGCCCCCTACAAAAAGTTTAATTACAAAACCATTTAGTTACTTAACATAAGTGTGGTTACAGTCATGCCATAATTTCTGAAAAACTAAAAGCAAAAAAAAATAACCTTTGTATAATTAAGCACATGCTCAATGGAATGTCGTGCGAATTGCAATAAGAACCAGTAGCTGTGCTGCCATTTATCAGCTGTAGTCCAATTCTTGTGCATGTAGACTGTTCTTAAAGGATTGAACTCCCTTGCATTAAACCTCCAATCAAGCAAATCAGTTCTCACATCAAATTGAGCAAAAGCAGGTGCAGTGGGACCCATTCCAAGACGTAATGAGTCAGCCACTCTGTAAATTTGGCAGATAAATGTTGATCGTACAAGGGGAGCTTTCAAAGCAAAATGATTGCGCATAAGCTTCAAAAAGTTTTTCCACTTCACTGGTTCACTACGAGGATCTGGCAGGCCCATAGCATCAATCTGGAACTCATCAAAGTAGGGTGGATAGCCATTCACTCCCTTAAAACACTTCTTAAGTACTTTTTCGATGAATCGATTTAAATCAAGGAACGCAAGTTCCTTGGTTAAATCATACTCAGCTTCCTTGTCAATTATGAACTCCTTACCATGATTCCTCATCTCCATGACAGATTCGTCCCAATCTCCACCCCAACATTTACCAGCCTCAAACTTGTCAAGAATATAGTCAAGGATTCTTGAGGCCATCTTCCGTCCAACATAAGTGGTAGACTCTACCGTCATACCAAAGAACTTATACTCTTCAAGCATCTTATTTTCAGCAGCAAAGTCCTCAAAACATTCAGTGCTGCATATTTAAAAAACTAATTCATCACGCCAATTCAATAAAGTTCGCATTTCTCCAATAGATAAAAAGGAGCTAACCATTTTGGTTCTGGCAAATCAAGAATTTCTAGGTTAGCTCCTTCAAGTACAGCCATCCGGTCCAGTTCAAGAGTTCTGTCAAGTCCTTGAGCCACCAAATAAGATGCAACTGCTGTTCTTAAAGCTTTGTGAACCCTAAAAAAAAAAGAACAATGACATAACTTTCAGTGAAAATTAACATAAGATATTTAACTAATGAAGAACAGCATCTTAAGGCTAGTTAGTCTGAACCTGGAGTGGTGATCCTGAATGGCTATTGCCATGCGTTTGTTGTGTTGTTTGATAAAAGCATATGGAAGTTGCATGTCAGTTATCCGAAGATGGACCATTAGTTTAACCAACCCTTCAAAATAGGGCACTGTCGAGCTGCCAGTTTTGAAACTGAGGAAACTCCAAATCAGACAAAATATAGGAAAATAACCATAAATGGAACTATAGTGAGAGACTTACTTGAAAAGGAAATCGAGAAAATCATCACCAATGGCATCAAGATCATACTTTCTTCCTAAAGAACTTGCTGCGCTTTCACTGTCAGCATCAGGGTCTTCCTGCTTAGTTTGATTTGGAGGATCCGGCACATGAAATTCTTCCTTTCCCTCCATTGCACTTTCATAACTTGAATTTCCCGTTTTATTTTTCTGTCCTTTCCGTCCAGTAGTTTCATCATCACGAGATCCTTCCAATTCTGCAGCCAACTTTGTTATCCTTCCTTCATACCATCTTTTGGCCTATTAATTCAAATTGTGATCAGATAATAAAAACAAAACAATATGCTGAGTTGACCAAAACCAAATTCATTTTAATTGGTGGTTCCCTTTTCTTCTAAATGTCAGCACAGTCCATATATGTTTCATGAACAAAATTAACTATGCAGACTTTGCATTCCTAATGCAGTAATTGCAGTATGCTAATTCTCCTAACATGCTATGTTTGGTTGTAAGATAAAAATTTTAAGAAAAAGTAGACTTACATCCAAGTAATTTGGTTGCGTTGGTGTGAGGGTAAAACGGCTAGTCAAATAGAAACCATCTCCATCCAGCTGTCAATTGGAAACAAAGAAAATCAAAATTTATCATAATCCCACACTCAGTAAATAAGGAAAGAGCATGTCATCATACAGTTTCCAAGGTTTTCCACATTGTTTGAGGAAGACTGGCCAGAACATCTTGGTCCGTTTCAAGTGTTAGCAGCATTTTATCATACTGTAGCAACAGGACAAACAGCATTAAAATACAAAAAATGAGATAAAAAAACACTGCTGGGATTTCAATAAATATTACAAGGTGTAGATTTACATTATATATAACTTGATAATGCCCGTTCCTGTATAAGACAGCCAGTTTTCCGTCTGGAACTTCATTGCGCAAACAACTCAACCTGGAAAAAGAGTTAAAATGTATTGACTAATACAATTTCTGGATATGGATCGTGGATTTAACAGGTTGATTTGTGAATGACACGTACCCGTACTCCGTAAACTGCGTAGGCGTGGTATCCAAGAAGCTCTTCATCAGTACTCCTATAGATAAACGAAATGAAGGAATGATGCACGGACTTTGATATGTGAAATAAATTGAGAGTGAAAATGCTCACGTTGTGCTGCTGCATCACCCTCTGCAGATGCTAAGTTACTAATTTTGGTGACCAGCTCACTACGAGTGTTGCGTCCAACTGCATCATGTGTTGCAGCGTCCTCAGGATTGACAATCCAACCATGTACTATGGGAATTCCAATGAGTGCAAAGAATGTTCGTCCACCACACAATTTAAATTCTCTAGGGCTGCAAATGCACACAGAACATGGTAAATTAAAACAATTACACACAGGAGACACAATATAGTGACTACAAATTAAGTTTAAAACTCCGAACCTATAAAAAGCTGGATCAAGTGGCCGAAGGCCAGCTGGGAGAGATTTTATGAGTTGGAGTCCTTGTTTCCTCTCTGCTGTAAGGAAATTAACAAATTCCTGTGTATCTGCACGTTTTGTTAAATTTGATGTTGACTCAAGGAAGTACCTCGAGATGAAATTGCGTAATTCCCCCTCTGACAGATTTTGGCAATCCAATGAGCCGGAAGTAAACATCCTGCCGACTTTGGGATGGTAGAGAAGGAAATAGTTACAGATGGCCATGAAGGCACAATTGCAAGGCTCTGTTTGCGAAACAGATTTACAGAGGTTTTGAGAACACACAACGTCCCTAGCCTGGCCTTCGAACTCGGCCTTCGCTACCTTGTACGGTCGATCCATGGATTGGAGAGGATTAATTAGGCAGTGGCTAGGGTTTTGTGGGTTTTGGGCAGTGGCTTGGGTTTTGTGGGTTTCGGCGGCGGCGGCTAGGGTTTAGTGGAGTCTTGGGATGGTAGCTAGGATGGCTGGACCATGGTCATCCGGATCGCAGATCGATGCAGCGCGACCCTGTAATGATCGTCACGGAACGCCGGCCACGCTCCCGGTGCGCCGACGGGTCGCGCGAGTCTCAAGACTCCAGGAGAAAGGGACGAGGGGATACTGGAGTGTGGAGACGAAGGGGAGGGGGGATTTTCTCTTTAGAGAGAGAGAGGAGAAGAGGGGGAATGTTGGGAACGTGATGTAGAACTGTAGGTACGGGCTGGGCTGGGTTGGGGGCGTTGGGCTGGGCTGGATGGCCCACCACATCCATCCTTTAACCGCAATGTCATATATGAAGTTGTAGAATTAAGAGATCGGCTGAAGCAGGTGAATATAGACAATAGATAAAATAGGAATTGTTTGTTGCTGATATGCCGTAAAGATAATCATAGAGATGATTGTATCACATACTATATTTATATTTTTATTATACATTGTTCCTTGAAATAGATAATTTATTATTGATCAATGAATATATAATTCGTTCATGAGACTATTTATGTTGTATGTTACTATTTCTAAAGGATTCTGTTGATGCAAAAAACACACACTGGCCTGGGAGATCTGCTTAGCTCCAGTGCAGGTCCAAATCTTGATGAGATGCAGACGTGCCAGTTAGTTTGATCCTGCAACTGACAAGATATACAAATAGCAGATCAAAGAACCGATCGGCCAACATAGCCGATGTAGTAATTCCAGTCAATCCTGATGACAGCATATACAAACGACAGATAAAACAATCGATCGGCCAACATAGCCGATGTAGTACTTCCAGCCGATCCTGATAACAGCCGATAGCGATAGGGTTTTGAGCTATCGGCTATGTGTTCAATGTAGATTCTGACACTTGATGTAAATAATGACAAAGAGACAATCGGCTGATGATAATATGCATTAGATCGGCAATGACTTGATAAAGTGAAACGAAAGTTAGACATACTCGATCGGCTGTAGATATCAATGATACATAATCTAAATCTCAAAATATATTAAAACCAAGTGATTGGGATAGATCGGACAGGGCACCGAGACAGTATAAATCACTTATGTCTAAAAACATCTCAAGAGAGAGATTATATATATTCATAGCATAGCCGATGAAGTGAATCTAATATAGATCCAATGCCATAAAATCCGCAAGATTAGATTAAACAGTGAAACCTTTGTTGTTATCGGCTAAATTCAACTTATATGCAATCCTTATAAGCCGATGCAACGTCCAGATAACTCATCGGCTGAAACCCCGATGAAACCCTTATCGGCAATCAAAAAGCAGGCTAGAGATTCATGATTCTAAGCACGACTTAGTGGGTCAAACTCAACTGATGCAGCACTAAGTATGTAAAGAAACACAGTATCTAGATGATCAAGCCCTTGACTGATTTTCAGGGTGGTAGATGCCTAAGCTAATCTAATCTAGCAAGACGATTTAGTCGATACCGGCAGAAACCCTAAAACGAGAAGCAGCCGATAAAACTAAATCGAGATGCTAATACTAGATTAACAGAAGACATATGATAAATAGCCAGGCAAATATATTATCCAAACCAGAGCAATCCAAGAGGTCAAATGTACTGATGCAGCCTTGAACGACGCCGACGTAGATGATACAATTGCCTGAACCGACGGAACATTGGACTTACCCCTTCGCCGGAGATCGACAGCCGATGCAACCCCACGTAAGGTGCCAAATTCCGCCGGTTGATAAATAAACCGTAACAGAGTAAAAGGTGGCGATGCACCGAATTGTATTGATTGAGAGTTTATTCATTACAATAACCCCGGGTGTACATATTTATACCCATGGGGAGATACTAGTCCTTGTAGGACAAGAAAGAAACTTTCCTAAAGATAAAAGAAAAACATAAAGTCCTTAAGGGACACTAAACATACTTTCCCAAAGATAAAAGGAAACTAACAAATATCCTAATTAATAGATACAATTGCCTTCTTCGGACTCAATCCGTACGTGGCAATCCTCATGAAGCACACCAACCGAACCCGACAATGATTCTGCCATCTCCTCATCGGAATCGGCTATATCGGCTATCCTTGTCCGATTCTGTTTCAGCCGATGCACACCGTAGCCGATTTGGCTTGCAGCCGATTCATACTCTGTTTCTGTAATCGCTTATCTCCTCCAATCGGCTTCGGCTTTAACTCTGAATCCAATGCATGATTTACCAAATTTCGTTGTTAACAGATTCCTGATCAAATATCATATATGGAACAAATATGGTTCAATGATCAGCACATTCATTGATTGATGATCATGTCTCATGGATCATGGTATGGAGATATCAAATTAATAATGTTGACACATGTTGAAGAACATATTGTTGGATACACCTAACATGAGACACTGCAAGAGCTATATGTGATGTGTCATCAGTGGTCTCATATTAGTGTTGGTGTAGAATCCTTAGACTTGAGATTATCATGGTTCCCAACATGTGTAGTAGCTTACTTAGGGGTTGCCAAACACTACTCCGTAACTGGGTAGTTATAAAAGTAGTCTTCGAGCATGCTATGAAACATGTAGTAGGATATGAATAATCAATATGGGATTTGCCCCTCCCTTGAAGAGATATCTTTGGGTCCCTCGATGTTATAGATTATGAAAGTGCATGGTCATGCCAAAAGTGATTAAGTAGTCAATCGCAGGTTAAATAATTTATTACAGGATCGAGTGAATGATTGAGCTATTAAAGGATGGCACATATCTAGTCTTGAGCTTAATCGATATCGTGAGGCAAAGGAGTTTATACAAGTATACACTAGAGATTCAGTCAATATGATCTTTATGTATACCCGGTGGGTCAACATGTTCTGTTAGGGGCCGCTGTTGACATGTAGATCGAAAAAGAGTTTTCGGGTTGCAGCAGAGTGTACATGAACCTACAGGGTCGCACACTTAACGGGCGGACACCTGGTCATTCCCCCATTAAATGCCGAAGACTTCCGGCCTCCAGGGGAAAGGGCGGCGCAGCACCGAAATGACCAAAGGAGAAAGAGGCTGGTCAAACCCTAAGGACGGGCAAAAGGCCCGCATTAAATGTGATGGGACGGGGCATGCGCCGGGCATGCCCTACACCAGTAGGCATGTGCGCATAGCGCACGCCGTCACATTCGCCATCACATCTCTCATGTCAACCCACGTAGCCCTCTGGCACGCTCACCTACCGCATTGAATGCGGTGGGTGGGCACCGACGACAGCCACCCAGCGGACACATGTGGGGCTGATCGTGGGAGGGGGGCTCAGGGCAGCTCGACCCCCTACGCAGGAGGAGGGCTCGGGTAGCCCGACCCCATGCGGGGAGGAGGGCTCGAGTAGCCCGACCTCCCGCGCGGGAGGCAGCTGCCGTTCCATACATGGCCCGACCCCCTTCGGGGCGCGTCACGTCTACTTGGGACGGCTTCCTCTCTTTACTCGTGATACCCTCGGGCCCATATCACCGACAATATATATACACACACACATGTATATATATGTGTGTGTCTTTATGTATATATATATAAAGACATATATATAAGTAAATGCATACACATAAGAGTAATATATATTTATATAGCATCACGTATATATAATTGCTGGTATATATTACTTATGTACAATGAGAATTTACTTATAAACATGTACAATCGTTGTTAATTTTTAATGTTCCATTATATATTACAAACTAAGACAATTCATCTCGAGAAATGGGTCTTCCATTGTCGTGGAATTCTTCCGCCGGATTAACAATTTCATCCATAACAAATCTCATGAGTGGTTCTTGAATAGCCTTGATGTAATCCTCATGGGGGAGTTGATCTTTCATCCATATAATCTATCGTTTTCAAAAAATGAGATATGAATATATTAAATCAATGAAAAGAGTGTAAATAATGTACGTGCAGGTGTTTACGTATATCGATATCCTTATCATTGTTAATGATGTGTGCCATGCGGTGAATAAATTCACAAACATAGTAGTCGCACAAGTTGGTCCCCTGTTCCTGTCGTAAACACTAAACGAGAAACGAATTTATGAAATATTTCTAATATCGAATAAATGAGATTTATAATTTTGGACCATGTACGTACCGGAAAGTTCATCCGCATTGACAATTCTTCCTTGAATTCCCCGCGGACATTTACACGGAATTTTGCCCACACCCTACATTTGCAAACGAATTCCACATAATAGCGATAGTAGCAATCATAACGAGAGTACTAGCGGATCACATTACCTGTTAATCATGTCAATGATATCGTCGAAAACATCCCTATCTTTGCACATAGAGTCCATGACAATAATCTGGCCTGTGGTAATCTCTATGACAAAGAGAACCCAGTGGAATTTGCAGAATTCGTGAAATATAATATACATATTAATTTATAAAAATGAGAAGGAAGTTGCTACAATAACGGGTAAAAACTCACTTTGTGTTGTATGGCAATAGTATGTACTCCTTGAAATGTTGTTGCACCAGGAATTTGTAAATGTTATTCTCGGTTTTCACTGGCCAGCATTCTAAGGTCTTCTCGTTGATTACGTACGGGTCCATGAAACAGCACTTGAAGTATCCTTCTTTCCAGCATTTTTGAATTTCCATTCTACGGTGAATAAAGACATTAAATTTTTTATGTCACATACGAGGGGCAAATGAATGACATTAAATTAAATGACACTTACAGAACCCAGCAACTCATAAGAGAGACGTCAAGGGCGTCTTGATGGTATACATCATGGCAATCGTCCCAGCGTATCCACATATCGTATATTCCACGGAAGAAATGTTCATTTCTAACCCTTGTCGCGAACATCATCCTACCCTTAGTTGATTGATCCATGTACCATTCATGGAATCGGTACATCTGTGTAGAGAGCTTGGAGACCAACTCTGGTTTGACAAGTGGTTTGCCGAGTATGTACTTGTGTTTAAGTTCTGCGCTCTCTATAGGGACCTTCCCAAGCAGTTGCTCCTTGCTCAAAATTGTATCAGCCATAAATTGTTGTAAACTAAAGTCGTAGTCCGATGGCATCTGCTCAACCATTTGTTTCTTTTGTGTTTCGAGCTGAAGGACAGACTTTGCCTTTGTCTTTCTTTTTCCAAAGGACTTTTGAACTCAGCGGGTGTAGTCTGATACTACGGTCTTTTTCGTAGGTTCGCTCATTTTCTGAAAGAAGGCCTTAGTCATCGGGTCTATCGGAATCTTTTTCTCTGGAATCCGTGACCTGAAGTGATCCTCCACTTGCTTTCTGACGATCTCGTCAATCTCCTCGTCTGTCCTATCATACGTTCTTTTCTTCAAAGCGGGTAGTTTTGGCTCATCAAGTCTTTGCTTCTTCTTTTGTTCTATGGACTTTGACGGCGCTGGATGAGGTGGAAAAGACCGCTTGGTACTTGTAGCTACTTGCGGCATTGAAGACAGAGGAGACTATGCAGGCGACGGAGATGATGCGGGCAGCAGAGACCGTGGTTGCGGAGGAGACGGTGTAGGCAGAGGAGACCACAGTTGCGGAGGAGACGGTGCCGGCGGAGGAGACCGCGGTTGTGGCAGAGATTGAGACTGCGGTGGTGGAGATTTAGGAACGAACGCCCCCACTCGCCCAAGAAGCACGATGTAGCGCTTGCACCACAGTATAATGGCATGGGCTATCTCTCCTAGTTTTGTCTCCCCGTCTCCTCCGAGGATTTCCAACTCGAAATCCTCAAAGCCTGGGACCACCAGCTCACTTCGACCTTTGAATACAGAGGTGGAATCGGTCTACAATTGTACATCCCGTCTTGCTGCACTTGTATGGCCATGCCCTCCGCTACCTTCACGACAATCGAAGTTAAGGGGTAATTAACATATGCACAAACATTCGCAATTTAAAAACCAGCTATCATAAAAGTACGAGCATAACTTGATTGATATGTTCCTGAACGGAATATACAGCTCACACTGTGTCCACTCCGTGATTTCATCCACCGGGCAGGGTGGTTCGTCGATAGCTGGCCCTGCTGCAGCATCGATGCTATGTTCCCCTACTTGCCCTGTAGAAGCGCAATTGCTTCGATTGCCTGAGGGCCTCACCATGACATGGGGAACAGACGGCTAGGTCTGCTGGCTCCGCTGTTCGTCCTGGGTGCTCCAGATTTTCTAGTGCGAGCGTAAGCTCATTCTTCTCTCTGTCCGGATGGAATCTTCCCGCAGAAGACGCCTCTAGGGCATCCACGAGACGGTAAGCTGCTTGGCGTATGTCATCGCCAAATATCAGGGAGCCATCACCGGGATTCAGTGTCCCCCCATGAGCGTAGTATCAATGTTTTGATCGTTTAGGCCAATCAACTGTGGCCGGAACGATTCCTCTTCTAGCTAGAGCATCCTCCATTTTCTGCCACTTGGGCACTGCCTTCTTTTAGCCGCCCAACCCTAGCCGGTGAAAGAACTTCTTCTTGGAGGCATTGACTTTGTTCTTCGCTATTCTGGCTTGCCTCGCTCTCCTGTCTTGTAGGCCACAAATGCATCCCAATGATCCTTTAGTTTGGGGAATGCATTGAAGTTCGGTGTCAGATCCTTCAGGACATATCTGTTGTACAAATTTTTCTTGTAGCTCTGGAATTGTTGAGCCATCTTTTTCAGTGTCCAATCATTCACTTTGGCGTGATCTGCCTCAGGACCAGTGAAGGTCTCAAGCATGGTGGTCCACAGCATGTCCTTCTCTATAGTTGGGAGATATGTTTGTTCAACATCCCCTCGTGACCTTGTTTGGTGCCAGTTTTGTATGCTGATTGGCACATGATCCCTCACGACCCAACCATTATGTGACACAAATTTTCTTGCTGCATCGGCGGGTGCAACTGGTTCGCCGTCTGGGTTACTCCAGTTATGATGCGTCGCCCCTCCACCTTCCTCGCGACACCTCGTTGTTTGCATGCCATCTTCGTACCAATGCTCGGTTGGCTGGCCTGTTGCTCATCTTGGTTCTCCTCCTCACTCCCTTCCTCATTCCTCTACTCATTCCCTCCTCATTTAAATACTGGTTGGGGTCCTCGTTTCCCTCCTCGTCAACCCAATACTGGCTGCTGCCCTCATTGATCTCGTCCAAGAGAAACTGTTCGTCATCGCGATTTGCCATCTGTTCGTAACATTAAATTGTACAGAAAATGTTATTACTATCTACATTGTCGGCAACTACAAAGAACTTCTAAAATTTTCACTTAGTTAAGAAATATACAACCTATATTTATATCGACATGTATATCGACATTGTCGGCAACCTACATTTTGTTTAGGGTTTAGGGTTTAGGGTTTAGGTTTAGGTTTAGGTTTAGGGGTTTAGGGTTTAAGGTTTAGGGTAAGGGTTTAGGGTTTAGGGTTTAGACTTTAGGGTTTAGGGTATAGGGTATAGGGTTTAGGGTACAGTGTTAAGGGTTTAGGGTTTAGGGTTTATATCGTCATGTATATCGACATTGTCGGCAACTACGAAGAACTTGTAAAATTCACTTAATTAAGAAATATGGAACCTACATGTATATTGATGTATACATCTAGAATGTCCACAACTAGGAAGAACTTCTAAAATTCGCTTACTTATATATCCGCATTGTCCACATGTATATTATTATACGCATTTTCTTTTGATTAATTAAGTATTTGCTAATTTTTTAAAGCAACTTAAGAAATATGCAACATACATGTATCACAAATATGCGTACAATTAGAATTAACAAGTCAGATCTCATATATCACATATCTTGCCTTAGCGTGTTGCTTGGCGACCTTGGAATCACGTAATTTAACTTCAGAGTCGCCCGCGTCCAACCCTGACAACAAAACAAACGTTAGGTAATTACAACATTTGCATTGAACAACTATAATATAGCCCAAGTTATAAATATATTTTTCAACTACATTTGCATATACATCGTTAAGTCAGAGATAATGATTCAAGATATTGGGTGAACACAACACCTCGCTCTTTCATGGCTACAAACAAATTATTTCCGTAACATATTTTGTGTTGACTCCGAGTCAAGACAAAATTTGTTTTAGAAATTATTCGCTTGTGTTCAATCATGAAAGACCGAGTGCTTGTGTTTAGCCAATATCTTGAACCAGTATCTCCTTCGAACGAGCGAACGTCGAGCAAACAAATAGAGCACTAGAGAACATCGTTCGTTTGTTCGGTCGGTCGGTCGATCGTTCGGTTGGTCGGTCGTTCGCTCGTCGGTTCGCTCGTTCGTTTCCTCGGTCGTTTGGTCGTTCCGTCGCTCGTTCGGTCGTTCACTTGCTCGTTCGGTCGTTCGCTAATACGTTCGCTTGTTCGGTCGGTCGTTCTTTTGTTCGGTCGTTCGCTAATACGTTCGCTCATTCGGTCGTTCACTCGCTCGTTCAGTCGTTCGCTAATACGTTCGCTCGTTCAGTCCGTCGTTCTTTCGCTCGGTCGCTCGGTCATTCGCTCATACGTTCGCTCAATGTTTGCTATGATCGTTCGGTCGGTCGGCCGGCTGCGGCACCAGTACGACGGTGGTGGTGGTGGCAGCGGCAGTGGCGGCGGCGGCGGAGCCGGAGAAGAGAGAGGTGGGGGAGAGATGCATGGCGTCCTCACCTTGAAGCGTGGAAAACGACAAGGACGGTGAGGGCGGCGACAACGACGGTGAGGGCGACGACCACGACGGGAGATCGAAGACGACGGTACTGGCGACAGCGGCGGCGTTGACGACGACGGCGACGACGAGGACGAGGACGATGACAACCGCGGCGGCGTGAGAAGACGATGGTGCTTGGCGCGCGGTGATGGGAGATGAGATTGAAAAAATTGCTAAATGTGGATATCGAAGAAGACGGTGCGCCTATATATATATGCAATATGCCCCTTTTGTGCTCCTGTTCACAGCCACCGCCGTCGAAAGCTAGGGTTCTGAATCCACCAGATCCATCCATCTAGCTGCTTCCATCCCCATCAAAACTTGTTGCGCAAATCCCCAATTCCATCTCTTCCAGAAATCTCGACCCTAAAATCAACATTCGTTCCTATTAATACTGTCTCGGTTGGGTCCAATCTATAATTGCTTACATTCAAGAAAAAGTCTAAATGAGTGATTACATGTTATATGTTTCTACAACCGATCGTGATTATTTTGGGTCTAATCTACAATATCTATCCATCAGCTAGTATTTAGGTTTTATAATCATATTGTAACTGACTTTAAAAGACATCAATCTTGTGCTGCATTGATTGGGTTTAACCTATAGGATTGATCCTATTAAGAAAAAGTTGTTTATTATTATACTTAATCTAAATCCAGTTTATGAATAGCATCTTTCACCTTACAGCCGATTTAGTCTGTGCATCGGTTAGGTTTCCATGATACGTCATCGGCCCACCAGCCGATCGGCTATTGTTTACTAATATTGTTTTCTTGTATATCTTGTTGGTTGTAGTATCAAACCAACTAGCACGCCCTGTGTCACGCTCTAAAAATCGCTTAATTTAATAATACATTCTTTAATGCATTTTTAGAAATTATTTAAAAGCCTACAAGATAAACTATAATAAATTCTTGATAAATTTCAACATAAAATTGAGCTACATAAAATTTTCTAAAATACTTTGAGTGCCCAAGTATTTTCTGGATTTTTTCCGGAATTATTTGAGCGTTGGAACTATTTTTAATAAACGAAAGATCATTTCAGCAATTATTTAATTGGAAAAAGGAATCAAAATCCTTCCTTCCAGGTTTGGGCCAAATCTGGAAAAGTCTACTTTCCGTCCCTTTGGCTCTTCTCTGTTGCAGGCCTGTTTCTTTTTTTCTGTTAAAAAGTCTAGTTGGCATCCTCCTTTCTCTCTCACGCCTGCCTCTCTCCGTAGAAGTCTGCCTTGCCTCCCTCCTTCATTTGGGCCGAAGGAAAAGCAGTGCAGTAGAAGTCTAGTTTCCGTCCCTGTTGCAACAGTGCTTCTTCAACCTCGGGACAGAGCTCCAGCCAAGCCCGAAGCCGCCATTTCCCCTCCAAATCCGGTGCATCTGTTCGTCCCCGCGTTCAATTGGTTGAGGGAAAATATTTCCCTTATCTCCCTCTTCCGTTTCCCCCAAGAATCATGCTTTATCCCTTTAAATCCGACGCGGAATCGAGCTCGGTTTGAGCTTATCTCTGTCCAAACCGAACCCTAGTTTTCCCCGACAACCTTGGGCTCGTTTTGGGCTTGATCTCTCCCCCCCGTGGCTATAAATAGAGCCTCCTCGCTCTCCTTTTTCGGCCGCACCCCTCCCTCTCTCCATCGTCGCCGGAAACCTCCTCCCCGCGAGCTCTTTCTCTCTCCACCTTCGGCTGCCGCTCCAGCCACGCCGCCCGTCGCCATTCGTTGTCGCCTGCGGTCTCCGTCGCCACCGTTGGGTTCGCAAGATGGAGAGGAAGCTTGGCCACCCGTTCGTTTCCGCCGAAGTCGACTAGAACGCTACCGCCACCATCAACCCGACCGGAGCCACTGCCCCAACCTCGTCGCCGTCGCTATCTGTCGCTGTCTGCCGTTGCACCGCCCATCGGTGAGCTTCCCTCGTCGTGCTCTTGCCGCCGGTGTCTTCCATTTTCACCGCCATGCCCTAGATTACCGGTGACCATAGGGTCCCAAGCCGTCACCGCCGGCAACAATGTCATCGCTGACATCAGCACCAGGTTAGCGTCGGGTCAGCGCCATGTCAGCGTCGTGTCAATTGCCACGTGGTGCACCCGAGCAATCCGGGTCGTTGGATTTAGGGTTAGATTAGTCCGTTCAATCTCAACCGTCGGATTCGTGGACCGCTTCTGTGCACCCGGTCTATCGTGGACCCGACCCATGCTGACGCAATAACTCCTTTTTCCCTTCTAAAAATAATTCTTTATTGCGTCATAATCTATAAATATTATCTGTTAATGATTTAAATCTGTTTAAACTTATAAAATTCATAACTAATTCACCGTAACTCAGATTTGGGTGGTTCAAGTTGCTAAATTCATCTAAAATCAAGATCTATCCATTAAAAATATCCACATATACTGGTCTTGCTTTTTTTTGTTTTGTTGATTTTGTTTATTTGCCTTAGTTTCCGACGTTCCCGAAGAGAACGTTTACGCTGAAGGAGGTTCGGAAGTCTTCGGAGATCAGCAAGGCAAGTCACACAGATCTTAAGGCACTTCTTTGAGCATGTTGAACCTATTTAAAGCTATTGTTTCTATTCAACTATTGCATCTATTTTCGAATGTCACCAGGTGGGAATAACCTATTGCCTTTGATATGACCCTATTGTTATTGATCACCTGTCCTTGTCACCTGGTTAATAATCTGATTAGTTAAAACTTTTATGTGGTTTTAGCTAAAGCTGTTAGGATGCTTAGCCCTACCTAGAAACATTAGCACATTAATGGGATAACTGATGCTTCACTATCACTTATTACTATTCATTTAATGGTAACTCACGATGGCTAATCATGATTGATTAATTAATTGGTCCAACTAAAACCTGATTAATGATGGGTTGTGAGCACATGGTTTTGATGGTCGTGCTCATGACAATTAAGGACTGGTTCACGAGCTACTATTGTGAAGCATTAACCGTACTAACCACAAGCCAGCGTGGGCAACAGCTGGACATTATGTATAGCGTGGTTCATTGTGGTTCTCAGTATCGTGATCCATGGTTGACATGATGTTGAGGCTGTGTCTTGTGGGTAAATTTGTACGCCTCTGGCCAGAGTAAAACTATTCGAATAGCCATGTCCGCGGTTATGGGCGGGCCTAACACTATTTTTCGTGATTAGTCTCACTTATATTCTTAAATAATAATAAATGGTGGTAACTTGTTTAACTCCTAGTTTGGAATGGTTAATTCCTGGTTTGGAGATAAGGTGTGTGCAATCGGGTGTGGTTGTTCAGGTATGATTGGGCCTACGCAACGGGAATGTTGTGTAGTGTTTAATAATACTGTTTATTAAGTACTTTACTGTTTCATAAATTCTGAAAAGTTTATTAAATGCTATTTAGGCAAATGTGCCTTTATTATGCCACTCTTTGTATTATCCTGTACACTTGCATATTTGCTGTATGGCTTGTTGAGTATTCTATGTACTCATCTTGCAATAATCATCATCAGAGGAGGAGTACTTCATTGAAGGTCATGCTCTGGAGGATTAGGCTGGGTCCTGGTCAAGCTGCTTGGGGAGTGGAGTCGATTACGCTTGTTTCTTCTTTTCCGCTGCTTAGAATTTTATTGATTGAGAGGAACTATCTACCTTTGTAATGGCATTATATTCATTTATTAATTAGATGAATAATTGTACTCTTTCATCAATTTATTATTGTGTGCCTCGGCTGATTCCTGGACGAGGGTTTATACACTGTAAGCGTTTGGAATTTTGGATAGAAATTCCGGGCGTGACAAGTTGGTATCAGAGCCTCCTTGACCTTAGGATAAGCCAAATGGTAACCATTAGAGCCTTCTGAAAATTATTGAAAGGTAGAACTAATCTTCCCTCTTTCTTTTATAATTAAATCAAGTTAACAGCACATGCCAAACTAGCTATGATTTTTTTTCCTTTCTTTCCTGTCCCGAAGGGTTTGTCTTAATTCATTTTATTAAAAGGTTCAATATTTTACTTAGTTATATTTTATTCAGCTAATGTTGTGTTATCGGTACTGTACATCTATTACTGCACCGATTATATTTGTAGGATATATTAAGTTAACACTGTTACTGAACATCCCTGTTAATGATGGTACAGTACGGTGTCATTTGTTTGGTCATTAGTCATTTTAATGGTTCTCTGTTCCTTATCATGCCCTTGGTTTAATTTATCAATATTAAATACCAAGCTCTTTAAATAAAGTTCATAATTATTTTTTTAAAATTTTTTTTTGCTGTCAAGTACAGTACACTCCCTTTTCTTGCAAGCACAATACGTTTTTTAAAAAAATGTTCATAAAATTTAAGTCTGAAATTTATTATTTTTTTTCTTTTCTAGAAAAAATCTCTGACTTTAATTATTGCGGTTTTAACTATGATTAACCTATTTGTTTATTTCCTTGTGTTAAGTCAACTTTTAATTTGTGAAATTAACTTGAATAAATGCCTTAACCCCTCCCTTCATTTATTCTTTAGATGTCTCTTCGTAAGCCTGAGTATCTGTTCGGAGTGGATGGATTCATCAGAGAGTTGAGAATGATGGCATTTGCCATAGGATATGACACAGCCCCTTGGTACAGCCAGATTCCCCATGACCCTAGCGAGGAGAAGTGTCTTGTTAGCATGACGTTAACAAGTGATCGTGTAGAGCTTCCGTCAATGGTTTATGAAGCTGGAGGTGCTAGATATGAACATGCCTGCCGTGAAGCAGCCAGAATAGCCATTGGAGATCTTCGCAACCGCCACATGATCAGCTGGTCACTACAATCTACCGCTATGATCCTCGCAGACCTTATGGTGCTGACTACAGCAGGTATTGGGACCCTTCGGAGGAGAACGATGCAACCGTGCAACATGTGGTGGAGATGCTTTATGCTATGGATGGAGCTCGTGGTGTAGTCATGGTAATCGCCCAGGACAGAGAAGACCGCAACCGCGTCAAGATTTGCAAGCTGAAAAACAAGATTGATCATCTGGAAAAGGAGCTGGCTCAACTCAAGGGAGAAGCACCGCCGCAGAAACTCAAGATTCGCCGCACCGCTAGGAAGAGAGCTCATTTTCCTCCCCGTATGCAGCTGGCACCAAAGATTCGTGTGGTGGAGAACGCCATTCCTGTTCAAGTGGACCATCCTATCATCAATCTAGAAGATGACGAAGCTAAAGAAGAGCCGGAGGTAGAGCCAGAAAAGAACCATACTCACTCGGAGGTGGAGTAGGGTGCCACTCAAGAAGACGAAGACGATGGAGAACCTTCACTCAACTCCGATGCTAGGAAGAATTAGATGCAGGGATGGAACAACTAGCACAAGCTTTTCAAAAGATGTATTTGGAATCCTTCACTATTAGTTGGTAAGGGAAGGTGATAAAGAAAGAAAAAGCAATTTTCCTGAAGCCTGAAGAAGAAACCAGTACACAAGAAGAGGTCAAAGCAAAAGCTAAAGAGCCAATAATTGATGACAAGATGTCTTTGCAAGGTAGAATTGATTATGCAGTACATCATGTTTTGATCAACCAATCAAATGTGATAGTGAATACATTAACAAATGTGGTAAAAAAGGTGGTGGATGAAACTATTGCTAAAGAGAAAGCCAAGGGACTAATATACCTCCCAAACAATGTATTCCCACCTTATAGAACAATCAAGACTGACATTCCAAACTCTTCATTGGGGATGCAACAGTAACCAGTACAAGGGGGGCAAACATCTCAGCATATAGTACAAAATCAGGCTTCACAATTGACAAGAAGTACACAATCATCATCGGCTGGAATATTTCAAAATTTGTAGTTGATGAGGGAACAAATAGCTCATCAACATGTTCAGCAGCACAAGTCGTTTTACGCAAATTAAAGGTGCTAGCCATAGATAAAAGAAATATATGGTTGAGATGAAAACACGGGAGCCTATTTTAGGTGTGAGCATATCCAAAGTCGAGCTCTGCCAATTCGATGTTTCGAGTATGTAAGGCTGACTCACGATGGCTCGGATGAAGGAGGATTTGATCACCCCTTCCCCTTCGGACGGTTGGAATTTTGATTATGGCAAGTCTTTCGCCTCACAAATTTTGAAGCTTTTTGATTGTCCGGTGCATTTTTCTCAATTCTTCGGCTCTCGTCCTTTCATTCTTGTGGTCGATTTTGTTCGGTTCAATTTTGGTCTCACAAGCAAGTCTGTGGCCATTTCTTTGCAAGCTTGTTTGGGTGGTTCTCCTCATGGTTTCAGTGTGCGTCCTCTCCGAAACAACTGTTTCTCCTTCCATGTTTGCAACAAGAAGGTTGGCCTTTTCGTAAACTCCATTCGTGATTTCACATGCAAGGATTTTCATGTTCGCTTCTTCCTGTGGGGAAATGGAGGTCCGAATTGGAAGAGGGAATTGCGCATTTGGCAAAAGGAGGAGGATGATCTGTGGACGGTGGTTTCAAGAAAAAAATCCGGAAACCGTTCAATTCATCAATCTAGCAGTGCTGGAGCAAAGCATATGATCTCTCGTTCTTTGGGCAAGAAGCAAGTTGACAAACCATCAGTTTTCAAAAGGTTATTTCTTCCAAATGGTAAACCTTTTGTTCTTCATCAGGATTCTTCATCAGGTACTGCTTCTTCGCCATTGTTGCCTGAGCAAGGTTCAAATTCAGTATTTATTTTCCATGACCATACTATTGAGCCTGCAATCACTCCGGCTGCTATTTCGGTTATTAAGGATCATTCATGTTCATCTACTGCTCTGAATCTGAATTTGAATTTAAGCAAGGAGATTTCCTCTAGCCCCACTTGCTCTCGCTGCCTAGCCCATGATCATAGCCCGTCTATTTGCCGACGGCCCTTTCGATGTCGTCAGTGTTTCAACTATGGTCACTTCGCTAGGCAGTGTTGGGCCCGTAATGCTATCAAAGTCTGGCAGCCAAAGCCAATTAGCTCTTTTACCACCCCGGTCACCACGAAGTCCAACCTTTTGGATGTTCTGCTCAAGTTTCCTCGCCTACTACTCAGCTCTCTCCTTCACAAAACAACAAAACCCCGCTTCAGATCATCCCTCCCTCTCCAATGGCGCACCTGCACGATGTTGACTTCCAGCCGGAAATGTTCGTTCCGGAGGGAACTGCCATCGAAGTTCCTTGGGCGGGTAGAAACCCCAGAGCTGACTTGACTCACCAGGGTGTTCTCCCCAACTCCCATCAGGAGTATGTTGCTGTCGCCATTGATCCGTAGCCGCCTGTTCATCTGATTGGTCAGCTCATCCAAGAGGCGGCAAACATCATCACCAACCAGCATCACATTCAGGTGGTGAGAATCCAGAGGTACCCTCTTGCGCTGTGCATTGTTCAAGTTCCTTCAGTGCTTGAAAGAGACATCCTAGTTCGTTCTGGACCCATGCTGCTAGGGAATTGGTTCCATAGTTCTTTTGTTAAACATGATCAACTAGCCAACTGGAGGAATTCGCCCTACACTAGGGAGGGATGGCTCATGTTTCTGGGCATACCGCTTAACCTCAAAACAAGGGGGATTATTGAGAGGATCACTAATCTTTGTGGAGAATTTGTTGACTGGCATTACAGAGATAGGGTTTTTGGAAGAGTTCTTGTTAAAGCCAGATATAAGTCGGCTAATGAGGTGCCTAGTCGCATTGTGTTTGGGGATACAATGGCATATGGGGATAATGGGCAAACCTGGACTTTTCACGTCTATGTGTTGAACGGTGAACCCACTGATTTATTCCCTGCTGATGAAGATCTCCTACCCATCTGGCAAATGTTAGAGCCACCCAATCACCAGCATCCTAATGAGCAGAACCTGAACAACAATATGGATGGCCCTAATATCAATCTGAATCAAGAAGAAAATCAAGAGGACAATCAGATGATTTTAGACCACAATCAAGGTGATCAAGCTCATGATTCCGTTTCTGTTCATGATTACACTATGGCAATTACAGTCAGCTCCTCCAATGAGATTGAATTTCAGAATTTGGGTTGGCAAATTATCCCTTTCGGTCTCCCAATTCCAGCCATCCCCATTAGGAGGCTCCCTGATCTGTTCTGTCAAGCTGTTGCAAAGGGAGTTTTTAAGCCGCTGTTTTTGGCAATCCAGCCACCCCTGTTCAGACCTGTCGAAATGCTGCATAAGTGGTCATTGGTTTCTACCTCTTGGTCTTTCACCATCAATCTCCCCAGACTACAGTATGCTGATTTCAGTCCTAGCCCAATCAAGCGCCGCAAACTCGACTTCTCTGCCACACAGGTTGCAAGGGCCCTCCCCTTCTCTGCTCCAAGGGATATTGTTGCAGATACAGTTAAACCTCCCAAGGCAAAGAAAGCAAAGAACAAAGTGCCAATCTCAACTGAGAACCTAAGGAGAAGCCCTCGTTTCATTTCACAGGAAAAGATGGATCTTGCTTTTGATACACCAAAGAAGAAGACCAATGTTCAGCCCATCATCAACCTGCTGTCCCTGGGCTCAACAACTGAAAGTTCAAAAGTGCTCCCTCCACCAATTCCTATGAAGCAACTCCAAAAAATTGGCACTGAAAAGTGTGGCATGCTTCCTGAGGAAGTATCCACTGACAAGCTGCTTAAGCCAAAGAAATGATGATGAAGATTCTACTTCTCAGCTTTCAGGCTCTCTGTAGCCTTGACATTATGTTTTGTAATAAGGCTAATTTCTTAGCCATTATCTCCTACTATGTGTGGCACAATGATGTTGGGAAAACCTTTGGTGTGATGTTTTTGCTTTTAATCTTTGCTCTAATTCTGGTTGATCTCTGTGGGTCTGATTATATGCTGAGTTTCTGGTTTTGCTGGTTGGGGATTCAAATTCCTTTTTGCTGGACAGTGAACAGTTGTACTGTTCTCTCTTACTCCATTCCCTCACATTTCGATCAATGAATTACAACCGCAATAGATCATGTCAGGTTCTTTGCTGGAATATTAGAGGAATAAATTCTTCTCAAAAATGGTTAGCCCTCCAAGATAAAATTGCGGAAACTTCATGTTCTATTATTTGTCTTCAAGAAACGAAACGAGAATGCTTTGATCATTCTTATTTAAGGAACTTTTGCCTAAGAAGATTTCATAAATTTGTATTCCAACCATCTGTGGGAACCTCAGGAGGACTTATTGTTATTTGGAACAGTTCAGTTGTCTCTGGAAACATAATCTCATGTCTACCTTATGCCATCACAATCGAATTCAGCTCTGCTACAACATTGAATGAAAACTGGAATCTTTCCAATATATATGGGCCGTGTGCTGGGGAGATAAGGGATGAATTTGTCAATTGGATGTATAATTTGAACATTGATCCTGACCAATGTTGGATTCTAATGGGGGACTTTAACTTCATTAGATCGGTGGAAAACAGAAATATGCCCGGAGGAGACATAAATGATATTTTTATATTCAATGAAATAATCAGTAATGCAGGGCTAATTGAAATACCATTGAAAGGCAGAAACTTCACATGGAGCAATATGCAGGACCAACCTCTACTACAACAACTTGATTGGGTTTTCACTTCCCCAGCTTGGACTTTGAAATTCCCACATACCTCAGTCACAGCTACCTCCAAATACATTTCTGATCACACACCATGCCAGATTTCAATTGAGACATCTGTTCCAAAATCTGTCATCTTCAGATTTGAGAATTTCTGGGTTTCTGTCCCTGGCTTTATGGATGTGGTTCAACACTGCTGGTCAATCCCAACTAGAGGTAGCTCGCATGCTATAATTCTAAACTCAAAGCTCAAAAACCTGAGAAGGGGTCTCAAGGCTTGGAATAAAAGGTTGTCAAACCTGCACTCCCTAATTACTCGATGCAATGAAGTGCTCTCTTTCATTGACAATCTTGAAGAGCACAGACCGTTGGAGCTGCAAGAATGGAATTTCAGATCAATTTTAAAGGAGCACATCCTCAAACTTTTAAAATATAAAAATGAATTTTGGAAGAAAAGATACACTGTCAGATGGGTCAAGTTTGGTGATGAGAATCCAAAGTTTTTCCAAGCAGCAGCAACTGATAATTACAGAAGAAATAAAATCTCTCACTTGAAATTGGAAGATGGAAGCTTAGTAGCCTCTCATGCTGAAAAGGCTCATGTCCTCTATACAATCTATAAAAACAGAATGGGCACTAAAGGCCAAATGCAAATGAGCATAAATTTGTCTGAGTTAATTCAAAGGGTGGAAGGACTGGAATGGCTGAGTACTATCCCCACAACTGAAGAATTGGACATGATTATAAAGAATATGCCAACAGACAGGGCACTAGGTCCTGACGGTTTCAATGGTCTTTTCCTCAACAAATGATGGCACATTATCAAGCAGGACTTCTATGAGCTAGCAATCCAATTTTTCAGAAATGATTTATCCCTAGAAAATATTAACCATTCATTCATAACACTCATTCCCAAGAAGCCAACACCAGAAGCAGCAAATGATTTCAGACCTATAGCTCTCCAAAGCTCCTCCCTCAAATTCATTACAAAGGTCATGGCCAATAGATTGCAGATGGTCATTTAGCAGCTCATTCATGAAAATCAATATGGATTCATTAAAAGCAGAACCATCCAAGATTGCCTGGCATGGAGCTTTGAGTATCTTCACCAATGCCATCAAAGTAAAAAAGAGATGATCATTCTGAAAATTGACTTCGAAAAAGCATTTGACTTGGTTGGACATGAAGCTATTCTCCAAATCCTTCAGGCAAAGGGTTTTGATCAGTGTTGGATAAATTGGACCAAAAATGTGCTCTCCACAGCATCCTCTTCAGTCTTACTCAATGGTGTTCCTGGCAAGTCTTTTAAGTGCACAAGAGGAGTTAGACAAGGAGACCCTCTATCTCCTTTGTTATTTGTTCTAACTGCAGATCTTCTACAGTCTATAATTAACAGTGCAAGTGCAATGGGGCTGCTCTCTATACCAGTATCAAATGGAAATGATCCTTTCCCTATCATCCAATATGCAGATGACACTTTGATAATCATGAAAGCTGATCAGAAAGAAATTTTCTGCCTCAAGACACTCCTTAACACTTATACTCAGTGTACTGGACTTAAAATAAATTTCCACAAATCCTGCATGATCCCTATCAACACTGACAGCAATAAGATGGAAATCTTGGCCGGAACTTTTGGTTGTTCAATTGGATCTTTACCTTTCACTTATTTGGGCCTCCCTGTGGGTACTACAAAGCCAAACATTAGCGATTATACTCCCCTAATTGACAGAGTGGAAAGAAGGCTCCCATCCACTGCAATTTTCTTGAATTATGGACAATTATGGACAAAGATTAACATTGGTTAATTCAGTGCTGTCCTCACTGCCTACATACTATATGTGCACTCTGAAACTCCCAAAGAAAGTCATTCAACACATAGACCGAGCAAGGCGTCACTGTCTTTGGAGGAAAAACTCTGATTTGGAAACAAAAACTCATTCACTGGCAGCATGGGACCTAGTGTGTAAACCAAAGGAAAAAGGAGGATTGGGTATAATCAATCTGGAATTTCAGAACACTGCCCTCCTAGCCAAACACTTGGATAAATTCCTCAATAAAAAAAATCTGCCATGGGTACACCTCATTTGGAACAAGCATTACTCTGAATCAAACAAACCACCTCATGCTCACGTTGAAAAAGGATCTTTTTGGTGGAAGGATATTTTTAGGTTAATGCCTCTGTTCAGAGCCTTCACTCAAATTTCAATAAACACAGGGAACTCTGCTCTCTTCTGGCAAGATAAATGGAATGACAACTATCTGCAATCTGAATATCCCACTCTTTTTTCGTATGTCAAGGAAGTTGACATATCGGTTCAAGAATTTATGCAATTAGAAGACCTCCAACACAAATTCCACCTCCCTCTATCCAATCAAGCAATGCAAGAGTGGGAATTATTAAATGACAGACTAGCTAATATTCACCTCAGTAATGATCCAGACAAATGGACATACATGTGGAACTCAGATCAATTCCAGTCCAAGAAAGTTTACTCTCTCTTCTTTGAACAGCACCAAACGGCAAGACCCATCGCTCTGTTATGGAAAAGTAAATGCACTCTGTGGAGATTATGGGTACCGGATACCCTCATGGATAGCTTATCCGACTTACTATAGGGGATAGGTTATGCTTTATGATGATTATGTAAACCGGCTATGACTTGGGTATTACGTTACCATTGAGATAAGGTAACAGCCCATAGTTTATGGTTGGTAAGATTAAGGAGTCAGACTTAGAATAGAATAGGTCTCCGACTTGTAAACCCACCCTCCGAGACTATATAAGGAGGGTAGGGCGTCCCTTGAGGGGCACACAGAAAAATACACGGACAAATAGAAGACTTGCGAGAGCTCCTATTGAAAGAGATCAAGAGATCAATAAACTCTCGGCGGATCAAATCCCCGAAACAGGAGTAGGGTATTACCTCTCGTCAGAGAGGACCTGAACCTATCTAAACCTTTGTTCCGACTAACCCATTGTGTTTGGCGCTTGACTGCTACCCCCAGATTGATATTGCCGAAACCAAGTTTCGACAGTTGGCGCGCCAGGTAGGGGCTCCGCGTCAAGTTCTTCTTCGACATCTCGCCAACGAGCGCAATGGGATCTCCATCAAACTTCGCCGACTTCGTCTTCGCCCCTGGGCAGGCGCTTCGCTTCGGCGGACTCGACTTCGTCACCGACAAATTCGGTAAGCTCTCTCTTCTCGACTCGGGTTCGAACCAGTCGAGGAGGGATAGTTCCTTGGCGCCGCTCGGATTACCGGACGACGCTAAAATCTATCATAATCTCTTGTCTTCTGAGTTGGATCTGATCCACTCGGGAGAACCTTCTGAATCTTCCAAGTCATCATCGCCTTCATGCTGTCCCTCGGCCTCACGAGAGGTCGCGGTCATACTCGAACGACTCGGGTCATACTCATCCACGGATATCGACGAACATATGAGCTCCACCGACTTCGACGACCTCTACGACATCTCCACGGATGAAATCAACAACTACGACGCAGATAAAGACTAGTACGATCCGGACCTTCTCAACGTTCTCATGGCCGAAGTAGCTGAGACCGACTCGGCCGTGGCCCGGAGGATCGCGGAGGACGAACGGGCTAAGCTTGAGCAAGAGCGCAAGCGCGTGGAGGAGGAACGAGCCAAGCTGGAGCAAGAGCGCAAGCGTGCGAAGGAGGAGAGTAAGCGCAAGAAGGAGGAGGAGCTCAGGAAGAAGCAAGAAGCCGACAAAAAGAAACGAGACCTGAGGGCGACTGGGCGCTCAGCCCGCGAGGCCATAATGCAGACGCGAGTCGACAACGCCAATATCTTCCAGACGCCTCAACAAAACGCCGTTGCTGCCCTCACCCTCATCGACACCGTCATAGAAGCGGCGCCGGCTGCGGTGACGCCGCTCCTGGACAAGATCAAGACCATTGTCGCAGCTACGGCCAACGGCCATCCTTCCAGCTCCGCACGAAGGCCGACCGAGTCCGTTGCCGAAACACCGGACAGAAGCCGACTGCCGCCGCTGCGGTCCAAGGACTACAAGAGACCCGAGCAAAGCAAGACACCAGTCAGATCTAAAGACCCTCGCCATGAGGCGGTATGGAGGCCACGAGTTCATACGGCCGACTCTCACGAGAGAGAACACAGCCGACAACCCGTCCACGACCGGAATCGTCGCTACGACTCCAACCACCAAAGCAGCCCGCGAAGGCCCCCGCCGAGTGATCTGCGGGAGGTACTTGACCGACGCTACCGGGAACGTGAACGGCGCTCTTCTGAAGACAGAAGGAAATCACCCGACGACTACGATGATGGAGTGCCCGCTTTCACCAGGAACCTGTGTCGAGTGGACTGGCCGAGTGGTTTTAAACCTATCGGGATCGATAAGTATGACGGTAAGACCGACCCCGAGTCCTGGCTAACTGTGTACACCCTCGCCATCCGCGCAGCAGGAGGAGACAGCAAGGCTATGGCCAACTACCTGCCCGTCGCTCTTGCCGACTCAGCTAGGAACTAGCTCACGAGTTTGCCAAGAGGCTCGATCGACTCGTGGAGTGAGCTTCGGGACCACTTCATCGCCAACTTCCAGGGTACTTTTGAAAGACCCGGGACCCATTTTGACCTTTACAACGTCATTCAGAAGCTGGACGAATCGTTGAAGGACTACATTCGACGCTTTTCGGAGAAACGGAACAAGATTCCCAACATCACCGATGACGTCATTATTGCTGCATTCCAGAAAGGCGTTCGTGATGAGCTGCTTATCGACAAGTTTGGGCACAAGCCACCGAAGACGGTCAAGCAAATGTTCGAGACGGCAAACTCCTACGCCAAATCTGACGACGCAATCAAGGCCTCGCGACAAGACCGACATGACAAGAGGGACGACAAGCCATCCGGAAGCAGCTGGCGTCCTAAGAAGGACAACGGCAACAACAACGGGGGCCAAAAGGATCGCAAGCGCAAGCCCAAGGATCTGGTCGCCACGACATCAAACTACCAGCAACAACGTCCCCGAGTAGCCGCCTACGACAAAATCATGAACGCCCAGTGCACGCACCATCCAAACCACAAAGCATGCGGCAAAGGATTGCTTCATCTACAAACAGTTCGCTGAGCAATATGCGGCACAACTACGACAAAAGCCGGCTGACGAAGCTGGCCCATCGGGCACCAAGAGGAGCGACCCGGTTAGCAACACGGAGCCCTTTCAAGACCCCGTAGGCGAGCTAAATCACATCTTCGGGGGACCGCAGGCGTACGAGTCCAAGAGGAAGCAAAAGCTGACTGATCGCGAAGTCAACACCGCGCAACCTGAAGTCCCACATTATCTACGATGGTCGGAGGTGGCTATCACGTTTAACCGCTCGGATCACCCTGACCGAGTGGTTCACCCGGGGCGGTATCCCCTGGTACTAGACCCGGTGGTTCGCAACATCAAACTCAAGCGCGTCCTCATCGATGGCGGTAGTGCTCTCAACATCCTATTTGCCAAGACGTTGGACGAAATGCAGATTCCAAGATCCGAGTTGAAGCCGAGTTCAGCTCCCTTTCATGGAGTCATCCCGGGGCTGTCATCCACGCCACTCGGGCACATTACTCTTCCAGTCACCTTCGGGGTTCGGGAGAACTTCCGGACGGAGAACATCACTTTTAAGGTCGCCGACTTCGAAGCTGCCTACCACGCGATCATCGGAAGACCGGCGCTCGCTAAGTTCATGGCAGTACCACATTATACCTACCTCATCATGAAAATGCCCGGGCCCAATGGAGTCATCACCCTGCGCGGCGACGTCAAACAAGCCTTCACTTGCGACAAAGAAAGCTGCGACATGGCCCAGTCTCACGAGAGACTACGCGGCCAATTAGAGGTCCGACTCGCTGCATCGACATCTGGAGAAGGTGAAGTCCCTACCAAGAAGATCGCCAAGTTGGGAGACGGCAACGCCAAAACTAAGAAAGTCCCCCTTGATCCATCTGATTCTTCTAAAACTGCTGTAATAGGCGTAGAGCTAGATCCTAAATAGGAAAGCGCGCTCGTCACCTTTCTTCAGAATAATAAAGATATTTTTGCTTGGAAACCGTCTGACATGCCGGGTATTCCTAGGGAGGTGATCGAACACTCTTTAAACGTCAAAGATGACGCTAAACCTATAAAACAACGATTGCGCCGTTTCACTCAAGACCGAAAGGATGCCATCAAGGAGGAACTCGCCAAACTCTTAGCTGCCGGGTTCATCAAAGAGGTTTACCATCCCGACTGGCTAGCTAACCCAGTTCTTGTGCGGAAGAAGACAGGGCAATGGCGCATGTGTGTAGACTACACCGATCTCAACAAAGCTTGCCCCAAAGATCCTTTTGGACTACCTCGAATAGACCAAGTCGTCGACTCAACAGCCGGCTGTGAGCTTCTGAGCTTTTTGGATTGTTACTCGGGTTATCACCAGATCAGTTTGAAGGAATCCGATTGCCTGAAGACGTCTTTCATCACCCCGTTTGGAGCTTATTGCTATATCACGATGCCTTTTGGCCTGAAGAACGCCGGGGCCACCTATCAGCGCATGATCCAGAGGTGCCTTCAGACCTAGATCGGGAAAAATGTGGAAGCCTATGTCGACGATGTCGTCATCAAGACCAAGCAGAAGGAAGACCTGATTGCCGACTTAGAAGAAACCTTTGCGAACATTCGGGCCTTCAGAATGAAGTAGTTGAACCCGGAGAAGTGTACCTTCGGTGTGCCATCAGGGAAGCTGCTCGGTTTCATGATATCACATCGTGGCATTGAGGCAAATCCAGAGAAGATCAACGCTATCCGGAGCATGAAGCCCCCGAGTACCCAGAAAGACGTCCAGAAGCTCACCGGTTGTATGGCAGCATTGAGCCGTTTTGTCTCCAGACTCGGCGAACGAGGTATGCCTTTTTTCAGGTTACTAAAGAAGACCGATGATTTCCAATGGACCACTGAGGCCCAGAAAGCTTTCGAAGACTTCAAGGAGTTCCTCACGACACCACCTGTGTTGGCGTCACCGCACCCTCAAGAACCCCTGTTGCTCTACGTCTCCGCAACTCACCAGGTGGTCAGCACGGTATTGGCCGTCGAGCGCGAGGAAGAAGGCCGCACCCAAAAGGTTCAACGGCCAATCTACTTCGTCAGCGAGGTGTTGGCAGGAGCCAAAACCTGCTATCCACAGGTGCAAAAATTGTTATATGGAGTTTTAATCACTGCTAGGAAGCTAGCCCATTATTTTCAGAGCCACCCGGTCACCGTCGTCACGTCCTTTCCACTCGGCGATGTCATCCACAACCGGGAGGTTACTGGACGTATCGCGAAGTGGGCACTGGAGTTGATGCCGCTGGACATATCTTTCAAGGCGAGGACGTCTATAAAGTCTCAAGTCCTGGCGGATTTTGTAGCCGAGTGGACCGAACAACAAGAAGATGTACCTAGAAAAGATTTGCAGTACTGGACCATGCACTTCGATGGATCCCAAAGAGTCACCGGCTTGGGAGCGGGAGTTGTGCTGATTTCCCCGACTGGGGAGAGGCTACAGTATGTCCTTCACATCCACTTTCCCGCCTCACACAACGTCGCCAAGTATGAAGCCCTCCTTCACGGCCTACGACTTGCTATTTCACTCGGGATACGACGGATGATCGTGCGAGGAGATTCCCAGTTGGTGGTTAACCAGGTGATGAAGGACTGGTCCTGTTTGAACGAGACCATGGAGGCCTACCGACAAGAAGTTCGCAAGCTTGAAGACAAGTTTGACGGATTGGAGTTATCCCATGTCTTGAGACATAATAACGAAGCGGCAGATCAGTTGGCACAGTTTGGGTCCAAGCGCGAAGCAGCCCCGACTGACGTTTTCGTGGAACATCTCTATGAGCCGACTGTTGCCAAAGCACTAATCTCCGATGAAGGAGTTACCAACCAAGTCGTCATGCTTGACACTGATTGGAGGACACCGTTCATCAAGTTTTTAACTCAGCAAGAGCTGCCGGATGACCGGGATGATGCGGAACGAGTTCGATGTCGCAGTCAAGGCTATGTCATGGTCGATTCAGAGCTATACAAGAGAAGCCCCTCTGGAGTTTTGATGAGATGCGTCACCCCAGAGGAAGGACGACAATTATTGCACGATATTCACTCGGGCATCTGCGGCAGTCATGCCGCGGCGCGCACTCTGGTGGGTAAGGCTTACAGACAAGGATTCTTTTGGCTCACGGCGGTTACCGATGCAGATAAGGTAGTTCGCACGTGTGAAGGTTGTCAATTCTTCGCTCGGCAGAGTCATGTTCCAGCTCAAGATCTCCAAACAATCCCCTTATCATGGCCTTTTGCTGTGTGGGGCTTGGACATGGTGGGTCCGTTCAAGAAGGCGCCAGGTGGATTCACACATCTGTTCGTTGCGGTTGATAAGTTTTCCAAGTGGATCGAGGCTAAGCCGGTTGCTACGATAACTGCGGACAAGGCGCGAGATTTTATTCTAAACATCGTGCATCGGTTTGGTGTCCCGAACAGAATTATAACCGAC